>WEIT01035649.1:237010-271057 GCA_013389985.1 Dryoscopus gambensis
GGCAGCGCCATCCTCGTCCCCGGTCCGGCTCCGCGTTACTCGGGAAGCGGCCGGGGCGCGGAGCAGATTTCCATTCTGTGTTGGGTATTACCTTAACAACGGGCCGGGACAGGGGCAGTGCCGGCAGGCACGGAAATATCCCCGCTTCCGAACATCCCCTCTTCCAAACATCCCCTGCTTCCAAATATCCCCGCTCCCAAGATCACCGCCTCCAAATATCCCTGCTTCCAAATGCCATCGCCGCTCCCACGTGCTCTACTCGCAGCTGTTGCTCCCCTCCTCCCTGTGCGGTTTTTCCAAGCCCCCAAATGCCCAGCCCGGGACTCCCCCTCCTGCCGTGTCCTGGTCCCACACGGAGCGTTGGGAGCGCGGTGGGAATTGGCTCCTGTGCTCCGGCGAGCGCTGGCCCGAGCCCTCGCCCAAAGCGGGGCGCCCGCCGCCGGCAGCCCCCCTCGCTGCCGCCTGATTCGGATTCGCCCCGCATGCAGGCGGAGGAGGGCTGAGCATCCTGGCGTGCGCCCGCCCCAAACTGCAGCCCGTGGCTGCGCTGCAGCGGCCATCTGGGTGGGGAACAGCAGGCCGGGCACTGCCAGCATCTCGGCCGCCAGCGCAGGAGGGGGAGGCAGAATTCCCGGGAATAAGGAAGGGGGTTGGGGTGAGCGGGATGGGAGCGGTGGTCCCAGTGAGGCCGCAGCCCCGTGCTGCAGATCCCGACTCCGCAAGAGCAGGTTCCTGCCCGGAGAAGGTTCCCTGCTCCCATCTCTCACTGCACAGAAGCATTACGGTTTGCAAGGATTTCCCCCTTATAAATTAGTATCTTCCAGCTGTTTCCTTCCACATAAAATCTCTTCTATTTCTTCTCTTATTGCTTTATATAAACAAACATGAGAGCAGCTCGTTCTAAATAAAGTTATTTGTCTAAGTAAATTAATATATCATATTCTCTCCTGAAATATAGAGAGCTATTTGTCTCCAGAGAAATCATGTTGAGTGACATAGTATAACCCTATTCATTTGCATATGCAGATATGTCTAATTATTCAACTTGCAATTAAAGGCTTGTGTGTCAGCAAATGAGACTAATTAGAATCATAGAATCGTGGAATCATTTAGGTTGGAAAAGCCCTCTAAGATCATCGAGTCCAACCGTTCCCCCAGCACTGCCAAGCCCACCGCTAACCCATGTCCCCAAGTGCCACATCCACACGGCTTTTAAACCCCCCAGGGGCGTGGACTCCACCAGTGCCCTGGACAGCCCGTGCTGGACAACCCTTCCAGTGGAGAAATGTTCCTTAATAACCAATCTAAACCTGCTCTGGTGCAACTTGAGGCCAATTCTTCTCGTCCTGTTGCTTCTCACCTGGGAAAAGAGACCGACCTCCACCTGGCTACCCCCTCCTTGCAGGCAGGTGTAGAGAGCCAAAAGGTCTGATGTTACAAGCAAGAGGATGGGTAGCATGAGAGGGACGGGTAAATAATGCACCATCCCCAGGATTTTGGGTAGCCCTGTCCCAGTTTCCCAGTTGCCTGAGGGAAGGCAGCGAGGCACCTTCGACAAGCATCAGACTCACTTGTACACTGTGAAGAACGATTGAATGAAGGGTCACATCTCCACCGTGTGACACCACCACATCAGCCCTGCCTCCTGCAGGACCCGTGCCCCTCCCTCTCATGACTGTCCCAGGTTACTCATCCTGCTTAAAACCAGGAGAGATGGATGAATCCTGGAAGTGTTTGAATTAGAAACAAAACTATTTGTATCTGGAGACTGCTGAAACAAGACTTTTTGGCCTTTCCTTCAAAAATTCTGGCTAGATTTGTTAGATTATGGTTGGGAAGAAACCCTCAAGTTGTTCAGCGGATTGCTATTCATGGAATGATATAAATAACATTTACCATGGTCACTCAGGAAAATGTTTTCACAGTATGCACTTTGCAAACCAAAATAAATGCATTTTCAGGTACCAAGTTCATTTTCAAAATTGTATTAGTTCTGGTAGAGCCACAGACAATTTTTCACTGGTATAATGCAGAGTAAATGCAGAAATTATATTTAAGAAAAGTAAAAATGATCATATTTTGATAATTTTCAAGCCAATACCTCAGGTAGACATGTCAGCCAGGTTTCACAATACAGGAACACAAACCACATCTCTCCCATTTTGGATGACTACCTTCCAGTGAGAAAAATTATTCTCTGGATGTGCCTTGTCTTGATTTGAAAATAAAATGGGACTTAAAATGAAAGAAAGGGAAATGAAACAGTATCATCCTTGTAAAACAGTGGCATGTTCTGTTGTTTTTCTTTCAGTGAAAGGAAAAGTAGAAGAAAGAAAATTAATTTCTAGTTAATCCAAATAACTTGGAAATTGTTATATTCATCTATTGGATGAAGAGGGAAACAGTAAAGGGAAAAACCATCTCTGTCTAGAAGCATCTCGGTGAAAACATGTTTTATAATCATCATTCTGCCTTTTCTATTGGTTCTGACATTTCAAGGGTGAAAAAGCACCAGCACAAAATTGTAGGAGCACTTTATGGCTCCGCAGATCTGGGTGTGAGAAGTCGGGTTCTTCAGCTTTTCAGGAGACCCAAGATTCCTCTCAGGACCCCAAATGAGAGCTGCATTTTCACAGCAACTCAAACTCATTTGCTCTGCCCGTGATGTTCACGGCATCGTTCAGAGTCCAGTGGCTCTGGGCACGTGGGGGCTCAGGATGTCCTCTTTGTTCCGTTCCTGTATTACCCAGTTTAGCGGGATCTCATCCATCACTGCGGCTCTTAATGCTTTCACAGCCATAGCTGGCCTTTTCCCTCTTTAGCACATCGACTGGAAATTGAAATGATCAGGCCACAAACGGGGCTGTTGGTCCTGGCCTGGCTTCTGTTGCCTCCTGCATCGTGCATCTGGCTGGATCACAGGGGGCTTAAATCATTTTTAGCATCTAGGGATCACTGACAGGAGTAAATAAGTATTATATAACCTTCCCCAAAAAGCATAACAAAATAATAACGGGGAAATGAGGTTAACTGAAACCATTTCAATAATGTTATAGGCCTGCTTTCAATCAATGAGCGCTGGGAAATTCAGTGTCTTCAGAGGCTGTGATTTCATTTGAGCTCCCTCCACTGCTGAACTTCTCTTCACAAAGCAATGAGTTAAAGACTTAGCAGCAGATTCATAATACATCTAAAATGTACTTTTTGTGTTTAATATTCAGTGGAATGGTTGACTTTGCTGGGTTTGGTTATCGAGAGGAATAATAGTTTTCAGTTTCATTGAAGCATAAGATATAATTCCATTATCTTTTTTTCTTTTTTCTTTTTTCTTTTTTTTTTTAATAAAATAATCTGGAAGAAGTAGAGCAAAATGGGAGAAGAAATGATTCTACAGACACTGTTAATTATGTATCCATCATATAAAATAGCAATAATAGCATAATAATTTTTCATTAAATAGGGCACAGGAATATTTGCAATCTCATACTGTCAAGTAAGAAATGGCTTTAAGAAACCCCCACTTATTCTATTTCAATAATGCTAACTAATTTTGGAGCAATTAACACTAAATTTAGGTGCCTTCTAAGTAGGAATTTGACAATTTGATGATTTGTGCTTTGCTCTATACACATTAAGCCCAAATTCAGTCCCTTTAACTTCACAGGCTTAAAAGTTAGGCGCCTGCTCTGAATTAGGCACCTGAACCAGCAATATGGTTCAGGGACAGGGACCTTGGACTTGGCCTTTGCCACCAACCTGCTCTGTTTTCCAGCCCCTATCAGGCTGCAGAACAGTTGCATCACCATATTTCAAATGAATATAATTGAAAGAGGTGCCACCCTATTCTCCCTGCAGGGAGCATCTGTTGAGCATTGATCTTAATTTCAGGTGGTTCGAGGTGGAAATGAACTGACTCCAAGAAGCTGCCAGTATTTCATCTGGAGTGCAAAGCTCCTGGTGCCTGGTGAAGTGCTCAGAGGGCAGGTTCCGAGGGCAGCATGGTGGAACATTTCTTTGGTTTGCTTTTCCTGTTTCCGTGGAATACAACAATTTTTGAAGATGCTCTCAGTTACAAAACCTTGCTGATGATTTGGGTAGCTCTGAGGCACCTCAGCTTTTTCCTCTGCGTTTATCCCATGTTTCTGTCAAGGAATGCCATGCTCCATGGAATGGGAAAATCCCTTTGCAGGCACAGAGGGTTTTCGCACTCAAACAAAACCCAGCAGTTCTCATTCAAACAAAACTCAGCAAAGCAGACCCATCCTGCAAAACACAGAACAAGGTTTGGTCCTTGCAGAGGTCCAGCACTAGAAAGGGAAACGATTGCTGGTGGAAAACACAGATGATTTGATATAAAGAGCATGAGAAGAAGGAAAGAAGCTGCTGCTGCTACTGCTGCAGCTTTAAATTAAAATGCTGCATCAGCCAGTCCCTGAGGACTTGATAGAAATCTAATTAGTCAGACAATCTGGCACCAAATGTCCTAATTTCCCCAATCCATGTGGGATTTGTGTATTCTCTTATTCACTGCAGTTCTAAATTTCAACCTGAGCCTTTCTAACCCCTCTCTTTTTTCAGAGCAGACATGGGACTCCCGAGAAGGTGATCCCTATCAAAACCTAATTGTTTTTCATAAACCTTTAATTAATTAGACTCAGGCTCATGAAAGACACTTAAAATATTAACAGTTTGTTTAGAGACAAGTGCTGGATGAGGATTGCTGCAGCCTCGTATTTCCGTGAGAAGCCCAAATGTAATTAATGTGGGTGGGCACAGGCTCCGTGTGGGGTCCTGAACTGGGAGTCCTCCCCAAAACACACCAGGAGCAGCACCAGGAGCGTGGGCTGGGCCATGACCAGGAGGATGGAGGCAACATGGACCCTCTGCAGCCAAGGGTTAAGGGCAGGAGCAGCCCTGGGGTGGTGGATTTTAAGAAAAGCTCTGGAAAGGCCCCAGAGTCCCCCCAGGGTGGCTGTGGAGGGCACAGTGAGGACAGCAGGCTCGGGAGGCAATTAACCCTGTCCTGGGGGACCACGAGCTCCTGGGGCAAGGTGCTGAGCACCTCTGAATCCCCCTGGCACCCCTGGAGAGGGAGGATCCTGGCTCACACAGGATTAAGCCATTCGGGAGTAACAGATTTGATTTTTTTTCCTTTATTTTTTTTCTCCAGAGCGGCTATGACCTGCCATGTCAAAGCTTTTTATTAAAGTCTCTTAATCCCCAGATTATCACCACAATAGTTTCACAGGCCCATTCCAGATAAGGCAGGCCCCATTGTGGAGATGCACATTGGAGGAGTTTTAATCTGCAAATTATTGGCATGCAAGACCATGAGGGGCTGCTTTGCCGTGTTGCCCGTTGCGTCAAGGGGAATTGAATATTTATAAAGACGACTTCAAATGGGCCATGCACTGTATTCCTCCCACATATGTGCAATCCCCATGTGGCAGAGGGGCCCTGCTGAAAGAGAAAAAACCTGCCGTGCCACCACGGCACACACGTGGAAGCCGTGCAGGCTGCGTGGAGAGAGGGTGAGCAGGGCTGGGGGGAAGGGGCTGGTCCCCTCCTCCAAACACCCCATTTCAGCCACAGAGGAAGCATGATTTGATTTTTAAGAGAGAAATGATGGAAGTGGAAAGGCAGAGTTGATGATGGAAACTCCATTTCTTTCTTGAGTGCCGGGGGAGGACAGCAAACAGATAAAGTCCCTGATAGGGATCCTTCGCTGACACAAAATATGCCATGTGGAGCGAAGGCTTATGCTGTATACAAAACTAATTAGCAGTTACCTTCTAGATTAAAGAACAACTCAAGCATCTGTTTCCCTGAAGCGTTTTTAAAAAAAGACATGGCCCTCTTTAAAATAGCCTGACAGATTTGAAAATGTCACCTCTTGGGTCTGGGGGCTCCCAGAGGAGGTGCTGGGGAGCCCAGGAGGCACCATCCCCTCTGCGAGGTGTTCCCAGGCTGTCAGTGAGCTGCAGGGCAAAGCAGGAGGTCCCTCTCTTTTCCCTGGAGGTGTTTGTACAAACACCTTGCTGCATCTCACAGGGAGAGGCACCAAACAAAACATTAACATGGAAATTCTGTATAAACAGGAATCGATTGGGAGCATCGCGAGCCTGAGCAGGGTGGGCTCAGTAAAAAGGGGGGCAAAGCCCCTGGCACTGAGCTGAACCTCCCCAGCTGCACGAGGGAGGCAGGTGTATAGATACAGACATATCTACGTGTCTGCATTCCGCAGGATGAGCAGCTCCTTCAGGTGTCCCAGCAAAGGTGCTGCTGCACAAGGCCAAATCCTGGCTACCACTCAACGTTCCTCCTCCTGAGACCCCAGCTCAGGGTCAGGCTGCAGCTCAGCCTCAGCCCTCAGCAGCAATCTGAGACCTCCTCTGTCAGCTGGTAGGGCTGGGGATAGCCCAGGACAGGACCTGGCTCTCCCTGTGTTATGTCCTGATGCTCCCCAGGCGAGGATGTCGCTGGGATGTCACTGGGATGTCACTGGTCACAGATCTGGATCAGGATCTGCAGGCTTGGACTCAGCCCTGGCTCTGCCACAGGCTTCCCTTACGACCTTGGACCAGCTGCTTAGGTTTCCTCCATACCTGTTTCCCATCTGTTAGAAAATGGCTGGGTATATTAAGGGGTTCCTGGGAAGATAAGTAAACTGTGAGGCCATTATTAGCTATTACACTGATAGGGCCCAAATGTTCCTATGTTCTGTAACAGATCAAGAACTTAAGCAGGCACTAAAAGGCTCTGGGAAAATAAAGCTCTGCCTTTCTGGGGTGCTCTCTCAAAGGAGGGTGGTGTGTCTTCCTCTAGAGCCAGCTCTTCATGCATTTTATGAAATTGCAATGCCCTTATTTTCCCTCACAGCCTTCGTTCCAGCCCGTGAAATGGCTTTTGGCTCGTGGAAACCTTCCAGTGTGCTCAGTGTTACCTGCAATGCCTGTGTTAATCATAATGTGCAGGTGCCAGGGCCTCCAAGGGGAAGGAGAAGGGAGAGGCTGGGTAATTGATCGCTACACGGCCCCAGCAGGAGCTGTTGCATTAGTCCAAAAATGACTTTGCTTTCTGGTTCCCAAAGTTCTCAGGAGTAGAAAACAGGAGAGAAGGTTGTCTGTGAATCATCTGTCATCTCTTTTGGCTACAACCTTCTCATGGCTCGTGGAAAAAGAAATTATAAATAAAGTGTGGGGGTGAGGGAAGTGACTAATTGAGTGCAATAATTAAACACAGATCCCAAAAAGCTGAGCATGTTTCTTCAGCCATCAACACCCTGAGTGAGGGGTGGGAATGCCTCCAGGATTTGCCTGGACTCCGCTACTGTGGAGCAGCAGTATAAGGAGCGGCAGCATCTGGCAGGATGCAGCAGAGGGTTTTCATGTGATGCAGCCAATGCAAAGTGCTGGGGTTGGGCATGCTCAGGCCTGGGCAGTGGAGCTGATGCAGGGAATTGGCTGCTCTTGTTGCCCTGTTTGGAGGAAGCTGAAATAAAAGAGGGCTTAGTGCTGCAAGGAAATGTAAGGTGAGGAGTAACACCAACAGGAAAAGTCAGAGCATCTTGTGCTCACCTGGACCAGCAGATTTGCAGGCAAAGCCACCAGATTCCTCCAGACAAGTGAATGCACTAAATTAAACTGGTACCCAGCTTGGTAAACTTCCACTCCAGCCAATAATATTTGCAGGATGAAATACCAGCATCAGTATATCCCGTGTGCCAAGCAGAACCATTTCTCTCCGGTTGTTCCCTCTCTGGTTCCATCAATAAAGGCAGCTGAAGACACACTGAGCACATTCCCTTTCAGAAATCTCCCCAAACGTGGTGACATTTGGAATCACACGAGGCAGCTGCGCTGTGAGATAAAGTTAAATGATGTATTCAGGCACGGCTCAGCTCGGAAGGTTGCATCTTTCACGGGAGCCTGGCGCCGAAATCCGTGTTGTGTTCCTTAAATGTGGAATTACTCTTCCTCCTGGTTCACACAGATTGATGAATACACTGCAAAGATGGCCGGATTTCTGCAGAGCACCGTGCTTTCTTTTCCTGACACATGGATCCCCCTGCCAACGCCACAGACCTAATTAGTGCTCCCTTATTTCTGTTCACCAGCGAGGAAGCATGTGGCACCTTTCCACAAGCCTATAAATGCTCTCTCGACACAGACAGGCACCATATTGCAACGGGTGGGACAGAACCTGGGTGGAACTGGCACTTCCAGTGAGGTTTAATGTCATGGTAGCCAAAACAAGAGGGGCCATCACCCCAACACAGCCTGGCACAGCGAGGCGAGGGACACAGTTCTGAGTTTCCCATCCTTTACCTGCCATGTCCCTGTCCCCTAAAAGCCGCACACTCTGCTCCTGGGTCAGCTGTTGAAACTGGATTTGTGTGTTGTCAAAAAAAATCCAGGATCGAGGCTTGGTCATAAAGGCAGATGTGATTCGTGCAGTTTAATAGAATACAGCAAAAGCAAGAGCTGGGAGGAGGAAATGGCAGGGACAGGATGAACCTGGAGGCCCAGCTCTGAGGAAGGAGAGTTAGGAAACCCTTTAAATTAAACAGAAAGAGAGCAGGGGCATATCTGCCTTCAGTTCTCCTCCAAATGGCACAAGGCACACGCTCCCCCAAACCTGGCCAGCCCTGCAGGTCAGAAATATTGTGTGAATATGCACTCGAGGTTATTGTTCTTCCCATGCTGGGGAGAGTTATTTGGAGTCTCCTGCTGGTGTTAAATTAAATTACCCATAAAAATAGCACTGGAGGTGATGGACAATAAATCCCACTGCTATGCAAGCAGGCTGCTGCAGCGGGCTGAAAGGCAGAGCTATTGTAACATGCCCTAAAAGGCACCTATTTAAGTCACATCTCATCAGACTTCACCTGGTGTAAGTTACTTTACAGCCCTCCCCCTGCAATGATATCCAGCTCCTGCTGTACAGGAGCCAAGCCTACCAACTGCCTAAGGAGTGAGTAGCAAAGTGCCTTAATTATTCTTACAGTGTTATTTTTGGGTTTCCACTAATTTTGCTAAAAACCCATTTGAGTGTCTCTATACTTAAACTTCTAACATTTTAAAATAGTGCGTCTTACGTATATAAAGAAGGCCTGCTCAGCAATTACTTTCTTTTTTTCTTTCCCCTTAAATATCCATCTTACTTTGCAAGGTTACTCCCTACTGCTCCTTTTTAAGATTAAAACAAGAAGTTAAAACAAGTGAGAGAATGAATTTTCCCCAGGGAAGCTAACAAAATTCATAGCCCAGCAAGCAGCATCTCAGGGAGCAGTGATGCCAGACATGTAGAGGTGATGTAAAATGCTTGAAATTAGGAATATATGTAGTGTTCAAAAAACATCAACAGCAAAAGCCTCGGCAGTTTTGTGTTCCACAGGGGTATGGATGTCATTACTGGGTTGATATCCACCAAATAAAAGCATAGATAGGATGAGAGGAGAATTGGAGGCTTATTTTTTTAAAAAACAGAATCTCTCTGAAGCAAATTAACCCCTGATGTAAGCCCACCAAATCTGATGGTGCTACTGGGCAGCCAAAGATAACCTGGCTCTTTTTCTTTGTTTTCCACTTATTTTAGAGGAGACAGCCTATTTTCATGCTGCTGGCCAAGACAGAGAGTGTGAGGACTGATAGTCAATTCAAGGCTGTAAAGTGCTGCATTGCTGTGAAGTATTTAATTTAGATCCTTTTTGTGTTGCTGGGGATGTAGCCTGAGCTGTCTACAAGAAAAAAAGGTGAGGTGCAGCTCAGAAATTGCAGCGATGTAAAAAATTAGGGGGGATTTAAAAAAAAAAAAAGGACAAGAAAATGAAACAACAACAAAAACCTATCACAAAGTGTGAAATTCACCTGGATCCCTCCTAAGGGGTTTGCACATTTGTGTGATTAGAGTCATATTTATAGGAAAATCTTGTCACTTCTCCTCACACTCGGTGGGGCTGTAAAACACATCACTGCTGCTCTTGGGTTTTGGAAGAAGCTGCTGGAAACAGGTGAATCTGTGCATGAGGGGCAAAGCCTGTGGTCCAGGAGGACCCTTCCCACCTAAAGGGTCCTGAATAATGTGCAAGAGCAGGATTTCCTCCTGGTAACCTGTAAGAAATACAGGCTGGCACTGAAATTAACAAACAAGCAAAGAAAGGCTCCATTAAAACCTCACATCCTCATTAGCAGGACATTGCTCAGTTGTCAACTCAAAAATCTCCATGTTCTCCAGAAGATTTATAAAATGTTGTAATTATAATTCCTGCAACCAGTGACATCCCAAGCACTTTGTGTGCTGCTCAAGGAACAAGTGGTCACGTGTATTAACAGGAGAGTGAGAGGAGGAACCAGAGGGAGTGGAAGAAGTGATAAAGAGGCAAAACAGAAGAGAATAAGAACCCAAGCCTGTGCTGCCAGGCTTTCTGCTCATCTAAACTGATATTTGATTTCTGAGCATATCATAACACAGCACTGATAGATCTATTTCTCTTGCAGGGCTGTCTAGTTTTATACATTTCAAGTTGCCAGTGCTGCACTGTGAAACCTCGCCCAACCCATTTTCCCCAGGAGGAGCTCCTCAGGCAGAAATGGGGATATTTCTTTTTCTGGTTGTCACAGGGATGTGTTAGGCACCTAATATATATACATTAAAAAAAAAAAAAAAAGGCATGCAGAAAGCAGCCAGAGCCCTGAACCAAAGATAAAAGCCTAAACAAGTGCACTGAAGTGTAAGGTTAAACGGAGAGGGAAAAGCCATTAGGGACAGTAGAGCTTTGGAAAAGTGTAGAAATAATTCTTCAGGAGAGAGGGGTGGTGAAGTATATCTTAAAGACAGAGAAGTCATAAAAATGTGGATAGCTATTGTTAGAGCTCAAGACAATACAAATTACTTCCCCCAGTCAAAAGTGACTCTGGCAGAGATCTCTGGTGCAGAGTAGGATGGTATTTCTGACTGTAAACTCCTGTCAAGGCCTGGCTGCCTGAACACAAACAGAAGCAACGTTGTCACCACAAAAATAATAAAACAGCAATCGTTTTGTTGGCTTGTCACATATTACAGCTAATTATTTAATTACTCCAATTTAAAATTTTACTAGATTTAGCATCAAAGCATAAAATCTAGTGATTGCAGTGTCAGAAAGGAATAATATAATTAACGTATTTAGTAGTAACATATTAAACTGTTGATTGCACTGCATTAATCAGCAGAGATGATATGATCCATGGGAGCTATATGGAGCACAGGCCTGTGTGGGACTGGGCTGTCTTCCTCCCCATCCCATCCCTTGCACATCCCTGGGATGGAGGGTGCGGGTGTGGAGGAGGAATGAGGAGACAGGCAGGCCCTTTCCTCCTGCAGGGGTCTGTGCAGGCAAACTGAGATGAGCTGCTGGCATTGCCATAGAGGCACACGCCGAGCACTCTGCACCATCCCCACAGCCAGGCCCGAGGCACGGGGGACAAATCTGGGGACAGATCAGACTGTTATAAATGCATATTGTATTGTTGGCTTTTCGCAAGTATAATGAATATTATATAGCGTTATAATAAATATTATAAAGTGTTATGATGAACATTATATAGTGTTAAGATGAATATTATATAGTGTTAGAAATGCTTTTGCTGTAGCAAAGGGTTCAGCAAGTATGTTTCAACTACCTGAACGGGTAAGATAACCTCCAAGAGGACAGAGGATGGGGCCCACAAAACTCTTATCAGCACCCTGTGTGAAGAACAAGAGAGGCCCAGAGCTATTATCCGTTCTCTTCGTAAAAGACGAAGAGGCCAAGACTACTCTCAGTTCTCTTCGTAAAGGACGAAGAGGCCTGAACCCTGTTATCAGCACTATGTGTGAAGTATGAAGAAACTCGAAGTTGTTATCAACCCTCACTGTCTGGAGAATTAAGGGACCCAAGCCCAAAAATCAAAAGAAATAAAACCGCAAGGCCAGGAAATGCGCATGCTCTAAAAAGGCGGGCCCAAGGAGTGGCCATGCAAAACTGTTCCTGGAAAAGTTTGAATATGCATAAAGAATAGACAGCAAAAATTGTATAAAAAAGAGACTACCCAAAGTCTAAGGTGTGCTCTTGGCTGGGAGCCAAGAGTACCCAGCACTGTAACTTTTGCTTTATTATTCATGTCTCTTATTGTCTTTTTATTAAAACTTTTAAATCCTCACAGGAAAGTGAACCTCGTTTTTCACAAGACCATGAAGGCTCTTTTCCCCAGGGATGTGCGGGAGGTCCCCAGAAGCTGCTCAGGTGTGCCCAGACCTGAGCACACAGACCTCAGCTTCACACTGTTCCTCCCACAGAGACACATGACCCAGACTGAAGCACTTAAATGAACCAAGGCCTAATACCTGGAGTTATCCACAACACACCAAATTCAGAAGCAGTTAGGGGATGCTCTTTAGGCAAAAAAATTTATTTTTATAGTCACCTCCAGAACTGGCTTGCTGGTCACCGAGCAGTCAGAAGTAGAGAAATTGTTTCTGCCTGACCTAACCCAATAACATTTCTCTTTCCCTCCATGGCTCCAGAGCCAGGCAGCCAACAGAGGGAGCCTGAATTCCTGAGCAGCACAGCGTGCCTGGGCTCTGCCATCCCCTCGGCTGTCTGACTGCTGATCATGCTGGCACACAAACCAGGAGGCAGCAAAAGGTGCCAGCCTTGGAGGAATAATGTGCTCTGAACTCCCTTCTCCTGCAACAGGACCTGGAACAGCTCAGCTCCTCAGAGGACCCTACTCCAAACACGAGCAGTGATCTGAAAACAGGAAAATGAAGCAAGACAGCACTAACAGCAAGGCCAGTCTGGAAGGAAGGATGTGAAACAGCAAGGCAGGATAAGGGTTTACATTTTTGAGCTTAGCTCTCTTCTACAAAATACTTCCCTGGTCAAAAAGGGGAAAGGTAGTAGGTGAAAAAGATACCAGATGAAACATACAGACAAAACCAGACGTAACTGTCTAATAATTGCAAATTACACCAATTCAGTTTTTCAGATTAATTTCTGTCTGAAAAGAAACACTCTGCATTCCCTTTTCTCCCTCAGCACGCACAGAGGTCTGCTTGCCTCTCTTGTGGGACAAGTCGTGTTCTCCAGCATCACAGAAATCCATGCCCACACAATGCCCCCTGCACCCACCCAGGTTCCAGACCCACACCTCTGCCATGCACTTTGCTCTCCAGCCACCCCTGGGACACATAAATAAGTGTTTTTCTGTGGTAGAGCTGTTTCTTTATCCCA
The DNA here is from genome assembly GCA_013389985.1 of Dryoscopus gambensis. NCBI lineage: Eukaryota > Metazoa > Chordata > Aves > Passeriformes > Malaconotidae > Dryoscopus > Dryoscopus gambensis. Next base: position 250,266 of record WEIT01035649.1, read on the forward strand.
GCTGTAAATGCCATTATCGTATAGCTTTATCTAAAAGTTACAGATTTTTGTTAGTATTCACATCACAGCCAGGTTTGAACTTCCCAGGGTGCTGCTTCTTAGGGACAAGGTGTGTTCCTGAACAAAGTTTGCAGGGTTTCATAACAGCGAGTGAAAGGTGCACGTGGACAGTAGGAGGGCACATCAGGCTGATACAAACTGCTAAATTCCACACTGCCCCAGCTGCCTGTGACTTCTCATCCCCACATAAATGAGGCATTGTTGCAAGACGAGCGCAAACTGTATTCTTCAAATTAAAAGAAATAATTTACTTAGGGTTTTTTCTTCCTCCCCAAATAACAGAATTCGAATATATTATTTGAAAAATTACATTTTCTTTTTCCACCTCACTGCGTCCAATGATTGTGGTGTGATTATTAAACACTTCATAAATAATAATGTGACATTTTTAGATTGTGTGTCTGATTAAGCAGCCATTCTTCTCTCCCTGACTGCGGCTGTGGACAGATGAGATTGCTGCAGACACCGCAATCTCTGTGGCTCCTTCCCTGGGGATCAGGGATCAGAAGTCCCCCTGTAACCCAATTAAATCCAAGAGGATACGAGCTGATCACTTCGGGCCAGCTCCAAAATTCACAGCTATCCATGGGGCATCCTAGCATGATCTTCTCTGAGCAGAAGCTCTGACCCATGAACACAGCTCGATGCATTTTGCAGGGGGGATATTTTACATAGTGAGTCACTTTCTCTGCAGTGGGCAATAATTTTACTCACTTAGGGTTTGGTATTAAGAAGCCTGCTCTAAGAGCAGGCAGTTCCAGATGAAGACAGGACTAAATCCAGGGAACTGAAATATAAGAGAAGGCAGGTGTTATCTACAAGCAAATAAGTGAACTTGAGAGATAAATACTCTCTCAATGAACAATCAGAGTCCTTTGAGGATCAATGCGTTGCCTCCTCAAAAAGTTTACTGCCGCTTTTGCACAGTAAAAAAAAATTAGTAAAGTTATTTGTTAAATAAAGAGCCAGAATCCAGTGGCATTTATCCCCTGGTTATTCCAGTGCCTTGGATGCAGCTGTGCCTCTCAGAGCTGCCACACAGAGCAGCACAGATGTCTGTGAAAGGGGCCATGTCCTCACCCACGTTCTCCCTTGCCTAGTACAGCATTCGGGTGAGTTAATCCCAGTCAGAAAACCCAAATGCTTTCTCTTTTTTTCCTGAGCACAATCACCATTTCAGAAAAATGACCAAAGAAAGCATCCCCTGTCCATAAACCCTCCCAACCATCTGTCTGGATATTACTGACCTTTCATATTATGCAGGCAGGAGGTGGAAAGGACGGGATAAGGAGTGGGGGGGGAGGGAGGTGTGGAAAAATGTCTTTGCTGTAGCAATGACTTACTGCATTTGGATAATCCCTCTTCTTGTCCCACTGCTAACATGGTAATCTCTCTCCACCTCCCGCATGTCAATAATGCAATAACCTGCTCCCCGCCTGCATCAATAACACAACAGCCGCTCTCCGCTTTCAGCGGCACTGATGAATTCTAGAATTGCAACAGCTCAGATGGTCCATGCGAGCTCGTCCCTGCCTCCCACCCTCATTACATTTTAATTTCACTTTAAAGACAGTTGCTATCAGCATTGTTTGGCTGCAGCTTCTGTAAAATAAGCTCAGGCTGTGTGTGAACTCGGGAGGTTCCTCGGCTCAGCGCAGGTGTTGGGATATTTTCTATCACTATGGTTCCTTTGTATATTCTCAATTGAAAAATTTAGGCAAGAGTTGCCAAAGACTTAACTGGCCAACAGCTCAAGGTACTCTCCAAGGAAGCTTCCCTAAGCTCAGCACTTCTGAAGATCTGTTACTTACGCTCAGTGCGGCAGGTCAGATGCTCAGCTCACTGTCCCCATTGCAACCTTCAAATCTGTGCCAGTTGCACTGATACCAGTCCACCAGCTATTGATTAATCAGTGTTGGTTTAAAGCATAAACACAGACAAGTGCTCTCCCCAGACATGTTAAGTAAATTATGGTTTAAAAAAAATTTGATCTGATAACAACAGCTAAAAAATAGTTAAAGCCAATCTGACAGGATGGAAAAACTATCTGAAAGCATAATCAAGTATGCTTAATATCAGAGAGCATATGGCAAAAAGATCTTGTGAGAGAATCCTTAATACTACAGTGGGCCTCACACACTGATTAATATCACCTCCTCTGTATAGTCTAGCATGGATAGATTCAAGCAGAAGCTGATAATTTTCAGAAATACTGCTCCTCATAATGATGGAAGATGAGATTTTGTGAGTTATGTTGAGAATTATTGGCAAAGGTTAGGTGATTTCCCACTGGTGCTAGCGGGAAAACATTGCTTGCAAATTACCAGCATTTGTCAGTACTAATATCACATCCCCCAGCCACCTCAACTGTCAGCATTAATAGGTGTCTTTACAGCAAAAAGGGGTGATGATAGTGAGGCTTGATCAGACCTTGAAATGAGAAGAGGAGCATGATATGGAGAATAAAGACATGGAAATGTGCTTGCAGTGGCTCCTGCCTCAGCTCCCAGCATCCCACCCGTCGCTGTGTGGGTGGCACTGCTCCCCACGCTCTGCCAATTATCACATTTGCTTCCCTGTTTGCTCTCTTCCCATCGCTCCCTCATTTGCTGGGTGGGTTTCTCTAAGCCTCTTCCGTCCTCTCTCTTTCCAGTGGCTGCTCTGCTTTCACCCAGCTGTCATTAGCCCAGTGTTTCTTACTCCAAGAAGTAAATGCAAGATGCTTTTCCAAGAAAAAGAATGCGAGATGCGAGGCTCTCTGAAAGGTTTCCTGGTGCCTGGGTAATGGCAGGCCTTGATTATCCTTCTACCAGCCCCCTGTACAGCCCTTGGGCATGGAGCACCCTGAATCCCTTGGCAAGGAGCCCACAGCTCCCCAGAAAGGAGGTGAGAGACAGGGGTTCTCTCCAGGCTCTATCACCCACCCTCCCTCCCACCTGGGACCAGCAGCAACTCTCTCTACCCCTTGCAGTATCTTACCCGCTGTTTAAACCTTGAAAGCTTCCAGGATTCCTAGGACGGCAAGGTTTGGATGACTCTGGGGAACAGCCCAACACACAGCTGTATTTACCTGGTCTGTGAGTGCAGAGCTCCTCAGATAAAACCAATACAGGCAGAGGTCTGCATTCCTGGCAGGGTACTAATCATCACTGGTGCTCAGCAATTAATTAGTGTTGTGCTGAAGAGTTGCTAGGGTATTTTCTGTCCCCGCTTTCCCTCTGTACATGTCATGGGAAAGGACCTGACAGCGCTTGGAATTCAGCTCTGGTGACTCGTCTTTGTTTCAAGCAAGCAAAATAAACCGTGACGTCGCTCCCTACATCTTCATCTTCCAGGCTGCTCAGCCCGTGCAGCTGGGGACAGGGACCAGCTTTGTCCCTAAGCCAAAGCACAGGCTGATGTGCAGTTTGGTGCCCCAACCGAGGAGAGCACATAAAATACAGACATCTGCTCCCAAGAGCCTTTCAGCATTAATTTAGCTCGGCCACAACCAGAGATAAAAATCATTTCCATTCAGCTCCTCCTTCTGTCAAACTGAATAAAATATAGTTCACTTCTTCACCTCGCCTGGCCCTCGGTGATTAGCATTAGCAAATGCAATCAGCCCGTGGCCACACCACCACTCTGCATTAATGCAAAACCGGGGGAGGGCCTTGGCTACTATCAGCACAGAAAGAGAGCTTCACCTTTTAGTATGGTCGTTCCTCACATGGCTGCCAGTGATAAAAGAAGTTGTCAAAACAGACAGGCAGCCCAGCCCAGGCAGAGATGGGAGATTTCTGGTGGTTTCCCACAGAAAGAGAAAGAAGAACACTCAGTGAACGCTGCACAAATCCTCAGGAGTTTCCAGTCTTGGAGTAACGAGGTGTTCCTTGCCACGTAGAATCATAGAATTATAGACTGGCCTGGGCTGAAAGGGATCTTAAAGGTCATCTTGTTCCAACCCCTGCCATGGGCAAGGACACCTTCTCCTAGACCAGGCTGCTCCGAGTCCTGTCCAACCTGGCCTTGGACACTTCCAGAGACGAGGTAGCCACACTCTGGACAACCTGTGCCAGTCTCTGCTCAGACAACTCTGAATGCAGGTGCAAATGCTGATTCTGCCAAAACCCTGCATCTGAAGGGCCAAACCACCACCACCAACAAAACAGCTTCCATCTGAGGAAGGTTTGGTTCTCAGATTGTAAAAGCCCCGATGTCATCCCTGAGCAGTGAAAATATGAAAAGGTTTAATGCTAAATATCTCATTGTAACCTGCCTGTGATCCCGTGGTTCTGCAGCACACACCACCCACACAAGCACACATCCAGATAATCTAAGAATTAACAATCAAGTCTTTAACAGCCTCATTCACCATCTATAAAATGGGTGAAGGGACACAAGGCTGGTTGCCCTTGGGATTGGACTGTCAGTGTCTCTGTGCAGCAGTTTGGCTTGAAAAACTGCACACAGTATCTCAATCCACATTTAGAAGACTTTTTTTCCCTTAAAACTACTTTCTGTGATCCAAAGAGTTGTTGTTTTAAGGCAGCTGCATTCATTATTCTTCTCAGATAACACTAAATGCTCAAGTGCAATTTTTTTCTTTTCCTTTCTTTCCCTACACCCTCCTCTTTGGCAAATATGACTCTCGAGTCCCTTCTGATCACTAATAACATGGGCTTTCATACCCTCCTGGAACAAGTGAAATTTCTTTGACGCCTTAACTTTGCACAAATAGATTTTAATGAGGGAATATCACCTTGCCTTGAGCTAACTCTCTTCCTTTGCTCTTCCAAGGCTTTTGTAGTCATTTCCTAACAACTTACAGAACATTAAAGTTCAGCAAAGTGTTTGAACACTGCCTACCATTTCCCCAGAACTTGGTTTATTCGCTTCAGACTGTCACAGGAGGGACACACTTTCAAAGATGTGATGTAAACCAGGCAAAGGAAGAACATTTTCTGCAACCCTCCATCATCCTGGCATGGTCTCTCGTGTCATCTTGGGGAGTTGCATGCAAAGGCACTTCCCACTGGGTGACACCCAGGGTGATGCTGATAATATAAATCAGGCTCTGATGTCATGGTGCTCAAAAGGGCTGAGAAGCCAGACAATTCCCATGCTGTCATTTCCAGAAAGGTTCCCAGCCCAGAGAGACACCAGGGGATGGACTTTTCTCAGAACAGTTTATCCTCTGGGGTGGAACAAAGTGTCCCTGTGAAGTGTGGCACAGCGCTGAGATCCTGGGCAGACGTTCACTGAATCCATGAGCAGGATTCAGCTGTCCCCCTGCAAACTCTTCCCTTTGCTGATAATTTACTGTAATTAAGCCATATGTAAGACTCTTTCACTCTGTCAGAGGCAGAGACCTTCTGCTACCCATATGCCAGAAAGATAAATGAAGGTCAAAGCTCCCGTGAAGAAGGCAAACTTTTTGCTTCTTGATTAAAGAACAGTAAAGACCCTTCCATAAATGTATCTGTTGGTGCCCAGATGTTTTGATAAATGAGCAAGATCCACAGTGAGACACAAGGAGTCCCCAAGAACAGGCAAGAAATAGTTGGTGAGCACAGGCTCTGTGTTTCCAGCTGCCCTGCAGAGGTGGGATTGGGGTTTTACCAGTATCAGGCCCTACCCCTGGCACAGGTCACTGCTGCTAGGGCTGGCTCCATCCCCAGATTTACACCTGGGTGTAAGGGCAGAGCAGCTGAGGGAAGCTGGGAAACAGCCACACCCTTCCCAGTGGTGCCCACTGGGAGGACAAGAGGCAGTGGGCACAAATTGAAGCATGGGAAATTCTGTTTAAGTGTATGGAAAATAATTTTCCTATGAGGGTGAAGAACAGGAACCAGTTGCTCAGAGGGGTGGCAGAGTCTCCATCCTTGGGGGCATTCAAAATGGGTGTGGACCTGGTCCTGAGGTGGCCCAAGAGGGCTGGACTAGACAATCTCCAGAGGTCTCTGGCACCTCAACCATTCTGCAAGTCTGCTGCAGAGTATGGAGGAAGGAGCCTGAATTTTGAGCTCTTTGAGCTGTCAAAACTGAAATTATTCAAATTCCTTAAAATACTAAAGAAAGGGGAATTCTCATCTTATAGACAATTTATTTCTGCAGATTTGCCAGACAGAGGAGAGGAATATCTGCTGTCGTTGATCTCACTGCACTTCAACAAGTGCAACAACAAAAATCTAAGCTCAAACCTTTCATGGAATCTACGGCAAACTGTTAGCTGATGTGGGTTTTTTAAAATTCTAAATATATAAATAAGAGCAAGAATCTAGAGTTTAGTGCAATAGAAACAGAAAGCTGATTCAGCAGAACAAGGCGTAGTCATAAAAGATTTATTACGCTTTATCAGCAATATCCACAGTCTTTCTGTGATTAGAGTTGCATTGTGTGTAATTATCTCATAGAAATTCTGCTCTTTGATGTGCTTTATCCACCATGCTGAAATACACTTCAGTTCTAGTGGTTTTTCATGGTTGACTGGAATTTACATTAATTCCTTTGGGTCTGCAGGGCCAGCCTGGTCTGTCACTAGCAAACTCTTCATAAATATTCATATTTTTTATATATATGTGTATGTATATACGTGCACACACACACACACACACACACATATATTATATGTAATTTTGTAAGGTGACAGCCCTAGAAACTCTGTTCTCCAAAAAAACACTGGAAAACAAAGAGTCCTGCTTTCCCAGGAGTGATCCTTGATTAGTATTTCATAGTCCAGCCTTTCCTCCCTTTTACCACGAATTAGAGAGTGATTGAAATGTTTACAGCAATTTGCAAGCAGAGGTTACACTCTGCTTTTATTTTAAAATGTCCAAGTAAATTGAGGAAATAATTTCATCTCTGTTCATTAAGCTTGATTTTTCTCAATCAGAAAAATGTCCTTTTTTTCTATTTTGCTTTTTAAAGTTCCCTGATTTCTTCCTTACCCCCTATGCCCATCAATGGCTGCTATCAGCCAGGAAAACTACAGGTGTTTGCAGGCCAACCTGTGTAAGATGCAAATGCTTCAAACTACCTTGGCTGTGCACCTGATTGTGCTTTTGTGGAGTTCAGCATGGGGGAAGTAATCACCTTCAATGGGAGCAGAATCAATTTTCTGAATAATCACTTCCTCCTTGGGAGATGCTCAGGACCATGCAGGAAGGGAAAAAGACTGGAGAGCAACGGGAGACAGAGGTTTAAAGAGTTTGGGGAGGGTTATAAGCAAAATTCATTTTGTTCCCATGTTTGATAACTAAATGAACGTTACTCTGTTTAATTATGCCCAAATAAGGCTCAGAATTGTAGACCTGTGCTGTTTCAAGCAGCAGATACAGTTGAAGTGAATGTAGGAGTAAAATTCTGTCTGTTTTACATGAATCTCACCTCTGTCACCTCTCTCTGGGCGCTGTTCCGTGGATGTGATTTGGTTTTCTATTCAGTAGCAGAGGTAGAAAAATGCACAGAACTAATGAGCAGAATCCAACACAAATCGAAGGGCCAGGCCACCAGTGGGTCTGGTCACCTCCCAGACCCAGAGAAGTCATGAGAAACCAGGAGAGGAAACCAAACTGTGCCATCAAAGGCCAGACCTTGTTTCTGCAGGAGCCTCACTCATTCCCTTCAGCAGGACCAGAGCTGGATCCCCCTGCACACCACTTGGCCAGGCTTCCTGTCCTAGTGTGGGATTCTCCATGTCCAGTGGCACTCCAGCACCTTCCAGGGCTGCAGCTGGGGAGAATATTCCACAGTCAAACCTCAACATCAGGAACATTTCCCCAGCCCTTTCCTCTCAACTGCAGGGAGTACTTCATCATCTACCCATGGATTTCTAAGGTGTACGCTGAATTAGATTGGATGCCAGGTTGGTTCAAGGAGGGAATAAAGTCCTCCATTAGCAGCTCAACCTGATCCTCACCTCCTTCCAGCCTCCTCCTGGGTTCACTATGTTCTTCTTTCCAGCTCTTCCTATGGCAGGTTTACTGAATGACACAAAATCATCAACAGCCAGTTAATTAGATGTTGTTGTTAATTAGTTAGTGTTGTCTACCAGCTCTTGACTCGTTTGCGTAGGGAGGAGTTACAAATCCCGTTTTCTAACCATGCATCCATGCTGCTTGGCAAGAGATGAGGGCAAGGGATGGAACAGCCAGGTTCCCCAGTCCTGTTTGTTTTTTTCAGTCTGAATGGCAGTGGGTTTGAGAGGGCTGGACATCCCTGTGCAGGCAGGTCTGGGGAGAGCAGGCACCACTGAAACCCTCTGTGCTGTGAGAAAGAGGAGAGGGAGAGGCGAGATCAGTACATTGGAGTAAGAATTGAAACAAGTTAAGAGCTGTATGCTTGTTAGCTCCTCACAGCCAAATAATCTGCCACTGAAAGGGAAAAATATCAGAGTGGCTGTAAAGGAACACAGATTGGTTTAATAGTATCAGAAACTCTTTTGAAGGCAGCTGTGTAGCTCAGAGCAGGTGGGTGCAGCTCGACAGGGAGGCCTATCTCTAGGTAGGGACGTTGTTAAGGAGAAGAAAGCTGGGGGGAGGGAGAGATATAAATTCTGTTGTCAAGTAACATCACGCTTTAATTTCATGCCACATTATGACAATCTGGTCTGTGAGGCACTCCCAGTGTGTGGCTGCAGAGCTGCTGTATTACAGCTGATAGGCCCGGGAGACCTGCAGCCCTCAGCTAATTGTAAACCCGATTAAATAGCAGTGTGAAGAAGTTTGATTAATTCAATCTATCTCCATGCATCAAGGCCAGGACCAGACGTGGCATGAGCCCCAAATCTTTGGAGTATCAAGGTCTTTGTTCTTTATGCTTAAAATAAAAAATAAAAAAAAAAATTAAAATTCAGCGTAAGAAAATAATGAAATGATAACATTATGAAATGAAGAAATGTAAGTGACATCTCTACTGTTCTTCCTTGAAAATCTCCAGCATTTCTGCCTTTTAAAAATAATGCCAAAAAAGCATTTCAATTAGCATCTTTATGTGCTTCCCCAGATAAATTACCATACTAATAAACTTCTGATAGACTTTCGGGGGCTGCTTAACCAAGGGCTTCTGATCCTGCTGAATTCATGGTCTCTTGGACAGGATGGATTTGGACCTGATTAATTTTAGTTGTTTCAATTGCAGAGAAACTGGCAATTGCTTTCTTCTAAGTGCATGTGAGACAGAGACAGAGGATGTAAGAGGGATTGTTCCTGCCATCCCAGCTGGCCTGGCTGGCCTTTGGGACACCACAGCACCCACTGCACTCTGCACAGAGCAATAAATCCCATGCAATTATTGTACATGATTCCTAAATGCTTATGATCCTGCCTTCCACCTCCCAAAATTCTGTGAGACTGGCAAACAGCACTTCCAACTTCTGAAGTCATCTGTTTGAAAAGCAGTTTTGACCAAGAAAAGTGTGAATATTCCTAGGGAACATTTTGACTTTGCCTGTTTCTATTTGGAGACAACTGCAGCTGCACATGCTGGAAGTATTTGGGTCTTTTTCCCCACTAGGCAAGGTCTTCACTGGTTTCCAAGGAACTGAGGGATTTTTCCATGCTCGATTTGCAGAGAAGAGCGATCTCACAAGTCAAGTTGCTCTTAGTGGTCTCTTTTAGTCTCTCAATGTCGACAGAAACTAGTACAGGAAATGGTTTAAGAGAGATGAGACTCATTTCTGTGTCTCAGTAAGGGATCTGCACACGTGTGAGTGACTCTGCCCTCCCCTCGGTCACAGCCCACTGCGTGTGCAGGCACTGGCACCTCCTGCATCCCATATTAATGGGATGGCTTGCAATAACACCGGGAACAGAGCCACACAAAGAGTAATATTAGATTATTTCTGTTATTCATCAGCATCACGGTTGGACAGAAACCTCTTAAATCTACCTAAAGTGGCTTCCTATGGATGCCGGTGCTACCACCAAAAAATAATATATTGTGCATACAGGTACAGCTTCCCTGCTACCCACAGGCTGCTTTTTGTGCGTGATTATAAAATACCTGCGTGACCTTCCTAAACTGAATATCATTTGATGGCAGAAGCTGAGCAACTGTACTACTCAGGAGCCTGAAACATTTCAGAAGCCTTCTCCCTCCTCTTCCTTTTCTCCCCCACCTGCAAGCATGGAGAACTTCCCGGGCCCCACCACACTCCCGGAATGCATTCTCTCAAAAAACCCACTGAACCTCAAATTATTATTCCATGGTGAGAAAAGCAGTGAACAGTAGAAAATGACAGTTTACCCAAATGGAGGTGAAAATGCACTTTCTCCTGTACTTAAAAGAAATAACAGCTTTCAGCAAAGATCTAAATCCTAGCAACAAGCACTACATAAATGCAAAAAGGTCATCTCTTTGTTAGAGAAAGGTTACTCTGCTGAACACATACTTTAAAAAAATAATCTACTAAAGGAAGTTAAGCTTGGTAACATTTCTGTTGTATTTACACATGGAGAGAACAGATCTGTGCACTCCTTTTCAGGGCAGGAAAGTGAAGGACAGTTGATTATAATGAACAATTTTCTTCTTTGACAGGTAAAAGGAAGAGAATCTGAGATGTGTTTCAAACAAATGGCTACTTAAAAAGAGAATTTGGTCTCTGCTGAGCAAAGCACTGGTTGTCAGCTGTGAATTCAGCTGGATGGCAATAAAGAGGGGCTGTACCTGCCCTGCTAGAAATGGCCAGCATGATGAGTCTGCTGCACCCTTGGTGCTGTCATGCAACTTGTTCCTTGTCCCCTCTCCTCCTTGGCTGAAAAAATGCTTGGGGTAAAATTTTGGTTCCAGCAAAGGACACAGCAAATTCCCCTTTGCCTTCAAAAGAGGAAGGAGACCACAAAGTTTGGGAGATGGGAAGGGTCTGAGACAAGAACCTCCTGTTTGAACAAACAGAGAGTCAAGGGGTGTGGAGAGAAACAAAGGCACAGAGGGCCGATCTGCGCAAATCCTTATTAAGCAGGAGAGTACATAAGAATATGTTTAATTTTACTCCTAGTCAATAAAGCAAGAGGCTCTGCAACCCAGATTGGGCAAGCTGCTGCTCAGAAGGGATCATCACAAGAAATGAGGAGGAATAAGATGATGAAGCCAAATGTTGAGGGGAGAAAAGAGGGGAATACACAGCAGAAAGTATACCAGAAATGCCCAGAAAATCTTGGTCCTGCCAAGGGCATCAAAGAGAGTACAACAAGTTATGAGCTGCATGAAACAAGGACTCCAAAACACTTGAATGCAGTTCAGAAGGATGCTGGTGGGGAAAAAATCTCCACATGGTTTATTACCCTGGTCTAGATCCATTAATTCTTGTGTGATTCAGTACAACACCCTCTCCCCTGGACCAAGCTCCATCTCCAAGATAACGACCGTTCAGGAATTACCACGTCTAAGCAGACATATAAAACCTGGGCTTTTTCTCCAGTCTCTTCTTGTCTTTGGGTGAAACTCTGCCTTGTTGATGTCAGTTGGAAGCTGCTGTTGACTTTACTGGGAGCAAAGATTATGTTGTCTTCTGGGGAAATACAAACAGTTACCTTCAGAGCCATCAACAGAAGGAGGAGAGAAATCTCTGGTCAATAATAAGCTAAGCCTAGGAAAATAAAAATGCAGTTCTCTGTCACCTTGGAAAGATCAACATCATTTGTCATGTGGTGTTTATTCAGCAGAACAACAACTGCATTTGTGCTTTTGAAGGGAAATGAAAGGGGAAAGTAGCAGGAGGGGGGAATGGGGGAGATCTGAGCACAGGAATGTACTGCCACTCCAGCCTGCTATCATTAAAACACATCAGAACTTCATAATCATGGTGTTTAATTAAACAACAGAGGCATGGGTTTATGCATTAATAATGAGGCCTAGCACTTTAGCATGTCAGGCTAAATACAGTTTTAAATTAATAATGCAGCACTGCAGCATTAGTGAGAAAATGAAATCTTATTAACAACTTAATAAAGTCCCTTATTTGCTAAAGTTCCAGCTCTCAGGGAACAGCATTATAGCAAAGCATTTGTGTCCCTTAAGGGGGCAGATGGGAGGAGGTGCTGCTTTCTCACACCCTCCGTAATTCCATTATATATAGCTCCCATAGTCACTAAATATTGCCTGGTGTCTGCCAAATGATGCCTTATGGTGCTTCTAAACCTGGGTGTGACATGCTGGGTAATCTGCAAACGCTCTTCTCAGACACCCAGGGAGGACACTGACTCCTTTTTTTCTGGTACTGCACTGGAGAGCCAGCAGGGGATGGAGCACTGCCCACCACGTCAGTGCTCTGCAATCCTGCTCTGCAACCCTTTGTGCGTGGTCCTCTCAGGGCCCGGGACTGCACACACTGCTCTGCTGAACACAAGGGACTGAAGCACAGAAAGCAACTGAGAGCATGAGGAATGGCAGAAAGCAATGATTTCCTGTGGCTTCCAGGGTGTGCAGCCATCAGCTGACCCCTCACAATGGCCTCTATAAAGCATTCTGGGACCACCTCTCAGTTTAGGGTGTTTTATTTTCAGAACAGATTGAGGGTGTTCATGGTGAGGTACTCCAGCTCTGCTGGTAGGAGCCACTCTTTAAGCTAAAGAAGCTCCAGCAATTTATAACCAGGGTTTCACAAGCTTTCAGCTTCTTGATTCCCACTGATTTCACAGACCTGGACCACCTCAGGCACGCAGTGAATTGGTAAAAGACTGAAGACTGGAGCCCCATCTGCTCAGCCCTACAGCAGAGTCTGAAGCCCAGGGCCAGTTTTCCACTTGTCCATGTGTTTGACACAAATTTACCTACCAAATTCCCTTGAATCCAGAGGAACAGCTCAGTACCTCTGCCATCCTAGTGCTGGGTCTCTCTCCCCAGGCTGGAAAGTTCCATCTGAGCTCGCTGTGCTGAGGAAACAAAGAACAGGCTGCAGGACCATAATGAAATGAGTAATGTAGGGACAAGATCCAAAGTCAATGAGCTGACTTGAAATAGCTGAGCATCAAGGCCATGGAGAACTGACAGCAGCAAAGCCACAACCAGCCACAGCCACGAAATTCAAGAGAGATCATTAAAAAAGATTAATAGAGACAGGAGCAGACAAGGTACATCCAGCTACGAGTCTGTCAAAGAAGGGCCTCTTTGGGATGTAAAACACTGATCAAACATCTTGTGCAGCTTGAAAACTATTGAATTAGGATGGAAATCAGCCAGCAGCACCACTGACTGTTGCAGACAGGATTGGAGAAAAGCAGTGGGTCAAATCCTGCCTTTGGTTGTGCTCATGAGACCATAGAGCTATTTCCTCTTCCTTCTCCTTCTGTCTGCATTCCCTAATTTTGCTCTGAATTTGCTGGACAATGTACCAACATAAGTAACCTTTCAGAGTGTGGGAAGAGCATGTGAATGATTTGGGTAAGACACTAGCAAGCCCCCTTCTCATGGTTACAACTCCCTTAAAAAAAGAATGGTTTTCCATATTGCATGCCTCCAAATTTAATTTCCATTTTCCATTATCCCATATCTTGCTACAGAAAAAATAACTGATCTTGCAAGAAATTGGACATGAGATTCTCATGGCGTCCTTTTTTCACTCAGTTAGTGCCCAGTTTGATGGAATGAGGAGGAAGATGGGGCAGAATGATCAGCGGAGCTCTCCTAGGAGAGCTCCAAGTGGGGAGCAGATTTCCTTGCAAGGCCTGTGTGCACTGGGAGCCCTGCCCTGCATGCAGAGCCTGCCTGTCCATTCACCTCCTCCTTCAGACACCCAGGGAATGTGGGTTTCACTTGGAAACCACAGAGTTCATGGGAAGTAGCAGCTTGTGCACTCTTTGTGCAAATAAAGGGCATAAAAATCACCTTGGTGTGCCTTGTCTTCCATCTCCTCTGTTAAATAATAAATAGAAGCCTAATGGAACGGAGCATGGCTGCAGGATGCAGTGCAAGTGAAGGCAGAGCAGACCTGCATGTTCCCTCTTACTTCATCATCAGTGAGTAAATGGGTCACTGGTGAATGAAATCTAAGTAAATCTCCATCCCTTTTTATTCTGTCTTTATCCTCAAGTACTGCAATGAGATATGGCTCAAAATCACACACTCCTGCTGCAAAACACTAAATAGAAACATTACAAATTATCTCATCAAACCCCCCTATGTTTCTACTCTGAGCTCAAGAAAACTTCAGGAAATAAAGTTTTTCATTCTAGAAATCCTTCATTTGGTTTTTAATTGTGCAGTGGGATGTCTTGGGATCTGGTCTTTTTCTCCCCCCTTTTTTTTTAATTTTCTATTTATTAATATTTAATCTCTGCACAGTGCAGGAGAAAATCATTTCTGAAATAACATCAGAATGGGAGGGTTAGAAATCAATAGCCAAGCTCTCGCAAGACACATTAAATCCCTTCTTAATCCATTTTCGACTGCTCCCTTGTCTTATTAGAACAGCCAAGTTTTCCCTCACTTGTTAGGTTGGGATATTCACGTTGCAGGAGGGAAGTGAAAGCTCCCAGAGAAGCACAAACTTGTGGAAAAAAAAGCAGGAAAGAGAACAAAGCATTTTTGTTAGGGGCAGAAGCCTAGACATCACCCTGTACCCAAACCCCTACCCTAAAACCCCTCTGATGGAAAGCCTGGCCCCATTTCTGTGAATCGTGGCACGTCCTGCATCCACTGTCAGCCCTGACCCTCTGCAACATCTTTCCCTTTTAGTTTTTCCTCAGGGCCGTCTGTCACATCCAGCTCTCTCAGGCACCTCAAGCACCACCTCCTCTTCTCATGGGTCAGTTCTGCTGAGGTGTAAGAGCCGAGCAAGCACACTCAGTGGGAGAAGCCAGGGAGTCAGTGAGCAGGAGAATCCCCTCCACCTTCCTCAGTGCCTCGGAGGTTTAAGGATGTGGCAACACGGGGTTATTATACGGGCTTGAGCGCAGACACCGGAACCCGAGACTGCCGGTCTGACCATGCTCGTCCCACTAACCACACCATGACCGTACAGAACCATTCAGGTCTGAGCAGTCACCCCACCCCTTCCTCCTGCATTCTGCTGCTTCCATCAACACTTTCTTCATTCTTCCCGTTGGTGTCATGCAGCCCCTGTGCCGGGGGGTGCCCACAGCCTGGCTGTCTCCTTGGGTTCGGCTAGGAAAGGGATCCCAGCGGCTCCTGGGGCCCTGGAGTTAGCACGATGCACAGAGGTTTTATAAGAGAGTTGTGAGGAACATTCAACCTTTCTTCTAGGGTAGAAAGGGACTGCATTTGGCACTTGGTTTTAGCCAGAGCAAAGGGTCCTCCATGTACTTCCAGCTGCCATAAAGAACTCTGTTCTAGTGCTAAAGGGCTGGCGGTCCCAGGAGACTCAGGAGGAACAGAAGAAGGAGACTGGGACTTGGGAGAAGCAAGAACTGTACATCCAGTTTAAACATCCTGTATCCCATCTGCAAGCTTGAAGTGGAGCCAGACGGGAAAGAGAGGATGCTGTGCCCTCGTCCTCCTCAGAGGCAGGGCCGTGTCCTCCTGCCCGGCAGCACATCCGAGGCGGGCTGGGTGTGCCTGTCCCTCCTCCCGAGCCCTCCCCTGCGGCAGCGCGGCTCTGCCGGCCTCACCGCTGCCTCCGAGCCCGGCTCATGCAAGAAGACACTTTGCCAGCAGAGGGAACTGCAGACCGGATAATCGCTCCTTCCCTGCTGAAGCACTCACCAAAACCCGTAGCTCCGCTGAGTGTCTCCTCTCCTAACTGGAAAAGAGATGTTTCAGACTCCCGTTCCACTGCTCTTGACCAGCTTTCTGCTGGTTGGTTTGGTTGTTGAGGGTTTAGTGTCTACGGGGACTGCTAAAGAAGCCCATTCAAGGAAGAAACCAATTGAAAACTGTTTACTGTATTAAAAAAATAATAATCGTGAAAATCCCTATAGCCATCTTCTTGCTGCCATCTAGTGAAGGGGGAAAAGTATGACTTGAGTGACATTAGCAGAGCAAAAACCTATCCCAGAGGCTTGTACTTGTTAAACAAACTCTAACTGTTTCAAAACAACCTTCTAAGTTGCATGAAGATTTCCATTTTGAAAGTCTCCTTCAGAATGTGCCCTCCTAGGTCTTTGAGTGGACAACTGCTGGCAGAAGCCTTACTTTGTCATCACTTGTGTCTGAAGAACAATCCAAGAGTGACCATTTTGTTGTACGGAAACCCTTCAGGCAGCTCTTAAAACCTGTGGGAACTGTGGTGGTCTTTGCAGGATCAGGCAGTAATGGAAGCTGTCACTGCCTTTGACATTGCCATGAGCACACAATTACTATGGGAGGATCATAAACACAGGCTCTACACACCCACCTAATTTCTCACGCGGGTTTTATAAGCAGAATCAAACTCCTTGTTAGGACCGGAGTGAGCTTCAGGACTGAGAACAGAATCTCATATCCAGAGTCCTGTGCCTTAGCCTTGGCTAAGGTCTTCCTGCCCCTAAATAAAAGTGGTGTGTTTCTGCATCCCTCAGGAATTTTGGGGACGAAAGCCTCAGCTGTGTGACAGACAAGTGACAGACAAGGAGCCAGCGGAAACACAAACATTTCAGCAGCTCCAGTTCCTGTCGCACTTCTGTCGTGCTTCCGTGACCTCTGGCTAGTCCAGACCTGCGTGTTTGGCACACGCCTGCCCGAGTGAGCTCTGCCTGCTTTCCCCACCTTCTCTCTACCTACCAACCATTTCCAAACAGCCACAACCAGCACAGCGCTGCCACGGATTGTGCTTTTCCTACACAGTTGTTCTTGCTGATTTCCTTCTGTTACACACAGGGGACAGTGTTCACCCACCACTTCCAGCAGTTCCAGGGACCTTCCAGTAAAAGTGACTCTGCCCATCCCGCCACCATTTGTACTCAGCAGAAGATGATCCAATCACACACGTTGATGTTCCAACACCTCTTCCACCCTCCTCGTGTTTGCCCGGGGATAAGATCCAAACCCCGACGTGCTTGCAGCAGTGAGCAGGGCTGTATTTCCCGGTACCCATAGCGCAGGTGTGGGATTGCAACCTGAGACCCGAACGTGCTCACGGCTCCTATTGTGCCTCTCCACCTTGGGGGTCATTTCGGAATTTAGCGCTTTGCCCACCTCTGGCTCGATGCCGAGGAGGCGGGTGGGTGTTGGGGGCGGTGGGTGCCCGATCTTCTCTGGTGGTCGCTAGATGTCAGCACGGGACCGCCAGCCCGGCCCCGGGGACGCGACAGACCCCGGCCCGACAAACCCGCACCGCTCCCGGGAGGGACAGAGCCCATCCGGACAAACCCGCACCGCTCTCGGGAGGGACAGAGCCCATCCGGACAAACCCGCACCGCTCTCGGGAGGGACAGAGCCCATCCGGACAAACCCGCACCGCTCTCGGGAGGGACAGAGCCCATCCGGACAAACCCGCACCGCTCTCGGGAGGGACAGAGCCCATCCGGACAAACCCGCACCGCTCTCGGGAGGGACAGAGCCCATCCGGACAAACCCGCACCGCTCTCGGGAGGGACAGAGCCCATCCCGACAAACCCGCACCACTCCCGGGAGGGACAGACCACAGACCACATGAACAAAAACCGCGGGACCAGAGCATATTGGTCTCTCTTAAACCTCCTCCTTTCTGATCTGTTCAAGAGATTTTGTTTGGTTCTACATTTAGTATCCAATTGTGGCTGCTAAGGATGCAGCCGTGTTTCTCATCATTGTCCCCTCTTCTTTTCCTATGGGGAAAAAAATCTATCTGTGAGTTGGTCCCTCAGTCAAAAATGGTGTTATCCAGCTAAACAAGTTTTTAAATGAAAGTAGCAGTCTTTGAAACTAATCTTATACATTTTGAGATGGATAATGTGGTACTCTGAGTAAAGGTTCTTGCTTTGTACCTTCCGTCCTACCTCATTCCAGCCCGCTGGACTTTCAGGCAGTGGGCACTGACATTGGGAGATCCACGATTTGATTCAGGCTTTAGAACTACGGCTGAAATTGAAGAAACTTTGTAATTCTTTTGATTATTTTCTCCCTCTATTTACATTAAAACTGAAATAAATTGTAGTCAAGCTCTTGCTGCGGTAACAGGTGCTACAACCTCCAAATGCACTTTTTTCCTCTGGGAGGATGAGTGCAGTCTCCAAGCTGCAGCTGAAGCTGGGAGCTGTAGAGCTGGAGTAGCCCCAGCAGCAAAGGGTGGGCAGTGGCCTTGGCAGGCTGTGCTGCTCCTGCTTTGCTCCCTGTGCATGGCTCAGCAGGGAGGGTTTCCCTTTGCAGGGAGTTTTGCCTTCTCAAGCTGACAGAATCGAATTTATGGAGCCACATGTAGGGAATGCAGTAACCAAATCACTGATGCTGCCTATTACTTATAAAATGTTTGCGACTTCAAAGAGTCTTACCAAAGGTGTGAGTCCTGCCCTGAGGAACTTAGAGTACCTGTTATAATCACAGCAATGATAATCTGCTATTGATTGTTAAATATTCACAAGCTCTGAATATGTAAAACATTGGAAGAAATAAATTCCACTTTAAAGCTGGCAAATACTCAAAAACATGTAATAAATTTATTTCCTGCTGCATATGTCCATTTTTCCCCAAAGCACTTGGAAGAGATTTTATTTTCTGACATGGTCTTCCACATGAGTCACCCTTTCCTGCTATGCTTTTGTCTTCCTTTTTTTTTCTTTTTGTTCTTGTCCAACACATCAAAATCTAAATTTTTGTTTCTCAGTTTTCAGTGAGAAACCAGGTTGAGTATTTTCTAAGATGCCTATTCACAGCTGAAATTCGAGGGAGAAGTCCAAAGCAAATTCTTCCTTGTGCATTTTTTGACACTACATTAAACCTGATTGGATTTCAGATTCATACAGGCTCCAAATGATTTCTCTCAGCTGTGTGTTTTGGAATTACATATAAAGCATCAAATCCTCCTGCTCTGTTCTCCTGTGGCTGATGCACCTCCCAAGCTTCACCTTCAACCTCCCAAGCAACACCTTCAGTGTTGAAATAATGCTTGAAGAACTAATCTGTTTAAAAAGCCATGGGAGAGCCTGAGTCAAAAGTGTTTTTCTCTAATTTTCAGCCCACTTAGATGCACATGACATCCTTAGAAAGCTGGCAATACTTGCTGCATGTCTTTACAACCAGAATTCCTGATGGTTTCTAACACCACTGGTCCCTCTCATTGCAGGAACTTAACATGTTACAAAAAGAGTAAATAACTTCTAGCAGGGGACAATCCTGCTTTTAACATTTCCTCTACGTCTTTCTAATGGGAATTATTCATGCCAGTGATGAGATTATGGTACCTCCTTCCATTTGTCTGTTATCACTTGGAGTGTGGGACTGGCTCTAGAGATGAGCAGAAGTGACGCTGTGCTCACTTGTGTTTGAAAGTCACAGTGAATATATAGAGCGTCACCATGAATCTATGGAGTGATCTGTCCCAGGAGTAGCTAAATGGTTCAATCCTCATAAAACAGTTAAGCTACTAAACCCAGTAATTGGTCTTCATGGCTGGATAAACCCGATAAGGGGAGCAAAAAAGAGATGTGACCATACTGTAACATTCAAACAGTGGAGCTGAGGTAAGAGAAGATCAGTGAAAAGTGTGATGGACAAACCTGCTGCACACTCTGATGCCAGGCTCGGACAGAGCCAGTTTTACGTGTTCCACTGCTGCAAAAAACAGAAACACAGCCTCCCGGATGTGCACTCACAGAGCAGGGGAACAGCCTCGTTCAGGCAGCGGCTCCACAAGCTCGGCTGAGGGTGAATGTGTCACTGCTCATCTCGGCTCTGTGCCTCTGATGTGGAGAAGGAAGAGAGACAAGCTCGTCATTTCACGTTAGCGCACGGCACACAGGGAGCTGATGGGAAGAGGACGAGCCAACTACGCTTTGGAGAGGGCCTGAGAAAAATAAACCACATTCTGGAAAAAGCCTCCTGCCACTGTAACACCCAGGCTATTTGCTACAGCAGATGACCTACCAGGTGCGTCTGCAGCAACTAGTTGCATCTGCCTGCAGGCAACATCCACCTGCTTGCATCTGTGTGCCACTACACAGGATTCAGGATTCATCCCACCCTTTCTAAGCAGACTTTTGAGGGGCCTGGACCAGGCACATGTCATGAATGGAGAAAGCCTGGAATGCCCTTATGCTGTTTGTAAAATAAACCTCAGTAATGGGAAGCAGTCTCTGAAGTCTAGGAAAAAAAAGAAACCGGGACCTCTTTCTGTGGCAATTAAAGTTTAGATGCTTGTTGCCATCTCGATGCAGGAATATGGGACTAAGCATCCTGATTGTCCTTCTCCATGCAGCTCCCACCTTTGCCTCACATTCTCCTTGAGGTTCCTCCGTGGACCAGACACCACCAGTCACACCAGTCACAGTGACGATTGCTCCCACCCTGCAGGGCGGGTGTGGTTTGTTTCCTGTCCCAGTGTCACAGCCCGTTACTGGTACCCACAGCTGGGGAGGATGGAGAGTCCCTTCAGAGAAGGGCTGGGTCATCACGGATCTAAGCTTTTCCTGGCACATGGAAAGGAGGAACACTGTGAGCCTCTGGAAAAAACGGCAATAGATGGGACCTTTGCCTTGGAAATCTCCCTGCACAACAGGTGCCTCCTCTGTCATGCCGCACCTAAACCACCATGACTGGATCTCAAGCCATGCCCACAGCTGCCAGCACCGCGCGAGCCCTGGTGCTTCCCTGCGCTTCCAGCATCCAGGGGCAGTGCTTTACACAGAGGTGATGCTCCAGGTGTGACAAGGGAAGGGAAGGGAAGGGAAGGGAAGGGAAGG
>WEIT01035649.1:271257-330055 GCA_013389985.1 Dryoscopus gambensis
CGGGGCGCCTACGCGGGGGCCGGCGGGGCGGACTTCCATGCCGGGGCGCTGGGCAAGTCGGCGGAGAGCAGCGGCGAGCAGAGCGGCGACGAGGAGGACGGCTTCGAGGCGGGCGTGAAGGGCGGCGCGGGCTTCGAGCGAGAGGGGAAGCTGAAGGGGGGAGCCCTGGGCAAGAAGCCCAAGGAGCAGCGCTCGCTGCGCCTC
Organism: Dryoscopus gambensis; assembly: GCA_013389985.1. Lineage (NCBI taxonomy): Eukaryota > Metazoa > Chordata > Aves > Passeriformes > Malaconotidae > Dryoscopus > Dryoscopus gambensis. Next base: position 271,462 of record WEIT01035649.1, read on the forward strand.
AGCATCAACGCGCGGGAGCGGCGGCGGATGCACGACCTGAACGACGCGCTGGACGGGCTGCGCTCCGTCATCCCCTACGCCCACAGCCCCTCGGTGCGGAAACTCTCCAAAATCGCCACGCTGCTCCTGGCCAAGAACTACATCCTCATGCAGGCGCAGGCCCTGGAGGAGATGCGGCGGCTGGTGGCCTACCTGAACCAGGGCCAGGCGCTGAGCGCCCCGCTGCCCGCCACCCTCAACCCCTTCGGACAGTCGCCCGTGTACCCCTTCGGCGGCGCGGCCGTGCCCGGCTGCCCCGAGAAATGCACTGCCTTCACAGGAGCCGCCTCCGCCCTCTGCAAACACTGTAACGACAAGCCTTGACTTCTGCCTTCTTCGGGCTTTTCCTTTCTTTTGTTTTTTTTTTCTGTTTGGTTGGTTTTTTTCTGTGCACTTTTCTTTCCTCTGCCATCAGCCCTGGCTTCCTTCCATGAGTTAAGTCTGGGTTTTCTTTTTTGTTCTTCTCTTAAATACCCCCCTCCCCATTTGGAAATATTTGGCAGTTCACGTGGAGCCCCAAAACACCCACTTTATACTTTATTTAGTTCCCCCCCACATGCGACTTCATCTGTAGAGTTATTTCCTTCCCAGCCTGTCAGTGGATTGTGAGCGTAATGTTGCTTTTTGCTTGCTCTGAGCTACAAAGTTTTTGAGCAGTTTTGAAACGGAACTGTAGAAAAACAGAGAGGGAGAGAGATCTGGAAATGGAAAGCTCAGTGAATTTGCTTTGGCATGATCGACCTGTGTTAAAAATAGATTAAAAGGAGGGAGGGGAAGCAAAATCCAGCTGCAAACTATGCAATGTTTCAAAATCGTGGGCAGAGGGGGTTCTCTGTAGCCAGCTGGGGTTGGACTGCACCCGCAAATCCAAATGGAAATCATTTGGTCAGAGCTCACGGGAGGGGGGAAATCCGGGGCTCTTGCTAAAACAATTGATGCTTCAAAGTAAGATGCTCTCTTTTTTTCTCTCTAAAAAAATTAACCCGTTCTTGGACTGAGAGGAACCTGTGATTGTATGCTAATGCTTGCTGTTTGCCTGTTTCTCAGCTTAGTTAAGTTTTCTGGATGATTTTCCAAAGTCATTGCTCATCATGATAAACAAAGCGAAAGGTGACTTAACATATTTATATGTATTTATAATAAATAAAAGACATGAATAACCACTTTCTCTGTCCTACATGTCTCTAAAACCAGCTGGCAGTCCATGCAAAGCCCCTGCTGGAGTCAGGTAAAGCAGAGATGGACACAGCAGGAGCAGCTGTGTGAACTTAGGGGAATGATCAGAATACTCGGGAAGAGCTTGTGGATATTCAGCTCCTTATCAGCAGGAATTTGCATTTTTTTCTCCAGTTTCTCCTGAATCATGAGCATACAAAAAAACGTTGCTTATGTCTGACTCTGAGTTAAGCAGGAAGGGGTTTAGGTTGTGTATTCTGACATTTGCTGGGGAATGCTGTGCCCTGAAAGTGGTGTTTGAGAGGGGTTATTGTAGCGGCGAGCTTAGCTCTGAGCACACCCATGGAAAACATGGCAGGGAAGGAAATCGCTTAAAGACTCTGCTTGTCCCTTTGGCTTGGTTTTCTGTTCTATCTACAGCTTGACCCTAGATCTCCATTTGGGGTTTGGGCCATTAATGACTGAACTAATCATCTCTTGCCGATTTTGACTGTGTTCGTACAAGTTACAAAGTGCGTCTCTGGCTGGCTGAGTTTTCGGTGTCGCTTGTGTTGGTTTACTTTGGTTCTCTGGTTTATGTTGTTCAACGCTTTGGTGCCTTGTATGCTTCACTAGTCATTATATAATAATAATAAGAATAATTGAGGTGCATTCAGTGCTTTCTGTTCGGGTTGGAAATACCCAACCAGTGTCAGAGCAACCACGTAAACTGGTACAGTCGCAGCCTCGGGGGCTCGAGCTGTCCGTGGCCATTTGTGTTAGGAGTGGGGTGTAACTATTTAGGGTTATTAAACCAATTTCCATGCCTGTCGCTAGTGTTATGCTAATTTGAAAAGGACTGCCATCCCTCTGAAGCGCTTGTCCATGGCACTTAATTTTAATTAATACATTTCCAAAAGACTTTTTGTGTTTGGAAAACGAAGTGTGTGATTAAGCCTTATTCATAAAGACATATGTTTAAAACTGGTTCTTGCTCATTTCCATTTTTATATCTTCATTTCTTTCCTGTAATTAAAAAAGGGGAGAAAAAAAAAAAAGAGTAGTTTTACAGAACAGTTTATCTCTTGTACCTTTTCCCATAAAAGAAAATTTTGAAAATGCTCTTAAAATGCGTCTGATGAAGCGAAAGCCAACCAAAACCCCTAGTGAAGCAAAAATGACTGGAAACTGCAGATCAGCAAAGGTCACTTAAAATTTTGCAGACTGAGTTGTTGCTAGGGAATAATATGGAAAAAAAAGAGGCCAATTTAACAGAGAATCATAATTTTTAAGTAGATGTATGTTACTTCTGGTTAAAATTACAGAAGATTGAGAATATTTAAATGGAGATTAGCTTAACTGTTCATTTTTCACCAAAACTAAAATAGTTGGAGAATTAAGTATTTAACAGCTGAATATTTAATCTGAGTTTGGTTTGGTTGAAGACTTAAGGCTAAAAATAGTAGAATTTGTAATTACTTCTTTGTCGAATAATTATGACCCCCACCCCCCCCAAAAAAAGTCTCAGTAATTTCAGAGCCTAAAAACTCTTCACAGTCTGAGACAAGCTATTTTTGGAATGAAGGGTTTTAGTACAGTGATTGTTTTAAATCTCTTCCTTTCATTTACATTAGTAAAAACTTGCTCCTACTATTGTACCTACCTAGAACCCTAAAATTCCACCTTCTGAGAGTCCTTGAAATATTCAGAAGGCTCCTCAAGAGCCCACTTGGGATTAAACGATCTCAGGAGGCTAAGTATGGAATTTCAAATACATAAGAAAAAACCTGCATTAAAAAAAATCTCGATAGGGAAAATAGCAAGTTTTACTACTTAAGTGTTAAGAGGCCAGGTATTAAAAACAAGTGCAGAATTTATTGAATTAATAATAAAGGCAGTTGTAAATAATTTTTTTAATTAACCCTAAAGTACAGCAGTTTCAATTCAAAAGGAAAAAGAAGATGAAGCATAACTTTTCCTGCAACAAACAATATTAAGCTCGAAAAAAGTTGATCAACTTCTCAGTTAATCTGGAAGTTCACGCCTGTGAGCTGCTTCTCTCCACCCTGGACTTGCAGGATTTTAGCTCATGCTGAGGTGGAGCCCGTTCCGAGCCCTCCGTGTTTCCCATGACAGAAGGGCATCTGTTCCGAGGTGATTTACACTGAGCTGCTGCTAAAACTGCTACCAAGTGAATGCCTAATACTTCTCAAAGATGATTTTGTTGGGAGGGGATAAACGAGCAGCTGACTATTGCATTTGTGTGTGTGAAGCATCAGTGCTAACCTTGCAGATGTGCGTGGTTATCCTGAGGATGAAGTCCTGTACTTGTCATTTGTTTTTCCCCTTCTCTGGTATATTTTGTGTGCTGTGTAAGGTTTTAAGTGTCTGTTTCTATTTGGTGTTTCAGAGAATATGAAGGGAGGACTTGAGAAAAACTGAAGATTTTTTTTTCGTCAGCTCAAAAGTTCTTGTTATGATGCCTGCTCTTTCTTTTTTCCAAGAAGGATTTATTGTGTATGCTCAGATGGAACTGAAATACAGATCATGTGTCCTAATGTATTTATTATCCTGATACGTTCACACTTGGAAGAAAACATAATGCCAACTTTCAATTAAATATAATATATTGTTTTCTAACTGCACTTAGTTTTTCTTTGAACTTCAAGACTGTGCAGCAAGAAGTGTCAGAAAGAGGAAATGCTGCTCCCCTGTCTGTTGCTTTCTTTTAACTTGTGTAATTCTTGTCACTAACCAAAATGAAGGTTTTACTAACCAATATGTATAATGTCACTAATAGGGGATTGGAAATTGCTGTCAGCTTGCACGGCATCAGCCCAGGTTTAACATTAGCAGTCTTGAGCCTGCAAGGTAAAATGTGCTTTAACCAAATACAGGGAAGCAACAGGTTTGAAGATGGAGAGCCCAGAAGGCAGCTGTCTGCCTCAGATACTAGCAAAAACTTAAATCAGTCGGAGTTCCTGGAAAGAAGCATGAGAATCATGAAGCTTTCCTTGTCCTTTGATCCGTATCACTGATTTTGTGGCATTCTGTCACAATACCTGAATATTGCTGCGTTCCGAGCTTATTTCCCAGGCCTCAGGAAGTGATTGCTTATTGTTCTCAGATCACTTTTTGGTATTGTTCTTTACATATACATTTCTATAGTTTCCATTTTATAAGAGCATTTGACATTTTTCAGGGTTAAATGAACTCAGAGCCCAGCCCTGGTGCTGTTTTGCAAACTGGCAGCATTGGTGATATTGGTGACAGTAGGACGGGGCCTGGTGCTCTGGTGGTTTCTGACACCACAAGCTACCTTTAAGAGGCTCCAGAGACCCAGAAAAACATGCACAAGCTTTGTATCTTTAATATATTAGCCTTGTAGCATGTATAAGTGTAGGGCACGGTGGATAAACACCTCACTTAAAAGCTTTCGTGGCTCCTCATCCCAACCCTGCTCGTCGGCAGCGAGAGTCGCGGCACGTCCCGCCAGGCCGGGTCCTCACATGCAGCAAGTTTCCAGCCCAGTTTGCCACAGCTGGAATTATTTAGTTTACAGTTTAGGAGAACAAAACCAAGCATTCCACGTTTCATTTTCACAGCATTATGTTCATCAAGTGTGCTCCTTGGGTGGACTCTTGAAAGTAAGAGGTTGGACACTGTAGCGTTGCTGAAATTTATTTTACCTGCGCTTGCTCCATGCCATGTGAGTTATCAGCAGAGAAATCCCTGCTTTGATCTGAATCAGGGAAAATGCTTCTAAAGAATACTAAAGTACACCAACCAATATTTTCAGTTTTCAAAACTGCTTTTTTACTGTTCTCTGTCATTTGATGGAATTTTGATTAGTATTGCACAGTAGAGGGAGGGGGTTGTTTTTACTAATCCTGATTAAGGCTAAAAAAGACTCTTGATTACAGTAATTTTAATAATGTAAATTTGTTTGTGATATGTCTTTAGTCTTTAATCCCCTTTGGCATTCCATTCAAAGGGAGATGAAAATTTCAGGGATTTATAACATTTAAATCAGTCATTCCATGAATGTTTCTCAGGCGGTTTTCATCCTACCTGAAATAAAAAAATACCTAAATGGGTATGTAACATATTTTATGATCAGATTAGAAAGACATTTGCATGTGGCTTTCGTGGCAAAATAGCTTCATGTCGAGCACTTTCTCTTTACAATAAAGTATATGTGCATAAGAGAAAATGGAACCAATTATCAAAACAAATAATGTATTTGAGATCTTTGCCATTCTTTCAGATGTTTTGAAGTAGGATTTCCACCAAGGACTTTATATAATCTTTTTGTAATCAAAATTCACATTAATTCTTTTAGCCATTACCCCAAATCCTTATTTCTATTTGTATTTATGAATACATACAGTTTTTAAATTATCCATTTGATTTTTTAAGTAGTCTTAGCTACACTTCACAATAGTAAAATTTGAGTTAATGTTTATTCCTGAAACTCTGAACAGTTTTGAGCATAACCCTCGTACTACTTTAAGGCCAAATAGATTAATCTTAAGTATTAGCATTACAATAAACTAATGCATAGAGATATTTAGTCTAGTTAATTCAGGGTGAAAATAAAGGGCGTTATTTTTTTGCTATGCTTAAGGCAGTGAAATTTGCAGAACAAAGACTTGCAGAAGACAAACCACAAGTACTTAAGGTCTTACAACACAGAGGAGGGGAGCGTGCTGCTTTTCGAACTCCTTGCCCTGGTGAAACAGCTCAAATATATCTATATTTAAATTATTAACAGCTTATTTTAATTTTTAAGTCTTCCAATTCATCAGTGATTCACACTCATTTAAATCTGCTCTGTTAATGCCATTTGTATTTGCTCAACTTCTCTTCCCCCACGCTAACGTTGATGTTTTGTGTGTTCGTGTGTATCGATACGGATTTGTACTACGGATATAACCCAACCTTCCTCGGCTACCAATGGGAAAAAAACCCTATCTGCTCTTTTGCCTTAAGTATTTCAAAGGGAAAAACATGGCTGAGCAAAAAAACATCACCCCAGTTTTTCCTCCAAGCCCACTTTTGTCTAAAGTAATGAGGCCATAGTCAGTTGGCTCCAGAGAGCATCGTGATTTAGTGTGACGTACAGTGAATCATTGCAGATCCATTCGGACTGCATTCGTTATTTTAATGAGACACAGGCAAATCTGTTTTTTGGCCGCAAACCTTAAGATGCAAGCATAATGTGAAATGGTTGTTGATTGCCACAAGGCAACTGACATTATGGATTTTTATCGCCATCATTATGCGCTTTAAAACTCCCCACATCCCAAGATATTTAGCCCCTTCCCTTTCCTCCCGCGAATGACAGGGAAGCCACAACGCTGACATTTAAAAGCGAAAAGCTCATCTATTTAATTTCTGGGCTTATTAAAACATTACACTGCATCCTCTGGTCTGCAGTATTTTTTTTTTTTTTGTTCACGCTTTCCCAGAGGAGGAGGAAAACCCCCACCGCAACGCGGTCACCCAAAAAAGGTCACATTCAGTTGGGCGACAGCAGCACTAGGTCCCCACCAGCCTCTGCTTGATGTAGTATAAGAAATGACAATGAGGCGGGCATATCTGTGCCCCAGCAGTAATCACAGTAATGGTGTTCATCAGAATTTACCAGTGCTGAACTTTTCCGGAGTCTGGAGTAATGCTTCCTCCTCGGTGCTACCAGTAAGGAATTTATTGTGCTTGTGTTTGCCTTCAAGCAAAGGGCACCCAACTGATTGTTGAAGAAAACACTTTCAAAACTAGGTTGTGCTGGTAAATGTGGTTGTGTGTGTGGGCATGTTTGTCGGTGTAAAATGTGTATGTTGATGCATATGTGTAGTGTCTTCACCTGTGCACGCATGAATGACTCTTCCTATAATTTATTTACCTTATCTGTCTTTTTTCTGTCATTTTTTGGTTGCTTTACCAGCATGGTTTTATTATGTTTTCATGAAACTTTGCACAACATCATTTGGCTGCAGCACAGGACGTGCCATTCCATGAAAACCACCGGTTCCCTGAAAAATTGCTTTGGCCCATTCAAGCCAACAAACTCATGAATAATATTTTTCGTCCTTTTATTTTATCCTTAATAAAAAGAAGTGATGTTTTGGGACAGCTCAGGGTGTTGGTTTCCTGTTGTGCCAGGGGCAGTTTTGCCGTAAGAACAACAGAGACCTAGCTCATCTTTGCTTTCCCTGGTTTCCAAATGCATCCATCCTATTTTTATGGACTTGCTGAAAGTAAATCTCACATCTTGCGCTCTTCACACAAATGTCATGAAGAAATCCTTATGCCTTCCATTTGAGAATTACATTACCTTAAGTATTTTTTATCTCCTGGCAGCTTCAGTGTAAAGCAAACTCCCCAGCTGACAGCCATAGTGGGTGCACTCAGTGTTTACAGCAGAACTGAGGCTGTAGGGGAAAAAGATGAAAATCTCTCGCAAAATGTTAAAATGGCTGCTGACTTGGAGGCCTCTGGCTCAGTTTTACATCCTTTCCAATGTCCAAGGAAATACAATTTTACTTCTAACAAGTTTTCTCCCCTCGGCTCTTTCCCTTTTGTGCCTCAGTCGGTTTCCTGGAAGATTTGAGGACAGAAAACACTTTAGTTACAGGAGCTCTATTACTCCTAACGGTCCCTGTTGCAATTGGATGTGGCATTGTGTAGAATAATCTCGGTACTTGGAGATTGCACAACATAGGGGAGCTCATTTCTGTCTGACTTGACTCCTCTTTCAGGTGCTTACTTGTAGCAGTCCACAAAAACCCTTTTTTGGGGGTCAAGCAATGCACAAAGAGCACCTTCTCTCTACTGTTTCTCTCCTGTGTAGGAGCTTGGGATCAGTCTTATATTTTATTTCATCAAAAGCAAACCCAAAATCCCCTGTCAGGCAAGAGTTTTCCTTTTCTTTGTGTTTCCAACTGCATATTGAAGTTCTCATCCTTGCAAATTCTCTCCCCTGTAAATGCTTCTGCCCTCGGTGGGTTCCTGATCCACTCTGCAGACAGGCTTTTTCCTATATAAACACGTGAGAAATTAAATCTTGATCACGTTGAGTGTGCGTGTCTGTAGATATTTACTTTGGTTTTGTTTTTAGAGTTAAATTCAATTTGGAAGCAGTATCTGATCATTTCAGTGAAATTCTGTTGCTTTCGACTTCCTTCTCCAGTTGCCTTGCCCTGAGGCACAGAAAAGATCAAGGCATGTGCCCATGGACACACACTGACTGGAGTGAGGGCCTCACCAGATTTGAATTCAGACGATCTGCGCTTCCTGCTTCCCTGAATAAACCACACACTGCTCTGCCTCCCCGGCAGCATCCGCGCTGACATTTTCTGTCTCCTTCCTCATGCTCGGGGTCCCTGGGAAAATCGACCCTCTGTTGTGGCAGTGGTGTCACCCAAGTCACCTCCTGGTTCCTTCTGGAGCAGTGACAGCCAATTGGAAAGGAGGCGTAGCTGCATCTTGGCTATTTTCTAGCAGTCTCCTGCTGCTACAATAGCCTGGGGCGACTTGAACCTACCCTGGGGACCAGCCAGTCCCCAGCTGCTCCGGAGTGGAGAAGCATAAAGGTGGCTTCAAGCCATCTTTGTTCTCCAATCCTCGTCTTGTGCTGAGCCCGGTTAAGTCATAGGGGAGAATCTGGGCCAGAGTTTATGAAATGCTTTGCTACAGAAACTTGCCCTCACTGCCAAACGCATCTTTCTGGTTCTCTGAGCTCCCGTGTCCTGCCCTTCGCTTCCTGCCCTGCGAAGATTCCAGCCAGGATCCTGGCTCTGTGAAAGCCCCAGTCTGTAACGTGAAGTGTCATCGCCGGGCTGTCCTTTGCTGCTTTCTCTGTGTCTCTGTCACTGCCCGAGCCACAGGCTCAGCCTCACAGAGAGCCCTGCACAAAGCTGGTAACCCCAGGAAGGCAGCAGGGCTGATACACGGTGGGAGGAGGAGGTGCTATCACTGGCTGAGCAACTTCTTGGTTTTTTTTTTTTGCAAGGCAAACGGGCACTTCTAACAGGGATTTTTTTATTCGTGTAGTCACATCCCTCCTTAGCCTCTGGTTTTGAACCAGCCCCGCTGCACACCTGTAATTTCCCTCCCAGTTTGACATCCAGCTTTTGGTTCTCATGCCATGGAGTTAATCCATTTCCGACACTTATTTTGCACCAGTATCACGCTCCCAATGTCAGAGAATCTTCTCATTTTTGAATGAGACAAGTGCCATCCTCCTGAAATTCACTTTCTGTGATCAGCATTATTTGGGCAGATTCTGATACTCATTTCTACTCCCTGGCCCTTCCTGCGATTTCCTGTGTAACACCTCAACACACACACGCAGTTCTGCTGGCTGAAACACCCTCAATGGCTGGTTTTAGTTGTCTGGAATGAAAGAACTATCTTCACCTATCCAATACCATTAATAGAACTGACATGAGGAATGCTCCATTTGAAAGGAGACAACCCAGGTGACCAGGCTAAGTCATGGAAGATTTTTTTTTCAGCCCAGGCCAAAAGTTGTGTCTGTGCTCATTTGCACTAGAGTGTCATTCCCATCAGGTCCTGAAATGGGAGTAGCACTCATTTTTTCACTTTAATAGAATCTAAAAACTTCTGAAAGCTCCAGGGGGCTGCAGGCTGGGGTTTTGTTGGGACTTGGCCAGCACAAAATGGCTCATCCTGGCAGTGATGTGAGGGGTATCTGCTCAGGCAGGAATGCCCCAGGACCAGTCCCATCACGGCCAAGGCTGATATTTATTTTGTCGCAAATAGTCTGATGACTCTCTAATGACTTTCAGTCGGTTTGCTGCACTGACCTATGATTCATTCACCACATTATCCCAGCTTCCAGCCCGAAACACTCTCTGTGAGTTAGAACTAAAGTTTATTCTGATCTCAATTTTCATTCAGATGTGTTTTTACCCTGAGTTTGGGGTTTTGATTGGTCCAGCTGTTAAAATTCAGGATCAGTATACCCCAAATTTGGAGACAGGGGATGGTGGAGTTTCAGCCAAATATGAAAAAACCTGCAACATACTGGACATGGATTTTGAGGTAAAAACATGAATGACTCGGGGGGGATTGGAGAAGCTCTTTTCACATAAACTTGGTCATCGCAATTCGGAAATCTTGATTTCCAGTATCTGCCTAAACAGTCATGGACAGAGCAGACAAAGTGTCTTCATTCATTCAGGAGCTGAAAAGTGGAAATTACATGTCTTTCCTCTTCATTTTCTCTGGGAAAATCTTTTAACTAATTTATGGAGTAGTTAATCTGGTTTCGCACGTGTGTGGGTAAATGAGCATGTCATGTGTCTTCGTGTGGAGGAGAAAAAATTATTTCCTGATGGCAAGATAATGGAAACATATTGGGGGTGAGAGAAGGGTTTCATTAGAAAAGCACAGCTTCACGAGTACAATCCTTGCATATGAATCATGACTCATCTGCTCCAGAATTAAAAAAAAAGAAAAAAAATCACTGGGAGTCAGATTATTGTACCTAACTCAACATCTAAAAGTCAGACAACTAATTAAGCCTGGGCTGTCTCCATCCTGAGGAATAATAGATAACAGCTTCCCAAGGGTAATTCATGTCACTGTAGAATAGGTGGACAAGTTGCCTTCTGGGGATGCTTATCTCTTGGCATTGACTGCAGAAGCTACACAGATAGCTCAGAATAGATGCCTGGTTTTCAGGGACAGGAACACAGTGAGAGGAGCCCCTGCTTTACAGCCTAGTGCTAGAATTAGGACTTAAAATGAAAGCTTAAAAGGTCGTGGTTCCCTAGCAGTTAGAATAATCTGTCCCAAATAAGAGGCAGCCCATCAGCAGCCAGAATAACCCAGGGCAATGTGAAATTAAAAGCAGTTTTCATTAAAGCTGCCAAGGGAAAGTGTTTGTATCTGTGGGAGGCAAGTCTGGTCACTAAATAATATGGGATGATAAAAATGAAAGAGATGAATGAATAGGGGCACTTGGAGTGAATTATGCTGACAAATTGCAGAGTTAATATCTGAAAGTTGAAGGTTGTGGACAGTGTCTGCCTCTGGGACATGGGATGTTCAACGAGGTCAGAGCCTCTCTCAGAGGCCCATTAGAAAGATCTATTGAGTCACAGAGTCCTAGAATAGTTTAGGTTGGAAAAGCCCTCTAAGATCATCATCCAGCCACTAACCTAGCACTGCCAAGCCCACCACTAAACCATGTGCACGTGTGCCACGTCTTTAAATCCCTCCAGGGATGGTGACTCCACCACTGCCCTGGGCAGCCTGTGCTAGGGCTTGACAACCCTTTCTGTGAGGAAGTTTTTCCTAATATCCAATCTAAACCTCCCCTGGCACAACTTGAGGCCGTTTCCTCTTGTCCTGTCACTCGTTACTTGGGAGAAGAGACTGACCCGGAGGCAAACTGAATTTATCACACCATATTTGAGGGAGGTTAAATTTGCAGTTCTCTGTTGCCCAGGAGCTGTGAGCTGAACATGGTTGATGTTACTTGCTGTAAGAAGATGATGCTCAGGCACACTGCAAAAATCAGCCAGGATGAACGCAGCGAAAAGTCCCAATTTCACAGCTACAAACTGGGAGAAAAGCAGTGCACATCCCAGATGGCATTTTGCACCTGAGAACACAGCAGATAGCAATGCCTTTCTGAAATGCATAGTATGGCACTGCTTTGTGCACTTCCCTCTGATTAATGCCATGTGAAAGTGGCCTGATGCGGTGTGTTATTTGTCCTGATGTATTCTGGAGCTTCTGTGAACAAATGTTAAGGAGGCTGTGAAGCTGTCTCGCTTTGTAAAGGCTCCTCAGAGGTTGTAGCTTTAGTAGCTACAATTCTAAAATGCAATCGTGTTTTTAAAGCTTTTCTCTTCCCTGGGTGGAGCCTTCACAGACATCCAGGAGGTTTTTTTAATTGATGTCCATAACTCTTCCATGGTTGAAGCAGGGCAGCAGAGAGGGCACCGAATTGCAGTTGCACTGTGATTTACTGCCGGGGTTTGACAACAGTATTCCATACATATCTACTGGAAAATGCTCTTAATTTCACCTCAAACACAGCAAGTCTGCCATCCGAGATATCCACAAACTCTGAAATTCAGTGATGGAGCGAGGGCGGAGAGAGTCATCGCATTTAACCCGTGACTGCCCCATTTTTCATCCTTACAAGGACATTAAATGCAATAAAATGAGTCCTGGTGGAAGCCTGTGTCTCCCTGAAGTGGGCAAACGATAGGTTAAGAGAAAGCAAATGAAAGGTAAGATTAATAGCATTTATCATGGCAGATAGACTAGCAGTTTGCTAATTAAAGATGTTAGAACATAGAAGCAGCCAAGGATCAGTGGCTTTTAATGAGGATGTTGTAGGGTGATTTAGGTCTAATTTTCTGCTTAATAAGGCTGGTTTAAAAAGTAATTTTGTTGGGATGTGACTCTCCTAAACCTGTTCATTATCAGTGATGGGACTTCACTTCAACACTCCAGGAAATGTTGTGTTTAATTAATATTGTGTCGGCAAGTGGATATGCTGACAGATGAGAAAAAAATTGATGAAGAACTTTCAAGGACATTGACTTCATTACACAGCTTCATTATAGCCTGAATAACTGGCTAAATATGTCATTGGAAAGATAATGTGCCACTTTTAACTCTTTTCTGTGTGTTGTTCATGTAAGTAAGCAGAGGATTTTTTTCAAAATAGCCACTATTGAAAAAAAAAATCCATCAAGGGATCAGATCTACATTTTCTCATAGCTTCATTCTCTTTATGAGATTTCTAACTGATGGTGGAGTATGTAAAGCAAAATACTGTAGGTTATTTACATTAATTCATTAACCATTTTTCTTGGGCAGAATGTGATGTTAGTAAGTGACATTCTTCACCATTGGGTAATTTTCCACAGTGCCCCTGAGACAAAAGTAGAAATTAATTTAAAAGATTTGTATTTCTGTGCACAAAACAACATTCTGAGGTACAGTGATGGATTGATCAATGCCTATGTGTATACATATATATTGTCTTATATTCACACATTCACTTCACTTTACGCATCTGGGCATATTGAAGCAAAATTAAATGTCCCAAAAAGTCCTAAATACTTTGCCTCTACACAGAGAGGGACCAATTTTAGCAGTTTGAGTGAATCACAATTCAGTTTCATATGAGCAGGGGCAACTGCCATGCCCTGCTATGAGAGCTGGGGGAGCCAGCAGTGCTTTTAGTGTCTGCCATGAAAAAAACTGTGTACCTGGGTGGGATCTCAAATGAATGTTTTCACCTCAGCTCAGAACTGTTGCACAGCAATCCTTATTCCCCAGCAAGGAACTCCACTTTTAGCTCTGATTAGTGGGTAATGAATTTGTATCCGGAACTGGCAGCCAATGCTTCTGCAGCATCCTTTAACTCTTTGATGATTTTCCTTGCAGGCTCACCTTTCCCTTGGCTAAGGTTAAGCTAGGAGAAAATCACCCTATGAAACAATTTTAAAAAAAGACATTCTATTAATTGAATTAAATTTTGGCACTGTAGTAGTTCACAGTAGTTTGCAAACCACTCTCCATCATCTCTCTGAACTTTTAACCAGAAAACAGAGCAAAAATAATCTGTTTCAGACTAAATGATGTGACCCAAGTGTGACCACAGAGACTTTGGGCTGGGGTCCTCTGAACTGTTTGATAAGACTTTTTGCAGCAAGGGAAAAAAGCTTCAAGTCCAATCTCTTAAACAGGGGTTGGGAGAGAAAAAGGAAAGTACTGAGCACAGGGTCTGGAGCAGTGTTTAGCTGGGCATTACAGAAAAGCATCCTAAAGGTCTGTTACCATCTCCTAGAGAAAAACAGGTCGAGCATCAAACCATTGACTTTTTCTGGGTTTCAGCTGCCTCTTCTTCGAGAAATAAGACTGTTTAAAGAAGAAAAGGGAAAAAACCCAAAGATCAACCTTTGAGGCTGAAAGCAAAAGAAGAAAAAACTGTTTTCAATCTTAATCATTAGGGCTATTAGCCAAGAGAAGAGGCCAAGGCTGGGGAAGGAGAAGAGACGCTGACTGGAGGCGACAGCTGGAGTTTATCGGATGCGTCAGTTCTCTTTAACACCTCCATTTGGTGGCTGCTGTCACCTTCAGATGAGGCTTTTATGGGATGGGATTCGGGAAAGCATTCTGCCGTATCAGCCCCGCTACACACCAGGGAGCTTTGTCCCCACCCCAGGATTTGCATTTCCCCTTTCCCATCGCCACGGGAGACCCACGCTCCGGAGCGCCTCTGTGTCCGTGCGCCAGGGGTGGCACTGGGGCCTCCCCCAGCACCTCAGAGCTCTGCCCACGTGCCAGCGCCCATTAATAATGACTCATTATTTTCTTACCCTCGGTAATAGGAAGGCAACACTCAGCCCAACCGTTCCATGAAAGAGGAGCCGACAGCGTCCTGTCATCACCGCAGAGCCAAACCTGCTCCAGCACCTTCTGCCTCCAGAAACTCAGGGAGACATCCTGGGGCTGGAAAAGAGGAAGGGACCAACCAAAGGCACCATCCTCTCCCCAGGATGGCTGTGTTGGTACCTGCATGATGACCTCCCTAATGGGTAATTGCAGGATTAGAACCTCAGGGTTTGAGTATCACAGGGGGACATCTGCCAGTGGAGCAAAGCACTGCCTGGCAGGGCAACGATGCTCGGGGACACTCCTAAGGATCACCCCGTGGGAGAGAAGGTGCCTGGGGCATGGAATCCTGGCTGAGCCTGTTAAATGTGCATTTAGTTGGGTATGTGGCATCCTGGGTAAAGTTCCACTCACATGGGATTTGTTCCTTGGTTTTTCAATGGTTGGACAGCCAGAAATATCACAAGGACTTAATTTAAAATAACATCCTCCCTTACCTCGGTCCACGGAGGGATGTGCCTTACCTGTTTATCTTCATTTAGCTGCATTGGTTATGTCTTGGTGCCAAAAATCTACCTCCTTCCACTTCTGGCTGCCTGATGCTTGCTGCAGTCAAGAAGGAGAACAGATTTGCTTGGAAACACATTATTTACAGCAAGAAATGTTATTCCCAGACTGGCACAGCTAAGAAGTATATGCAAAAGTTTCTCAGAGCTTGTCAAGCTCAACATGAGTTGAGTTCCACTGGATAATTTAGCCATGTGGGCATGGATGAGGCCAAAGCTGTTTAAAATTGGGATGAACAAGTGTGATGTGGGGAGCTGATTCAAACTTTTGCTTGGGACAGGAAGACCCAACTGTCTGGGTGCTCCGCAGTGGCACCACGCTCCAGTTTGGATGCCAGATTCCCATGTCAGGGAGTCTTGGCTTCTGTCTGACAGGCAGGAAACGCAGGATTTTATTCTGTTTGGCTTTTCGTGTTCCTCAGCTCAGCACTTAATTGTTCTCTGGCCAAGGGGCTAATTAATTCCTGTGCAGGGCAATTAAAACACATTGGATGTGATCAGTTTTGCAGCAGTGACAGTGAGGTGACATAGATACAGTCCTGGACAGGGAAAAGACACCTTCCCATTTGCCCTCTGATCTTGCTGCAAATGAAGCTGGATCCCCAGGGTGTGGGGTGGGTTCAGACTGAGCTCAGGCAACTGGAAGAGGAAGCAGTCACAGTTTTGGAGATGAGCTGCTCGGTTCATCCTTTCTCCTGCCCTGGGTTTGGCAGCAGGGGGCTTGGTTTAGTTACTGAAATTAAGATCTCAGCTGTGGGTCCAGAGACTGAGAAACCCCAACCCCTCTGCTGGGCACTTACTGCCCTGCTAACACTGTCTGCGTCATCTCCAACACCTTGGTGGGTTGGTGTCACCGTGCCATCACGCAGGGAGGACCTGACATGCCTGGGGACAGTGGGGAGGTCAGAGGCAGGGTAGGGCATCACCTCCTGAGTGGCTGGATCGTGTAGATAGGAAAATTTGGAAGCAAAGGATGGTAGAAACCCAGCAGCACCTGCACCGGTTCTCAAGAGGAGCCTGTTGCTCACTCGTGTGGTTCCTGGAGTATCTCGCTGAACATTCACCTTCAGGGCTGGAGCACAGAGTCCTTCAGCACACGCTGCATAAATATTCAGACGGAGTTTTGAAACCAAAGTGCCATTAGAAATTTGGCTCTTTGTGGTCTGTTGTATAATCCATTACAACGCACAATTATGTCACTGTCAGTTATCCAGGAGTTTAGTATTGTGCAACATGCCAAAATCAAAAGTGTGTTCTTATTAACATCCCCAATGTACTTAAGTGTTCAGTAAATACTGGAAGATACATTTCTTGGCCTAGAGAGCATACAGTCTGAAAAATTAATATTGATTCTAGACAAATCAATGTTTGCTTACTAAAATCACGTGCTGAATACTTTATAAGCACCCACCCAGATACAGGGATGTTGCAAGCTCTGTCTCCCTGTGATGCCATAAACACAGCCTGAGTCTGTATTCAAGGCTTCACCCCACCATGCAGCTTTAAAATTGTGGCAATAATGTTATTTAACAACATCTCCCCTCAGGAAGAGTGAAGGTAAAAAAAAAAAATCAGACTTTTTTTCTGCAGATCCCCAATGGATTTCTTTTAGGCAAGGCCCATGTACATTAATACAAATCATATTTTATGTTACTCACAGGACATAGAGATAATCAGAAAGCTATCTTCATAAACAGAGGGTTATTCATAATCCCTCACATGGCATTTCAATTATCAGTCTGATGACGATGTGACATTATGGATGAGGTTGTGATTAAATTTTCTTGTGTAATGACCCTAAGTAAATCTTTGCAATTTTCATTTTGCAGAGATTTAATATAGATTGGTGGCCTGTTGTTTGGCCCCTGTTTAATCCAAAATCGCTCATTAAATTGGGACCAGTAAACATCTGATGATTGCATTTCATGGACCGAGCTATGAATTTAACATATTAAATCTACATTCCAGATGGATATAAGCATCTGTTCTCATTATGGTTATTGGTGTTAATCTGAAACCCTGACCTGTTTCCCCTAACATTACTCATATTAAATTCCATCCCAAATTCTAACATATATTGGCATGAAGGCAGGACACAGCTAAAATACCTTCACGTGCACATAATCCAGTGAAAGATGAACAGCAGAAATTAGAGGACAAATGACATGAACTTCTTGTCCTCAGAAGGTGGCTTTCATTGCTGCAGGATGTAAAACAACCGCTTTTATTTTCCAGCATTGAAAAAAAAAACCCTGAAAAACCCCAGCAGTCAACTCAATTTGACCACGTACTTGCTAATCACTGGGCTTGAGCTGTATCCTTTACAGAGCAGCACGGCCCTAATTTGTAAATCTGATTTGTCACTAAATCTCGTCAGAGTTTGACCCAGCATCTTGCAGGCGTTTGCCTGGCAGTAGCCGGGCTCCTCTGCTCCAGAAACACTCAGCTCAAAGTCAAATTAATCGGTGACTTCCAAAGGCCATTAGGAAGAAGATATGTGTTCCAGGGCTGCTGAGAGCTTCTCCACACTGCATGATTCATGTTTATTGCAGTTGGGGCATTTATTTATTAGATTGCTCAGTGTAATGGGAAATTTAAAATGACACACATTGTATTACAGGGAGGCTTAGCAAAATATTATCTCCCTGTTATTGTAAATCAAACAATTCTCAATGTCAGCACGGATCACCTTTGCTCAGTAGAAGTTTCTCCAGAGGGTTTGTGTAGTTCCCTGGATATATTTTTTTTGCTTTAATTTCAGGAAACCTGCCCTCTTCCCAAGCTGGTGTGTGAGCCAGGCTGCACAGCTCAGTGCTGGGTTGGGATCCTGGCTGTAATCCCAGCTTTACCTGGAACTTCACACACAGGTCCTGTGCCTAAAGGATCAGACAATTCAGCCCCGTGGTATGAAGATTAGTCAGAAGGGTGGATATAGTCTTTGCCTTGAAAAGGAGGAAAACTGTTGGAGTCCAGAGCACAGTCCATATTTTAAAAGAGAAAAAGTAGATTTGTTGCACCAATCTTGTACCAAAAGGCACAAACCCCTCCCAACACCTCATTAATCTGTTCCCTGAGGATTTCCTGGCTTGTTAGGGCAGGAGGAATCAATGCTCTGGGGTGGTGAGAGAGGGAAAAACAACCAAGAAAACTGCGAGTACCAGGAAAGTCTGTCTCAATCCTAGATAAGATGGGCTGGAGCCAAAAATCTGAGTTAAGCCCTCACTGGGGTTTGCCCTCCTGCAGCACTTTCCCACAGCTGAGGCTCCCTGCATGCAGACCGTGAGTGGCTGTAGCAGGAAAAAGCCTTAGGGGAAGGCTCTGGGGGATTTTAAGTATCAGATATTCATCTGCCACACAGGAACACTGTCCCTGAAGGACAAAGTGTTGGACAAAGAACCAAAGTTGTGGTTGTTGGTTAAGAAGTGAGACGCAGCGTTTCCTGATGGCTGCACCGGGCAGCTGCTCGTCTGTGGAATTCCCCGGTGATTTTAACAGGTTGAACAGAGTAGAAACACGAATGCTTTATTTCCAATATGAACTGGAGTTTTCACCTAAAACAAGGGGAAAAGGGGATTTAAGTATGTGCTGTGTATTAGAGAGTGCATCATCTCCACACAGAACGCTGGTGCAGCCCCATGTACCCATTTTGTAATGCGAAAAAAATCTGATCTCTGAAATACTGGCTGAAAGATCCCAGAACAGGACGGGGTGGGGAAGAACTGCAGCATCCAGTGGGTGAAAATACCCACGAAGGTGTGTATTCACCACCACCAGTGCTTGCTACAGAAGGACAAAAAAACCCCCATCCCTGTCGTTAGTAATTAATGCTGCATCACTCAGGGCAGAGCGCTGTGTGTGTGCAATGAGGCTAATTAGCACCAAAGCGCTGTCTGACTCAAAGAGTTTGGTGCAGGCAGCACAGCAGAGGGACTCGCCAGCGAGGCTGGATTCACTTCAGTCCAAGCAGTTTGACCTGGGCTCCCTGCCCTGACCGTGGGTTCGGAGGTGGCCGAAATGTTGGTGCCACTCAGCAGCAGCAGCTGGGGTTGGGATGGCAGCAGTGGGTGCCTGAGCGCAGTGAGGAGATGCTGCCTCAAATGATCGACCCAAAGCCATTTTTGCTCCAGAAAATGTGCTTTTATATCGGGGTGTTGTTGCACCAGGTTTTTGCCAGGTTGATCTCAGGATGAATTGGCAGAAGAAGTTTGGGTGTGTGAGCACCAGCAGGAGCCATCAGCTCAGCAGCTTGGAGAGTGGGAATCGGCCATGGAAAGGAGTCTTGGAGGAGCTTCCTTGGAAGAGGGGATCACAGCAAGTGCTGCTTGTTTGGGTTATTCTAGTGGAGGGTGTTTCTACCCATGGCAGGGGTTTGGAACCACTTAAACGCTGAGGTTCACTTCCAACCTAAACCATTCCATGATTCCATGATGTGGTTCTATCTGCTGGTGCTTCCCCACTGGCTACAGCCCACAGGAGCAGACACACAGAGGGGCAGATAACCAGCAAGGGATTTCCATAACTGTGGAACAAGTGGACCTAGAGAAAGCCAAAATTAAAAATACCCTCCCTCAGAACTGATTCACACCATTTTAAGCAGAGCAAGAAACTATCTGTGCCAGTGAAATCACTCCTTAAATTCCCCCCAGCCTCCAAAATGAGGGTTTTTAAGAGGAGATAATGCTGAATGCTGATTTCAGGGGAACTGTGATGTAGCTTCCAGCACAACAGACCAAAGATTTTAATTGCTTGTTAACTACTATTGTGGCACACGAGTTAGCAAAGCTGAAGCCGTCTGACATAAATCACATGTCCCAGCCCAATAAATCTCCTCTCAAGTGACAGCTTTGCAGACAGCAGTGAATGAGAGCGGCCGGTGCCCAGACCTGTACGTACAACTGCCGCCTGCAAACCGGTGACAGATCTGCTGAGACCAAAACACTTGGCACCCTGCTAATGTCTGTCATTATGGTGATTGATACAGCCCCTCTATCACACTCTGCAGTTGTCTACATTTGCAAAGCTTTATTAAATCGCCCCGTCTCCCAACTGTTATCCGGCATCGGTACGAGGCAATGACCAAGAGCAGTCAGGGACAAGTTGAGGTTTTTCAGCTCTGAAGACCTGGGGAGGTAAAAGGGGTGAAAGCTGAGGGTTTGTTGACTTTTCTGCGGCTAAAAAACTGAGGACAGAGTTACCTTTATGTGTAAGGACGGGAGCTGACACTGTCCCCACGCTGAGCAGTGGAAGGGTTGCTGCTGATAAAAGAAACAGGTTATTCTACCACTTAAAGCTTGGCAGGACCAAGGGACTTGCTGCTGCCTTCAATGTGTAATAATTATCAAGGTTGAAGGATTTATTTTGTGAGCCCTGGTGCTCTCAGGGCTTGGGTTATCTTAATGACTCTGCTGCAAGTGTTCCCCTTGACCTACCTTCAGTGCCAGCCCCAGGAACAGGTGCCGTTAGAATATATTCCGCCCCACTGAAAGTCCTGCCTTGGTGGAGACTTTAGGAGGAAGAATATACAGATATATTGTTTCTATAAATCCCCTGATATTATCTTTTATCGGTAGTAATAAATGTCCATATTAATTAACTTAATGGTTTTAACTGCAGTAATGACTTTGTATTAAAGTAGTGAGCTTTCATGTTCCACATAAAAGCTGCAATATTAAAACTCATCTACAGTATTTTTTTTCAACTTCTATTGTGCTGAAACAAAGCAAACCCATTGCTGGAATATTCAAACCACCAAGGCCAGCAGATGAATTAACCTTGGTGTAAATCATATCCATTTTTAAATGGAACTATATTCAAATTCGGAAGGTTTTTGGGCGACCCACAGATACAATACAAAAACAGGGCAATCACTTTTCATTTTTTTTTTCTGTATTTTGCTAATAAACAAGTGAATCTGGTACTCAGTCTTTCATCTGTTGCTGTGAACATTCTGGGTGTTCCCATAAATATTTGAGAAAAATTCATGGGTTTTTGCAATCATTTTGAAATATGTGTCAGTGCCAGAGCCAGAGCCAGAGGAGGTGTCGGCTACCAGTAAGGGAGCAGGAAGTGCTGTGTGTGGTGAGAGCAGTGAGAGAATATCAAAGAAATGTCTTCAAAATTTCATTTGCATTCTCCAGGCTGAAATTTCTTTACATTGTATGTGAACTTGTGCAGCTGGAAAGGTGGAAATGGTGATCATCTGTAGCCAGGGCAGTGGTGCACGAAAAAAAAAGCTTATCTCCATAAACTGGCATCTGTGAACAGTTTTTCCTGGTTCTACCAGGGCTGTGTCTGAGCCAGTTTAGGCACTGGTTTTGCTGTGGATTTAAACCAGCATGACTGTCTTCACCATCTGTGTGAACTAGCCCCATTTTAGAACTGACTGCTACCAAGGCATTTCCCAGCTCTAAAATGCTTGGGCAGATGTGTTTGTTCACGGCTCCTAAACCCTCCTGACAAAGCCCACGACCCCTCCTGCCATCCCAACACCACCTACACAATTCCTTTCAAGCCATCCTTTACCTGCTGCTGAAAATGCAGATAAAATCTCTAAATCAGAGCATCTGAGCACACAGAAAGTGCTGCTTTCCAAAGGTAGTTCATCTCTTGAATTCCATGTGGGAGATAAAGAGGGGGTGCACCAGAGGGAGAGGTCCACAAATGGAACCCAAAATCCATCCACAAGGACCTCCCTCATGTCTGAGTTGCACTGGAGCATGACTGAGGCTGTGTATAACAGGACTGTATTCGCACTATCAACAGCAATGGATCTTTGCAAATTAAAAATTTCTCCCTAAACTCTTCATGGTTTCTAACAAAAGCCCAAAGCTGGTTAAAACAAAAGTGGAAGCCAAGCCCTCAACCAGGGCACAGTGAAAGCTTTCTCCTCACAATCTAGTAACAAGAAGGTCATGATGGGTTTGAGGTTTCTGAACAGCTTCAAGCAAATGCCAGAGCATCTTCCTGAGAAAAAGATCAGGCAACATTCAGGTTCCTCATAACTTCTTTAGGTCTTTATACTTTTTGATCCCAAGGGCTGCAGCTGTGGCTGCAGTCTTTGGCAAATCTGAGCCGTGGCTGGGCCCTGCAGCCTGGGGCAGTGGAGCTGTGTTGGGGGACATCCAGAGCCTCGCCTGATGGCTCCCTCTGGGAGCGCTGGTTATCCTGCAAGCTTTATGTAAATATTTTTAAGTGGCACATCTGTCTGAATTATCACTGTGCCCTCCTGGATTGCTAATTGTAGGTTTTAATTCAGCTCTGACGACCAGTTTACATAAATTAGGGAGCTGGCAGTAAGCAAGCTTTGAGGAGATGGGATATGGATTTAGTGAGGACTGATTGTTTTCTCTCTGAAATGCTTCTCCTCACAACTTAGTGCCTCTCCCCTTAGCTTAAATCATTCTGGGAGAAAAACAGAGAGTAATTCCCTGCTTGTGGAAGGGACACAGAACTGTTTTGTCTTCACCCCGGTGCCGGTGTGCCCAGCTCTCACCACTGGTCTAATTGACTTTAATTGGCTATATAAAAGGAAAAGGATTTGGCATTTAATTTCTGTGCCATACCCCTCTGGCAGGAGTCAGAGCCAGTGTAGCTTGGCATGGCTCTGCTGGCTCACTGAGGGGATGCTCTGGCAGACACAAGCACGGTGTGCGTGTTCCCAAGGCAATCCACGCTGGATCCACGACGTGCCAACCAACAGGTTGTTGAACGATCAGTGAAAGCCTTCCAGCCCTTCCTCAGCTTCACAGGCTCCAGGGCTGTTGTGCCCAGGCCAGCCCTGGCAGTCAAATAAGGCCCAACAAAGTGGTTCAATACCCAGCCCCATCCCCTCTGCCAAAGGAGTGGGACTGTCCACAAAGACTTTAAACTCACCATTTGTTCTCCTGGCTTTCACCAATGCTGGCAGCATTAACACTCCCTCATGCACGTTCTTGATGTGGCAAACCTGAAACTCAAGAATTTTTGCACCCATTTCCAGCAGTCATCAAGGTAGACATGCCTAAATTAATTTATTTAATGCGAGGAGACACTGCTGCCTGCTTGGAAGTTGGCTCAGCAGAGGGGCTTGAGAGAGATGTGGAAATATCCCTCCCTGAAGCCCAAATCTTAATTTTTTTGTAGCCAGATTTCACCAGGGAAGACCTACAACCTGCGATTTGGATATTGCCAGCCCCTGTGAGGTGCCACATCCCCGGGATGGATGAAAACTCTGCTTCATCATAGCCTTGTTCACAAGGAAAATATCTAAGTCCTTAAATTAAATGACAGCTGAGCTCTTATATCTTGTGGGGAAATGGCCTTTTAATAGAAATTAGTGCCCAAAATGCAAGCAATGACTAGAGTACATGGTTGAAAAGAAGCCATCTGATCTTGTGTCTGACTACCAGCAACAGAGCACACAGAGAGCTCAGGAGCTGTAATTGCACGTTGAGTTCCCAGTTTGCATCTTAGGTAGTTTAAACTTCAAGCAGACATTAACCAAGCAGGTCAGCATTCACTTTCTCCAAACTTTGGCCTTAGGAGTGTGATGTTTTCAGGTGATGTGCTTACCCATGTCATTCCCTGTCTCCTGCCTGAAATTATTCCGGTCAAGAGCTGTTTTCCCACAGTCACATCCTCCTGGTCTCCCAAGCAGTCATGAATTTAACACCACAACCACTGACACAACTGACGCAGCCCTGAAACCATCAAGATACACAGGATTTGTCCCAAAGCCCATCAAATGTCCCTTGCATGGATAGAAGCTGTCCCACAACTGTAGACAGGAAAGTCAGAGTCTCCTTTGGCAGTTTGTTTTTGCAATCAAATTATTGCTGCCTTCAAGCAGCAGCAAACACGTATTGTCCGCTGTGGGAAAAATCAGTACTTTTCAAATAATATGTGTATTCTGCAAGTGAATCAGAAAGGGTTTTTTATTATTGTCTGCCTTTCGCTTTCTTGAATCTCTGCTTCCCTCAGGTGTTTAACAGCTTAAACACAAGACTTAGAAATACCCCCAAAGGTGTCAGGAGAGGTTCCTCCTTCTCAGTCAAGATGGAAGTGCAGTCACCCAGCCATACACTGTGCAAGACCATCGTGCTGCACCTACAAAAAGAAGCCATCTGCCACCTGGCATCTCTCACCACCAACAATGCAATAGCCACTGCCCCGTTAGAACCAGCTTTGCAAGAGAAACAGAGAAACCAGTGAACAAAACCCATCTATTTTATGAGTGGTTCTTCAGAAAAGTCAGTGGTCAGGCAGGATGGGCTCAGAAATAGATTCAGATTTAAGGGAGGAAAGAATACAAGGAGAACAGGCTGGAAATATCCTGACATAGTCAACCTGTTGAGACACACACATGCTTGAACCAAAATGATCTAGCTGACAAAAATAGTTGATGCAAATGTATTTTGTGCTGTGACTTTGTTTCATCTCAAATAGACACTTCAAACCTTCTAGATGGCTGGAGAATAAGAAGAATATGGCACCTCCTTAAAAAATGTAAACCCAGAAAAGCAAAATTAAATTAAAATGTGGAATTTGGAAAGCTGGTCACTCCCTCTGTCCTGTCTGAGATGAGACTGCAGCTCCAAGTGATGCCTGTGTGGCTTCTTTTGCCTTCTGTAAGATGCCTCCCACGTGTTAGACCTTCTAGTCTAGTGAGAACATCCCGATCCCCATCCTCGCTGCCATTCTGTTTTCTCACATTCCAGACTGAGCCTTAAAACACAACATTGTCTTAAATCCAAGGAGCCAAACCCAGCTCTGACGCGATGGATCTGAACAGGACTGCGGCCAGGTGATTTTGTACCCTTTCTTCACAACACATACACCAAGAACAATGAATTTCCTCCACTTTGGTGACAATTCAGCTGCATCCAGGCTGGCCCAGAGCTCATTAAAGCTGGCAGAAGTCTTTCCATCTCTCCAACAGACCTGGAGCCAACCTGCTGCCATGTGTGTTGCAAGCGGGTGCCACTCATGCTGAAGCATGATCGTAGTACATCGCTGCATCCAGACTTTCCAGAACAAAAGCTTGAGGGGTTTTTTTTTGCTCTGTCTGGCTGATACTTTTTATGGAATCACCCAAGGGCCAGGTTGTAGTTCTGTAATTGTACAGGGCTGTCATCCTCATAAATATTAAACAGCACTTCCAAGTGAAACTGCAGCTCCTTTTATTGCACAAAGCAATGGATATCCCAGCTGAAACCACTCTGCCTCCTTGCTGGTGCCTGCTGAAAAGTGACTGTGGTTCAAAATATTTATCGATGCTTTGTTGTATTGGGAGAATGCTCAGTGACAGATGGACACTCTCTTTAAAACCTCAACGTATGCAAATCTCCATACAAAAGAGCCCAGGATGTTTTTAATATCGCACACTTGCCTCAGGACATGTTTTTAAATCCCCACTTACCAAGGGGCCTGGCTTTTTATCAGTCAAACGCCTTAAGCACTATGTCAATGTGGACATCTGGCCGCGTGTTTAAAAAATTTTTTATTTGCTAAAATATTTAGTGATGTGACAGGGGTTTTAGCTGGGGACATCAGGTCTAATGGCATATGTTTCAACCCAACTGCTCAGAGAGGAAAAATTAACGAGGTAGCTTTCGGGGCAGTTTATCTTTTAGAGTATAGTAAGCCAAAAACAAAAAGGAAGGGAGAAGGCCAGAACCAGGCATAATATGAGGGTATAAAGAATTGGGGTTTAATATACTGAAATAGCTCACTGGGATTATTCTGATTCCTCTCCATAACTTTGATGTACAAGAGAAATTCTCCTAAGGATGTGTGTGGGTTTTAAGAGTTTCTTCCTCCTTTTCAGGCTGAGGTTGGCCAAGGAGATTGGCTTGAACTGTGCCCATATGGGAGCCGGAGGAGCTGATAAAGGGTTTGGAACTGGTGGGAATGGGTGGGAGATGATTACCAAGGAGTAGAAGAATGAAAAATAACAGACAGAAAGGTGTCATGAGTCTTTCAGGTTTCTCTCCAGCCTTTTACACTTAGCACTCAGCAGTGACGATTCCCACCCAACACCATCTGGAGAGCAAGTCTCCAAACTTCTAGCAGGTTTTGGTGCTCCATCAGCACCCAGACCATGAAAAAGAATTGTGATCCCAGCAGTACCAACCACCAACCTTGCTTTCATCCCAACTATTCCTAGCAAGCACTTCTTGAAGGACATTGTCAAGCTGGGCCAGAAGGTGTTGAACAAAACCAGCCCTGGGCAGTGATGCTGGAACTCCTCTGGAGTGGTGAGGGACAACAAAATACTCCAGCCTGGTGCCGGAAGCCCTTTTGCTTCCAAAACAGCCACCTTTTATCTTTAAAGATTAGATATGCAGAAGTGATTCCCAGCCTATGGATGTGCCATGGTGTGTCTGTTAAAAGCAGGAGCATCAGCTAATTGTTACTCACCTGCTCGAGCTATTTCTGCTCTCAATTAACACCCCTATTATTAGAAAGTCACCACATGTGAATTGAAACACCAGACATGTTTGCCTTCTGCATGGGCAACCAGGCAACCTGAATTGCTTAGAGAAACCCAGGCTTCCTCACCTCAGTGCTGATGCTAAATCCAAGGAAAGTCATTTAACCATTTTGTAGCTGTCCCTTCACAAGGGTTTGGTGTGACAGTGCTGCTCATGAAAGAAGAGTCACGTGGGTCACATCACTGCTGTCATATTTGGGCATTGAGGCACTACTTTATTGGAGGGCAAAAGTTCCCTTTCCCTTCATTCAGGGAGAAAAATCAACCAGAAGAACCAACCCAGTGTCTGACCCTTTGTCTTGTATCTCTGTGAGACCTGCATTTTATGTCACTGCAATATTCATGTTTACATTTGATTAACTGAGACCCCCTGGGTTTAACGGTGTTCAGTGCAGCTGCAGGTATGTCAGTGTGTGCAGTTTCAGGTCAATATGTTTAAATAAATGAGGCCACTTTCTCTAAAAAAAAAAAGAAATCTGGCTTTTTTACTGGCTGGCAAATGTTGCATCCCTCCACTTCGGTGGGAAAATGAATGAGGAAATGAATTTGGCCGAAGAGCTGCAGATTACAATGCAGTTTGACGATGTACAGCTAATGAACAGTGAAATCCACTAATTTCAGCTCATTTATGCAGAAAAGGCCAAACTGTGCAGAAGCCAAGCTCCATCCATATTGTGTCCTGTCTCCAGCAGTGACCAGAGCTCTGCCAAAGGTCCCACAACTCCCAAAATGCTGATGTGACCAAGCCTGGTGATGGAAAGCCACGGTGAAATCTGAACATGGCACCAGCAGAAACAG
The DNA here is from genome assembly GCA_013389985.1 of Dryoscopus gambensis. Classification (NCBI taxonomy): domain Eukaryota; kingdom Metazoa; phylum Chordata; class Aves; order Passeriformes; family Malaconotidae; genus Dryoscopus; species Dryoscopus gambensis. The sequence goes on from WEIT01035649.1 coordinate 298,882, forward strand.
GTTTGAATCCTGGCGCACAAGGCTCTTGTTTTTCCAAAGGAGAAAATGTCTATTTTTTCCAAAGTGCTGTTTATTGTAATTTACGAGAGGAAAAATCTGATTTAAAAGGAGTTTGTTGAAACTCCTTTTACCTGGGAGTTGCACAGATGTTACAGTGGAGCCTGAAAGGTCTGACAGGAGATACCCAGACCCTTCTCTGACCCTTGTTGTGATGGTGGGAAAGGGAGAGTTTCTGCAGGGATGAACCAGCAGGTGACGACTGTCTGGAGAGCTGGTCCCACTCCATGAGGTCCCTGTGGTCCTCCTGCCACCTCCTGCCTTTCATGCCTACCACTGAGGGCTCCCCAGTTCTGCATCTGCTCTTCCCTCAGAGGGAGAGATCTTGGCTTCACCCCATTCCTCTTCTGGAAAGAGACAAAATGTCATGGTGAGATCCAAGGCATATCAAAAGTGAGACACCGTGGTAGGCACCAAGTGCTGTGATAGATTTGCTGCTTATTTTCCAAATGAGAAGGTGATATCACTCTCCCGGAGTTAAAGCTTTTTAGCAGACCCCTAAATTACTTTTTTTTTCATTTAATAAAAAGTTCTTTTTCCCTAGCATACATTACTTTCTTTGTGTCATGTGCTTGTCTTTGCTGCATTCCTCCTGAGAGCAGTTGGTCACTCTAGTTCTATGAAGTATTAATACCCCACCAGTGATATTTATGTACCCAGATCTCTCCCTTTTTTTTTTTTTACCTTTAGATGTTCAACAGCATGAATATTCTTATTTTTTATTTAAAACTAATTTGGAGTTCTCGCTCTCTAAGGGGTTTCTAATCACCAAAAAGTGCCCGAGGCTAAAACTGATTGACAGGAAAACGTTGTGGCTTCTGAAAAGTAAATTGGCTATTGACAGAGCAGTATACAAAGGAAAATGCTAAATGCTTATTATTTATGAGCTATTAGGGAAAATGTTATTAGCATCTGTTTCCCACATGGGCAAAAACACCTGTCAGACATCAGGAAACTATAAAACGATGCACAGTTAATAGTTACTTTGTTTAAAAAGTCATTAAAATTGAATGTCAGCTAAAACTTAGGAAAACATTATTCTTCAAAAGACTTTTAATCTTGCTGTTCAAAAAAACAAAAAAAAAAAAAAAAGAAAAAGACCTTGCCACATTTTAATTTCTGGGAGCAGAAAGGAAGAAGATGTTTGATTTGAAAGTGATGAGGCGACTTGTGGTACACAACAAATAAGGCATGAAAAAAAAAGCAGAGGAAGAAAGGGCCAGGTTGGGTCCCTCCTGGAGCTGTGGGGCAGCAGAGAGAGAGCAGAGCAAGGTCAGGCGTTTATAGGGGCTTTCAGCTCATTGTGGGGCTGTTTGGATTTCACGTAAACCTGCAAATAGTGGAGTTCTGTTGTTCTTAGAATGGGAGAATCACAGAGCTTGGCCAGGTTGTTCCCAGAATTTCACGGTGACAGAGAGTAGGTTTAGATTGGATATCAGGAAGAAATTCTCCCCTGTGAGGGAGAGGAGGCCCTGACACAGGGTGCCCAGAGAAGCTGTGGCTGCCCCATCCCTGGAGGTGTCCAAGGCCAGGTTGGACAGGGCTTGGAGCAACCTGGGACAGTGGAAGGTGTCCCTGCCCATGGCAGGGAGTGGGACTGGGTGATCTTTAAAGTCCCTCCCAACCCAAACCGTTCTGTGGTTCTGTGATCATCAGCCCCAAATCGCAGTTGCCACAAATCAGGGCCAAACTCTGCTCTGCACAGGGTGGGTCACATCCAGGTTGGACTTTCTTGCTGTGTTTGCAAATAAAAAGGAAAGTTGTGGCCAAGATTTCTTGCAGAGACCAGCCAGAATCCTATCCTCCACCTTCAGTCCGTCTGAACAGGGGTTTGAGTGGATTTTGCTGAACTTTCCATGGGCAGAGTTTGCGAAGAGCTGCAGTTTACGTAAAGAGCCATTTTCCTTGTAAAAATTCATAGATGATTTTCCAAGCAGCCGTATTCAGGAGGCAAACCTGTTCCCCATGTTTTATACACAGCTGAGCACAGCACCAGGACTTTAGCAGTTTACCAATCCTGGTAAAACCAAAGGCCTTTTTTAACACACGATGTGATAGCACTTTTCCTTCCAGCTTGGTCAGAATTTTAGTACTGGTTGTGAAACCAGGGGATGTAGACCCTAAAAGCTGAAAATATGTCTAAAATGTGCTGTTCTTAGTGTCTGAGCAGGCGTGTGTACACACAGAAGTGGAGAACAGAAACATGGTCCATCTTCCCACAACTGCACAAAATCCCTGCTGTTGCAAAGGAAATTAATCATTTCTATCTGTACAATTTACATTCCTCTCCAGAAAGGAATTTCAAACCTGGAATTTTACTTTGGGAAATACTAAAAGAAATATAGCTGATTTTTGTAACAATCCCTCACCCTGAAGTCACTCTTGGTCTTCCTCACAGTGAATGGGATCTTACTGATCCAGGACACAAGGACAAACCCAGTGTGACACCAGTAAAAGTGCCAAAGAAATATAATAAAATATACTGCTTGTCCATTTAAATTATTTAATGTTATTAACATTAATTACCATACTTGGATACTCTGAGTGATTCACACGTTTTCCCTCCCCCCAACCCTCTCCTCCAAAGCTGAACTCTGAATTTCGACATCCGCTTGTTTTCTCCATGGATTTCCTTTGAGCAGCAGAAGGGATTTGGCAGATGGTATCTCACCATCCCAGTCCACTGTGCTCCAAACTGCACTTCCTCTGCATCTCCTTGTTTTGCTCCACAGCCACCAAGGCTCAGCTTGGTGCCTCCCTGTGTGTCCCAGTTCCCAGCTATCACATCCATGGGGGTACTGGGGGGGCCGGAAGGGTTTGGTCCATGCCAAGACCCAGGGTGGGCTCAATTAATGCTGGTGGGTATCAGAACTCTCAGATCCCTCTGCATCCTCTCTGATGGGGCTAAAGAAATGCTGGAGGAGTTCAGTGCCGTAGTACAAGCAAAGGGTTGTATTTTAGTGTGAAGAGTAGCATAAATTATCTTCACCTGGTGAAACTACTGGCTTTTATGACTCAGTTTTATCACAATTTCTTCTGCAGCCCATAAATTGAGACAACGTTTGGTCTGCTCACGGGAAACTGCTCATGGGATCCAGGGATCAGCCTGTGCTCCTGGAGGGATCGGCCATCCCCAGACACACCAGGAATGGAACAGCAAGGTGAAGGATACCTCACTCAAGGCCATCTGGAAATGGCCAGGTGGAGAGGTGGAAGATGCTCTCAGTTCATTATTAAATTCAATTCTGGGACAGGTTAAAGTCAGAATTGCACTGTTGACATTTCAGCAGCACAGGGCAAAGCAGGGGCTTTCTAACCAGCATTATTAGCCAGGAGAGGCAGGTGTGCTTCCCAAAACCTGTGTTGGCCTGATCCAACTGCCAGGTGCCTTCATGGAGATGTGGGGCTGTCTCTTGCCCTTCCCACCCTCTCTCCCAGCAGCAGCGACCGCCTCCACCTTGCCTGATCCCCGCAGGCAGGAGCCCTCCTGGGTGGGGACTTCAATATGGGCTGGAGCTGCCTTTGATGTGCCATTTTCTCTTTGAAATGCAATGTCTCACTTATCTAATCCTCATCACATTTGGGAAGCCTCTCTTCAGCCTTTCAGACCGGGATGTCAGGGGAGTAGAGTTTATTTTTGAAAGGGGCCGGTTTGAAGTTTTTCTGTTTTAAAAACATAAATGCTTTTTTGATCACAATGTAAAGCAACCCTTTCGGTGGGTGAGCCTCGTTGGGTTGAGGTTTTATTGTTTTGTGGGGTTTGAAGTTTTTTTGCTTGGGACTGTAAATAGCTCTCAGGCACTTTGGATTTGTTTTCCTAAACTTTCCCCTGATGCTCATTGTATAGCCCATGTATTTCAAACCTCCCCATTGCCTTTCCCACCATATGTGTGGGATCATTCCAGCAAGAGCTGTGCTTAGAGAGAACAGAAACCGTGCCCACTCCAGTCCCAGGGAGTAAATCCTAATCAGTGCAAAGACTAAAATCTTGTGCAATTTTTTCCATTGGGTTCATGGAGATGATTTCTCCAACTCCCGTGCATGTCTCAGGAGTGGCAGGGACTTTCTTCCCAAGGAATCACCATGAAGGATGGGAGCTGTGCTGAGCTGTCCCAAAATCCTCCATCTCTGCATTTTCCTTCAGCTGGACACAAATTCAGCTGCTGGGTCAAACACAGTGCAGAGCAACTTCCAGTGACACCCTGGGTGCCAGGTTGGGGTTTTCTTGCACCCAGCTTTCCTTACAGACCCTACAAACACAGCAGCTTTTCCTCACCCATCCTGGAGCCAGGAGCCACGGGCGCAGCAGTGCCAGGGATTTAACTTTGAAGCGACTTGCACTCAGCCTGGTTTTCCCCACACTAACCTTTCCTCCTCCCAGTCTTGAAAGTTAGAAACATCTTTTGTATTCCAGAGGCCAAAGGGCCAAACTTGCTTTTAATTAAAATGCATATTCTTTAATTAAAAGCCCCATAACACATGAAGGGCATTCATTGAAATACGATGTGTGACATAGTCATTACCCTGCTGTTAATTACTAATTAATGAAGCTATTTCAATTAATAGCTTCCCCACTGTCACTCTGGCTTTGACAGGGCTCCGTGCTGAGAAGCCGTAGTGGAATCACAGGCGATCGTAACTCCTGGAACAGCACCAAAAGGCATCAGCTGAATATTCATGTCGGACGACGTTAACACTTTTCAATTAAACATAATAAAGTAAAAGCTCCGTCAAAAGTGTATATCAAACATGCCTCAGCCTTTCCCTCTCCCCCTCTCCTCTTCCAGCTTGTCAAAAATAAGTAGGGAGAAGTAGGAGGGGGAAAAAAGTGGTGTTTTTTTCTTTCCTTTCGACGCTTCAGGCTGGAGCATCGTTTGTCAAGCAAGCGGTGCTGCTGCTCAGGGGGACGATTTACGACGAGCCCAGGTGGGCACTTGGGCTCACAGGCAGCTCTTTCCCCTCTGAGGGCTGAGCTTTGCATTGCACTCCTGTTTTCTCTCCCTTTCCTACAGTAAAACCGCAGTGGGAAGTGGGGAGAGGCCCCCGGGTGCCTCCCCAGCTCTGTACAAATATTTGGGAGCTGAGGAACGATGCGTTTCACTGCCATGGTTAAAGGAATCGCTTCCCCAGTGCAGTTTTAATTACAGAGCTGTGTCTCCAAGGGGGCTGCTGGTAAGGACTGGTGCAGGGAGCAGCCTGAAAAAAGCTATTTTGCAGTTGATGGTAAGTTATATCAGACCTGAAAACTGCAGAGTGGAGCGGGGCTCTCTTGGGTGCCATCTGGTTGAAGTTTTCAACTCAAAACACTTGGAAAACGAATCCAAGAGAAATTCCCGAGGAGTATTTCCAGATTGAACCCCAAATGTTTTGTTTGAAGGGCTGTTTTTTTCAGGCAGATCTTGGGGGGTGGGAGGAACCTTTTAGAGAGATAACATTATTTAGACAAAGCCAGAAATTGGGAGAAAAGAAAGATATTGTCCAGCTGTCCCTGTTGTTTAGGTATTCAGAGGCACAGAGAAGTCTCATATTCTGCTTTGGTTGCAGAAAGCAAAAAAAGATGGTGGCTTGGTGTGGGGTACTTCTACCACTGGGACAGGAAAGGGAGATTCCTGTGATTCCTGCAGGAAAATAAGAAAGAAAACATGAGGAACCACAAAAAGATGTTTCAATCCTCAACTTTAAGTTTCTGTCTGAAGCCGAGCAAGATAATGCTCCTTGCATTGCCTGTTGGCAATGCACGGCTGAGGCATGAGCTAACACTCATCATGTGAGGGAACTAATAAATAAATCATGTGGTTTGCACTTATTCTTTGTGTCAGATCATGTTTCTGCATTTCAGTGTCCCCAATACAGCAGTGGCACACCAGGCAATGTCCTTGCTGCCGAGTGCTGAGCATCAGCTGGAAAAATTATTCCTCCAGATTCCTGGTGGCTCTGAAAAAATGCAAATCCATTTGCTCTGTTTGCTGCTTGTTTCAAATTCTTGCTTCGCTCTCTCTGGGTTACCTACCAGGGGTGGTGTCACCTGTCCAAAGGTGCCTGAAGGCCCTGGGTAGACAATCATCATCGCTGGGAGCCACACTAAAGCAGGGAGATGAGGAGGGCTAAGATGTACTCACTGCTGGGACTTTCCCACCCACACCACGGTCCCAGCCTCCTGGACAGATCTTTGCTTCTTCAGGAGTTAAAATCCCCCATTTCCATCTCCTGCTCTGAATTCTGGTATCCATCTCAGGCAAGTGGAACTCCATCCTTCCTCCCATCCTGACCCTTCAGCTGCAGCCAGCTTTTCCCACCCCTTGCACTGAGCTGGGCAGTGGCCCCGTTTCCTTCCCCAAGCTTACAGACATGTGGATAATTGTCTTTCACATTTCATGATTTCCTGCTCTGGTACTCCTAGGCTGAGACTGGAAGCAAAAATCAAACCAGCACTTGAATTCAAGAATTTCAGACTCAGAATGAGTGTGGCTGTCGCACCCTATGCTTCCTTGGCTTGGAGGGCAGCATGAAAATGAAGATCCTTTCCTTCACTGCTTTCCTTTACTCGCCCTGATAACACCTGATCTTTTTATTCCTTTCTTCTTTTCTTTTGACCATCCCCAGACCAAGCCCTGCTAAAGCTGCAAGGGCAGCCCAGCTGATCCATCCAAGCACCACTGAGGAGTCACCATTGTTTGTCCAGCTGGTTGACATCTAAAGGCTGGTCTCAGAGGTCTCAATTAGGGTTTGGGGCTGACTCGCCTCCACCTCTCCTGGGAAGAGGTTTTGCCTCTCCTGCTCAATTATAAACGGTGTCTCCTCCTCGTGCAAGAGAGACCAGGAGGGAGGGAGCTTTGGCTCTGCTTTAGTTGTTACCTCTGAAGCATAATTCAGAGATGTGCAATGCTATGAAGACTTCACAGATTGCTTTTATAATATAATAGGCCCTTGATCTGTTTATGTAGAGCACAGAGGCCAAATTAATTAATTGGACAGAGCCCCATTTCCTTTGGATGCTGTGCCCCTCTCTCAGAGGGTGCTGCTGGTGGCAAGTGATGCTACACAGAGATTTCTCCCTGATTCCTTGGTGCTGGAGTGACTTCTGTGCCTGCCTGACATGTGTCTGGTTTTATTTTTTATTATTAGCAGAGTAAAGAAAAGGCAGAATTTACACAAATCATCTTTCATATATTTACATGAGAAATGCTGTTGTTACAAAAGATTCCAAAGCTCAAATAGCAGTGCTGAGAACTTCTGCTCTCTGTCTCCTGCCGTTCCCAATGCTCTTTCTTGCCTGAAAAAGAAAAAAGAAATGTTTCAGGGTATGTCGAGAGAAGTATTGGCTGAGATCGGAGCTGCTTCCCTGGAAATATTAATCCATCAAACACGGATGAACCTCCTGGAATAATCCTCTCTAATGCACGTTCAGGAAATCAATTCACTGCTTTATTCTTTAATCCAGAAATCTCCAAGGAGGAGGAGGGAGAGGATGAACAGAAGAGGATAAAAAATTGGCTCTGCACGTAAGGAAAAGAGAGAAAGCCGTGTCTCTGGTGAGAGCAGACATGTTCTTACAGGCAAGTGGTAAAGATTCACCTGCAAACACCAAAGCCCCTGGGCAATGCCAAAATATGTAATTTCCTACCCATGCTGTAGTATTTAGCTCTGCATTAAAGCTGCCAGAAAAGGGTGGGGGCTAAGGCAAAATTTGGATGTTGAACTCCCAGCTGGCTGCAGGCACAAAGCTCTCAGAGAAAAGGTACCACTCCAAAGGGTTTGTTGTTGTCCTGGATCCCAGCCCCGTGTCCAGGTGCAGAGCAGCCCGTGTTCCATCACCCCTTGCTCTCCTGGAAGGACAGCCCAGGGCTGTGCAAACATTTCTCAGGTCACCACTTCGTTGCAGTGCGTGTCCTACTTAGAGGTTTCTGCAAAATGAGATTGCAAGGACGGGGGTTTACGCTGAGCTCTCGCTGGCCCAGGTGGCTCCTGCAGCAGGAACTGCAGTCTGCAGGCCTTTCCAAAGCACAATTGTGTCCCAGATGGGCTGAAATAAAATGAAATAAGAGATCTCAATAAATTACTCATCTGAAGACCTCCTTTCTGATATCTGATTATGCTCCTGCTGATAATACTTCTTCAGGAGGTTTATTTTGCTAAATAACCAGTAAATTACCAGGGTCTGGGGTGCACAATAAGAGGACACATCCTCCCTCCCATGAGCCTGGGGACACGTGGGGGCCCTGTCTGCTCCCCAAACATGCCAAGTGGTTTTGTGGAATGGGGCAGGGGATAGAGGAGCTGGAGGGAGGATGCTGGAGGAGGCAGAGAAGATCTGCAGGCTCTGAGGAGCAGGTTGATCTCAGCAGCAAAACCACACAAAGGCGACTGAAACCAGGAAATTTGTGACACCAGGTTTGTGGGCACGTTTGGGGCAAAATTAAAGCAAAACATAGAAAGGCTCCTGTGCCCAGCCAGGGCCCACACGAGCTCTGAGCATCTGAAGGGCTGAGGATGAGACTCATGAAACATCCACCTCACCTGTAGCTCACACACGGGAGAGGCTGTAAATGAGTGAGTTTGTCTGAAACTTGGTAGGAGAGGGGCGAAAAAACCCGACATGAAAGGAATTTAACAGCTGCAACGAGCCTAAATGGTTGCACAGGAAAATCCCCTGTCACCCACAAACAGTTTGCCTTTAATGAGAATGCAGGACATGCGTGAGCAGGTCGCTAATTCTTTGTGTAAAATCCTCCTGGTAATTGCTACACGTGTATCTTTCCATTGTCTTCCATGGAAGTGGGATTGCAATTTTTTTTTCCTTTGGAGCTGAAATAAAAAACAATTTTTTAGAGAATAATGAATGGCAAAGTTGCACAAGATCGTGCCCGGTGTTTGGAGGAGCAAGAGCGAGTCACCCATAAATTGGGAGTTGTACAGAGCAGGGAAAGCAATTTGGGAAGGGATTCGAGGGATCAGCCGAAGCTTTCCTGGCAGCTACTTCCTAAGTCAAATCATTAATTTTTGTTAATACTTTGCAAAAATCGGGTGATTTGGGAACAAAATTTTACAGTATTTCAGCCCTGCTTTAGGAGGCCAAATCCAATTACTGGATAATGGGACTTTGGTCTCCCAGGGGCAGAGACGCTTTGGAAGATGTGGGTTTATATGGGGGTTTCTTCTCATTCCATTATTGGATTAAAACCTACCCCACCCTTAATCGTGCGTCAGGAACTGTGTAAGCAGGAGCTACACCAGTCTGGAAACCAACTGGAGCGTAAAAACCCTGGCACCACTCAGAGACACCCCCAAGAACCGCACCGCAGGAGCACTGGTATTTTGGAGGTGCTGGTAGAAGGTAAAAGCTCTTCTTTAAACCCAAGTTGTACTTGTGGGAACTGAGACTGTTTTTCATGTGTTTTTCATGCTCTGGGGACATTTACAAACAAAACCAGAAAAATTATTTTGAAGAGAGAAACCAAATAGAGAAGAAAGGGGAGAGCACTTGAAGCTGCTGGTGGGAGCTGATGCCCTGGACTGCAGCTCCCTGCCATTGCCCTCCCCTATCACCCTATTTTTAATTACAAGCAGCCAAACTGTAAAGACCTTAATGGACATCTTAATTATTGCATTAAAGTTTGAAATGGAAAATTCCTCATTACGTGCCATGCAGTAGGTCATGGCTGCAATAAAGGGTGATATTTTGCCTGTTACAGGAGTGGGTGCCCTTTGAGAGCTGCTGTCTTTGGGGCACGTCCCGGCCCTGGGGAGCTGCCAGGTGGATGTTAGATCAGGTCTCTGCTGTGAGAGCATCTGCTTGTGTTTTCCAGGCAAAACTATCAGCGAGGAGTGCTCTTTGCTGTCCCTTTTCTCCTCCAAATAGTGCTACGTTTCTCCTGTGTTTTGCTTTCCATCTGCTTGAGTGCGTTCATTGATTTAGTGTTATGCAAACTGCAATGAAGCAGGATCCATCTAATGATCTCTAGCCAGCTATGGAATATATCCCAAACAATTTAAATACAAACCAGGCCCACCAGCAGCAATACAAGGTACCTGCCACTGATGAGCCTTCAAGGCCCTTTTGCACTGTGCCTGGTCAGGGCAAGCTGGAAAGCTGAGATCCAACCTGGGACACTGACAATTTAAGGAATGTGGCAGGAAAAAGACTAAAAAAAAGAAAAGAAAAAAAAAGGAGAGAAAATATTAAAAAAAAAGAAGACAAAAATACCAAACCCTTCTTTCCTCTCAGGCTCTGCACAGTTGGGGAACAGAGCAGGCTTTAATGTGGGTCTGTGGCTTCTTAGAGCTGAAAAGCTCTAAATCACCTAAATTACCTAAAAGGTCAAAACAGTTCAAATGTGCATGTCAGGCTGTTGATACCTCGGTAAGGAGAGCAAAAGGACAGGGAAAGCTGAAGATAACTTGCACTCTGATGAATTATCCTCAGCCTCCTTTTCATGCCACCAAGTTTCATGTTGGCTTTTTTCCTGAGTACACTGAGGAGAAAATTAGAGGAGTCTGCAGTACTTAGAGATAGTCTCTCTATTACATGACCCTATAGAGGTGTTAAAATTCATTTAAAGGCTATTTCTCCTTTTAAAATGTCTCCAAAACTTTCCATCCCTACAATAACTGTGCAGTTGCCCTGTGAGGCATGACAGTGAACGCTGGGACAGCAGATCCTGGGGCTCCCAAAGGCAGCTCCAGCCACGAGAGCCACCAGCCAGGGACGCTGGTGGGCAGGGCCAGGCTCTGCCAGCTGTGCCAGCCAAACCATCCGCACCAGCCGCGCCACCCGCGCCAGCTGTGCCAGGGCCGGGCTCGGCAGCTCTCGCCGGCCAGGAACTGCCACATCCCAGATCTCACAGCTCCCTCTGTTGGCATCTGTTCGAACCTATCAGCAAGGATATAAAACAAGTTGGAAATGTATTTTTTTATTATTTTTTCGGGGTTTTTTAGCACGATCGCCATGTGGAAGGTGATCCGCCTGCGGGGCGTGTCCCACCTCACCCGAGAATCACTTCGTTCGTGTTACTACTCTTAGCAAGTGATATTGGATCATGTCTGCTGATGCTGTACTGACCACAGCTCTGCTGAAGGCAGCTTTTCATTCATTTTTCCAAAATCAGGGAGAAGACGTAGCTGGATGAACTCCGAGTCCGATGTACGAGCACACGTGAGGATGCTGTGAAAATCTGCCAGCCCAGATACTCTCCCAGCACAGCCTCCCCTAGGGAGTTAATCACATCAAATATACTCCTCTGTCCCTCACTGATCACACAAATTAACAGCTCTGCAGTCAAAGGAAAACCAGAGTTTGCAAATGATTCACTGCCTTTATTTTTTTAGGTCCTTCATAACAAAAACTCGCAGACCACAAGCTTTGGCTTAAACAAATAACAGTACAGAAATGCAAAATGGTTTCAATACTTCACGAAGGAGGTATGGATGATAATGAAACCTAAGCCTCAAGTGTAGGTCAAATATTTAACTTATTGGCCAGTTAGAGGCAGACAACTTGGACAGCTCACTGGAATATCAGCTGGATTCACAGAGAAGGTACAGCCAACCACCTTCCTGTGAAGATCAGTTCCAAATTTCCCATCTGGCAGATCCAAGGAGTGGCTGAGCAGGCTGATTCAAACGTGAGTGATTTAAACTCAACAACTCCTCCACAAGAAATGGTGCAACCAGCAAAGAGAACCAGAAATAACTGCTCGTGCTCCTGACCTGCAGCACTGAATGGCCAGGGAAGATACTCTAAAGCCCCACAAAACCCATGGGGTTTTTTACCTATGTCACTATAGAAAAGGCCATGCAAGCAATCTGTTCAGACTGGACAAAGGACAAGCTGACAGAGATGGCTGCACAGCCTCGGGCCTCTTTGGCAAGCCTGGCTGTGTCTGTGTTTGTTGTTACTGGGTGTTCTTCCCGATTTACCCACTGATTTTAAGACTTCCCAGCAGCCTTCCTGGGTCCTGGCTCTGCAGCACCCCGGATACAGGGTGGTACCTGTGGTAGCAAACAGCCTTTTAGAGAAAAAAATGCACAGAAGCAGAAAGGAAAAAAAAAAAATCGTATCTCGCTGTCCCCAGCCAGAGCTGATTCTTTATTCTCTTGGGAAGATATCAGGCAGTTGCATCCTTAGCTCTAAATCTGCCCAGTAAGGGGCTCAGCTCAGCTTAGTGATACCCATTAGTGTCTCCAATTAAAAGGCTGTCAGTAATTTCACTACAAACCAGGCTATTCAGAAACTTTACATGGCTCCAGCAGATCTTCCGAGAAGAAATTTGGCCAAAACAAAGGGTGAGGAAGAGGATAATTGGTTGGTTTTTCTTCACCCGAACCTGTAATTTTCCCTGCACTGCAAGGTCCTTGGGAAATCTGCTCCTCAGCCCCAGTTTTCTGGTAAGCACTAGAGAAACCCAAGAGATCCTTTCGGGCTGCAAGCAAGGGGTGGGAGGAGAGGCAATGAATTGCTTTAATATGAAATTCACGTTTAAAATTGATCCTACAGAACCAAACACTGGAGGCTGGTAGATCCTCCCCTTTGAGAAGTAGTGCTGGATTTGGTGGGAGTACCACTCAAATCAAGCATGCAGAATCAGGCCTCAAGTACATAAAATGCATGATTTGGTGCTTAAATTTTAAAATATTTATAAATAACTTAAGACATTCAGGCTCAGAGGTGCCTAGAGCCAAGTATTTCCCTCTGACACAGGGAACCACAGGGATCCACATCCCTGTGGATGCCCAGTGCAGAAATTTGATTTATGCTTAACACAGAAACAAAACCTGCCCATGCCAGGCTCTTTGGAAAGTCTCCCTCAGCCCTTTGAGAGCATGTGGAGGGCATATCTAATCATGCAGAAAGCATTTGGGAGTTGTAGATCCACAGCACCGGTTCTTCCCATACATTCACAGCACCTGACAAAGCAGCTCCAGGGGGATTCCTCGGCTGTTGCTGCACTGCAAGGTCAGCCCAGCTAAGCCTGACCCCGAGGGACAGCTCGGATCTGCTGGTGCACCTGGGCTCAGGGCTGGGGTGAAGCCACCAGGGATAGAAGGGAGACCTCAAGCCCATGAGCAAAGCCAAGCTTGGCTTGCAGCTCTCTGCTCCACAGCCTCCCAGCTCTGGGACAGCAGCACTGACACAGCCCCGTGGCCCTGGGTCCAGGGCACACATTCCCTCAAGGGAAACCTGGAATTCACCTCGCAGCCCTGGAAAGCTGGCTGGTACCTGCCGAGCAGGCTGCAGAAGAACGAAGGCACGCGCGGGGGTTAAGGTCAGAGGTACTCGTTGGGATGTTCCTCTCACACCTCAGAGGACACCTGGTGGCACAGCAGCCCCAGAGCCAGGTGGTCCCAGGACAGCAGAGCATGGGGGCCCCACTCCCACACGGAGCAGCAGCTCCCCTCAGGAGGGCATGGAACCACAGAAGCCTTGGGAGACGGGCCAGGTCAGCTGCTTTGGCCACAAGGATATTTGTCCACTGGACACAGAGTGGGACAAAGTGGTTCCACAGACTGTATCCTCACTGGAGATGTTGAGCTGGATGGCTCTGCAAGCCACCAGCTACAGCCCTGAGCAAAAAAATGAACTCTGAATTTCTTTTCTCCCATGGGTTTCATCCAGACCCATTATGTACTTGGTTTCAGCATTTTTTTTCCTGTTAAAACACCTTAAAAAAAAAAAAAAAAAAAGTTCTTTGGCACTTGTGCAAGAATGACCCATAGATGTGACACTCTCCTGTCCTTCAGCTGCTTCCTGGGCTCATTCCTAGAGATCCACATACACAGAGTCTGTATCCACCCTCTGGGCCTCTCCAAACAGGAGGAATGTGCAGAGCCCAATGCTGTTCACAGCAGCCACCAGGTTGAAAACAGAAATCCAGGAGCCAGTGGTCTCGATCAGGTATCCAGCCAGGTACACACAAATGACCCCTGCAGCCAGAGAGAAGAGAAACACGTGCCAAGGCTCAGGGCTGGATCCTGCCCTCGGCAGGGAGAGAGCTCCCCAGGAAAGCATAGCTGCAGGAAACTACTTTACCTAGGAGGGCTCCACCTGTATTGGCAACCCCTGGAAAGAAAAGAGAGAAATGGTGTGAAAAGAAATTGTGAAAACCCACAGACATGAGTGGCTTCATCACAGCTCCCACCAACCCCTGGTCTGCACGTTGGGCAAAATGCCTTTCTGATCATGGAATCACTGGCTGGTTTGAGCAGGGATGGACCACAAAGCTCATCTCATTCCTCCCTCCTGTAATGGGCAGGGACACCTTCCACTAGCCCTGCTCCAAGCCCCATCCCACCTGACCCTGAACACTTCCAGGGACAGGGCAGCCCAGCTTCTCTGGGCGACTGACAGAGACCACTGACACAGCCCCAGCCCAGCCCTGGGTGCAGCAGAGCACCTCACAGACGTAAGAGAGGCACCTTGGTGCTGGTATCTGCCCTCAGCACTGTGGTTCATCACAGAAGGAAGCTGAGACTGCACACACAGAGTAGACACTGCCCAGAGCTGCTCCTGCTCAAACCTTGATGCTGGTGACCAGGTTCCCCCCACAGAAACCACACAGAATCCTTACCAAACAGCAAGCCAGCACACGAGGGGGCCAGGTCCTGCACGTTTACTGAGATGCCACTGGTGAGAAACAGAGAGGGAAAATAAATGGCTGTTGGAATAGAACACGACTGCTTTTCCATCATCTACTCGGTTTGGTTTGTCAAACACAAGGAAAGTTCCTGCACAAGGAATGGCACTGGCAGGAGGAAGCTGAGAGCGAAGCAGCACAGGTGAGTATCAGAAGGAAAACAATTCAACTCAAAGTGTCCAGAGAGGGGCCAAACTGCAATTCCCCTCCCACTCCATCTCCCTCATACTGGCTGGTCCAAGCCCTTCCCCATGCCAGAGGTTTGCAGGATCATTTCCAACCCACAGGGCACTAAACTCCACCAGCCTCGCAGGGTCCCAAATGCAATGCTCAGGCAAGTGCCAGTTCTTGCTCTCACAGTCACGACGGAAGCAGCCTCCTCTGAGACCCCAAAATGCCAAATGTGCAGGACAGCTGAGGGCCACTGTCCCCCTGGCTCTCCTTACCTGTGGTTAAAGGTCTGCAGCCCAACAGAGGCCGAGGCAAACACTATTGCTTTGCAGAAACTGGAGGTCTGGCCCAGGCACAAAGCAAAAATGCTTGAGACGCCAGAGCCAATGACCTGGAAAAAAGGAAAAATTAAACAGCACAGCACGTTTTCTCTAAGGAAGAAAGCAGCTCCTGCCATGAACAAACTGTTCCTTTTTCCAGTGGCAAGAGTTAGTGTGCACCAGGTGCTTCTCTTTTTTCCCCCCAATGTCCTTCTGTGTCAGAGGTCTGTGATGCTGCAGAGCAGAGGATACACTGTGCCCTCACCCAGCATTTCTATTTCTGCTCACCCTTGTATTGCTGCTTCCTCCGTTTCTAAGGGGTCATTTGGAATGACTGGGGACAGGTTTTGAAGGAAAACCCCCTCAGAGCACTCACTGTGCTCAATGTTACCATTGGTCCACGCTCTGTTCCTCAGCCAGGGTTTTCCTCTGGATTTCCTTTCACACACACCCCAACCATCAGTTAATGTGCACAGCCAGAAGATCTTTCCTTTTTCTACCTAGAACTCCCAACCCAGCTCCATACAAGGTCTAGTCTGCCAAGTAATCAGAGTTTAACTGGTAACTCAGGTGTCTCTCCCACAACTTCAGCTCTCCTACCTGCATGAACTTACGAATGGTGATGGTTCTGTACCCTGGAAAAGAAAGGGACACTTGAAGTTAAGCACAGCTCACCTTGTTGTCCAGCCAGGAAATTACAGCATAAGTAGATTTCAGATGCCCAGATTTCATGTCCAGGTGGATATTATAAATGAGATCAAAGGGAGCCCCAAACACGTGGACAGGATTTGGACACTGGAGAATTTATTCTGCTTTTGCTTCAGAACCTCACACCGTCTATTTGCTGGGTCTTCTCCCTACCCAAAAGCCCACCTGCTCCCACCCAGGTCCTCTTCCCACATCACAGAAGAGCTGAGGAAAAGCCATAAAGAGCTCTCACCTTGATTGATTAAATGATCAGACAGAAATCCACTGAACAAGCTTGTTGGAATTGCAACCAGCCAGGGGACTACATTAAACACCCAACCCTGAAAAGAAGTGAAAATCAAGAGAAATTTGTTGTCAGAGCTCAGTTTGTTCACAAATATTTTTAAAGTCTGTGGTACCTGTAGAAAGGAGAAATAATGAAGCACTCAGGACTTGCTGCAGCATCACTACCCCCTTTGCAGAGCCAGCTCTCAGCTGCACCATGCCCCACTCCAAGCTCTGTAAGGGAGCAGGTGCATCACAGGGCTGTAGCATTTGTAGATTTGTTGTCTTTCCTTCTTCCCCAGCAATGCTGCATCCAGGGGAGAGGCAGAAAACTCTGGGAAAGAGGCATTAAACGTGGCAAAGTTTACTGCTCAGCAAGATGGTGTGGCGGGGAGCCACAGAGCCCTGGGAAGCCCACTGTGGGTTTCCTGTGGGCCCCCAGAAATGCTGCTGGCAAAATTTCCAACAGCTTCCAGCTCATTAGCGGCATTACTGTGGGAGGCTGAGGGAGCATAGCTGGATTTTCTAATGGCAGGATTAGGTAACATTATGGGTAGCAACATCCTTCGGCCTATTTTCAATTAAGTGAGCTGCAGCTGTAATCACAGACGATTACTGGTCAGATGGATTACAGCTGCTCAGGGGCACTTCGGTGCCCAGATCCCACAGGAGCTGAAATCAGTGTGGGCTGGGCTGGATTTCATCTCAGCTGGCTGAATCCACTCATCCATCCATGCATCCATCACCCCTGGCATCTCCCCTCTGCTCAGAGCCCACCACCCTCTGCAGGCATCTCCCCTTCCTCTCCGGCTTCGGGACGCATGGGAGGGCTGAGTAATCTTGGTTTTGAATAATCCTGTTAAAGCTGCTCCTGGAAATCACACCAGGGTCCATCTGCATCTTTCCATGCCTTTGAAATGTGGGTCTTGGTCGTTTCTGAAAATGTTACCCCACGGGCTTTGTGGGGCGGTGCTTCTGCTGCCTGTTAACACCAGCAGGGCTGCTCAGCATGTCAGTCCCAACCTTGTCTCATCCCACAGCGCATCACCCTGAGCCAAACCCTCCATCACCCTCACTCAGGTGGCCACAGGCAGCTGACCAGCTCACCTGCAGCAAGGGATTTTGGCCAGCAGGTGACACAGGTTCCCCACATTAGGGATTATCATCCATCCTTTAAAATCAAGCGGCCTCAGATCCTGTTTTAAACTGCATGAAGCGATTATCAGCTGCAGGAGCACTCTATAGAGCATCTTACATAAGGGCACCATGATATAATGCTTAACAGATGGTAAATTACTGCTGCACAAGCACATTACTCGAGGTGCACAGATCTTGTCACAACAATATGTTTCCTGGTTTAACACATGATTTTAATATAAATATCAAGTATGCCATAAAGAGCTTTACATGTGTAATATGAAAAGGCATTTGTAAGCAGCTCTGGAAATTGTAAAAATCTAACAGAGCCATTGTGGAAAAGACTGACTGAGTTTCTGAGAACAAGATGAAAGTACTAGCTCTCAGCCCAGATAAGTATTGCCTGGCTTTCTGAAAAATGGGGGTATCATTTGTGCTGAGGAGACAGCTTTTGTAGTATTTCTGAAGTACACATTACTAATGGTAATTATCATTTTCACAGGCAGCTCTGAGATGTACAATGTTAGTCCAGTTAAAAACCCTGTAAAAAACTAGGAGTGAATGGTGGTTATTTGCAACAGCACAATGTCATGAGCTTTGTGCTAATTGAAAACCATCCCTTCCTCAGAAGAAAAGCAGTCAAAAACCCAATAGAACCTGCTCTTCCTTAAATGGAGAGTGCCCCAGCTCTGTCACCCTTCAGCATCCCCAAACAAGCAACTAGAAGCCAGCCTCTGCAACCTGGAGAGATCTCCAAAAATATGTGCAGGTGTGCCACGGCTCCCAACCCCGCAAGGAAACCACCCACCTCCTCCTGCCTCCCAGCCTGCTCTCCCCAAACCCCTCTGCCATCATCTTCCTCCCTACCCGGCCCCTTTTGGCAGGTACCCAGCACGGCCTCCTCTGAACGGTGACGCCTCTGCTTTGGAGCCAACCCACCTTTGACTCGGGAAAAGTTTCCTTAAAGAAAGTCGGCAGCCAGGAGAGGAGAGTGAAGAACGTGCTGGCCGTGGAGAGCTGAGCGATGATGACAGCCCTGAAAGCACACAGTGGAGAGGAAACACTCAGCAGTGACAGGTCATGCTGGGTGGGACACGGGCACTCGGCGTTTCAGTTCCAAATAGAAACCCCTCGCAGCACCGCAATCGCTTCCTGAGAATTTTGTCATGGATAACTTCTCCTTTTGGCTTCCTGAGATTTTTGCCACAGACAACCACTCCTTTCAGCTTTCTCCCTGCAGCTGGTTCCTTCGCTGCCCCGTCGCACAGCCCCGGAGCCAGGCGAGGTTAATTGAAGCGCTAATTATGCCACTGCATTTCCCACCGGTCCCTCCGAGCCCTGCAAGACCCTTCCTGCTCCAAGAGGTGTTGTTTAGGGTTTTCCAGGGATTTGTTAGCAGCTAGATTGTTATTCAAGGCAGGAATGGGTTTGCTGCCCTGCAGACCCATCATCCCCCTCCTCCTCCCCGCCTTAAAACAGCCCTTGGGAACACGCTTGGACGAGCTTCAGTACCCGCTGCAGCATCCCAAAGGAAAAATGGCCATTAAAAAGATGTTTGCCAGCAATGAGAACACAGCCTGTGCCACCCAGTGCTCCTGAGCAGCACTTCTTAGGAGCCCATTACAATCAGCATTTATAACAAGACCCGTGGAAAATATCACTCCAGAGGAGCACAGGACTCATCCAGGGGGAACAGCCTGGGAAGAGAAAGATTTGCCAGTAACATGCAAGCCTGACAGTCCTCTGGACAGAACATAAACCACCTTTGCCAAGCGTACCTTTTCAGTTCCTTATTTATACAGAAGGAATTAGAAAACTGGTTCTGCTTCTTAAATATATAAATAAGAGGACAAAAACCACACAGGCAGAAGAAATAAGCCCAGAGAGGAGAAGAGGGAGGATGCTCTCAGCCTGGCCAATGCATGCAGCTGCCTACCAGATCGGTGCCTTCCTAAACAGCTGCTTCCAGGGAACTTTGGTCTGCTTGGATATCGAGAGGCCTCTCGTTAAATAGTCTATGGGGATGATGAGTTCTGCAGGGAAGAAAACATCCAAAGGAAAGCTCTGGTCAGTAACTCTCTGTGCAGCTGGAGGCAGCCCTGGGACACTGTTGTACAGCCACTTTTAATCTCCTTCTAACCTTCGGGATT
The DNA here is from genome assembly GCA_013389985.1 of Dryoscopus gambensis. NCBI lineage: Eukaryota > Metazoa > Chordata > Aves > Passeriformes > Malaconotidae > Dryoscopus > Dryoscopus gambensis. Next base: position 318,319 of record WEIT01035649.1, read on the forward strand.
TTTGGCTCTACCAGCATTAAATCCTCATGAAAACATCTCGTTACACTGACCAAAATTTTTCCACACCCCTCCCCACGCAGCCACCTTCACCCATGTGTTAGTTATATCTCTTTTATAATTAAACAGAAGTCCCTTGGCAGGGGCCAGGTTTGGATTCTGCGCAGCACCAGGCACGCACCCAGCTCCCAGTGGGCTGGGCTCCTACATACCATGCTCGCCCTAATAATGCTGTAGCCAGGTGTAATGGTTTGTCCATATGTGGAATTACTCCTAGGCAGTTATTTGGGAAGAGATATTGTGGATTAACTGGTTTTTAAAAGCTCTGTGTGTAGATGCTCTTAGTTTGGAGTAAGTATCTTGCCCTGCTTTAGCCTAATCCACTTTGAAGATCATGCTGTGTTTTGTGTTTTCACTGGTGCTTAAAGAGTACTGAGGAGCCAGATCAGGCTCTCAGCGATGATATAATCCAGCACAGGACTTGAAATAGGAAATCAGCATTTCAAGAGCTCAAATCCTCGTTTTTGGGTTGGGGATCTTGGGTGAGACACAGCATGTATTACAGAACACATCTGAGCAAAAGGCCTTTGTGTAAAACCAGGCATGATCTTGGAAACACACAGGATGTGCAGAAGATAATGGAGGAGAGGAACCACTTAGTTCCCAGATCCTCGGGAGCACTGTCAGCCCCGGGGATGCAGCTGGACCCACCTTTCTCACTCAGGAGGTATTTGCAGGTGCAATAAACCCAGAGCAAAGTGAGCAAACCGGAGAAGTAGAAAACACTTTCCCAGCCATACCAATCCAGGAGGAGAGATCCTGCACCTCCAATCACCAGCGTTCTGCAAGGGAAACCACTCGGATTTACTGGCCTGGCTGAGAGCTCAGACTGAGCACATTGATGGGAAATGTTTCCTGGGGTCAACACTGCTGTCACTGAACCACAGAATCCTAAAATGGTTTGGGTTGGAAGGGACCATAAAGCTCATCACGTTCCACCCCCTGCCATGGGCAGAGACATCTTCTGCTACCCCAGCTTGCTCCAAGCCCCATGCAGCCTGGCCTTGGACACTTCCAGGGATGGGGCAGCCTGAGTTTCCCTGGGTAACCTGTGCCAGGGCCTCCCCACCCTCACAGGGGAGAATTTCTCAGTCACTGTATGTGTGGGTGCTGCCACCAGTCAGTCCCACCATGGCTCTGCAGCCTGTCCTGTTCCCTGAGTGCCATCTCAGGCCAGACCCTCACTGGCAGCAGAAATCCCAAAGGGACTTCACCTTCACCTGCCCCATGCTGAAAAATGGTCACTGAGGAAAGAAAAGGAGGTTTCTGGTGTGCAGTATCTCATAGAATGTGTAAAGCAGCAAAAGAAATGAGCACACTGGAAAACTAAGTGATTCAACACAGTGATATTGCTGTTTGGCTTTTAAGCAACCCTTCCATTTAGAAAGGAAATTCTGATGGAGATCAGCAGAGATGGAGAAGTTCTATTCTTCCCATCTGTCAGAGAGGACAGGTGACCCATGTCAGACTGACCCTTGCTCTTCCGACTCAATTGGGCTGTTTCCCATAGTAATTAAATGTTGCAAACAGTCTTCAAAGTCTGGTTTGAAAAGAAAGAGAAAACAATACATAAATCCTTGACAGGCACGACAGCAACTGCCTGAGGCTTCCTCAGCTGCAGGCGGAGTCCTTGAGGACCCATGAATCCACATGTACTTTGGGCTGCGAGTTTTGCCTCCAACTATTTAATGGCCTTTCATCATATACAATGTCCAGAGACTGTCACTCGCTGCTCACAGGCCTTTGAACTCACCCAAACTGGGATCCAGTCCCCACTGTGCTGTAGGTGAAGGCTCGCTCGCTCTCCCGGACCCTCTGGGACAAAAGGCTGGCCAGCGATGGGAAGTACACCCCTGAGAGAAACAGGAGCAAGGCAGGGAGCAGTAAGGCAAACCAAAAGCAAATTTAAAAGATCCAGAGCAAGCTGAACACTGAGACAAAGCAGCAAAACCTTTGGTGAATTCAAAACAGGGATATAAAATAAACTACGTGGATCCGTCGCCATCAAAGGTTTGTCTGTGCCTTCTCTGTAATCCCATTTTATCATCACCACTGCTACTGTAAATCCATCAGTGCCAACGTACTTCCCAGTGCTGCAGCTTGGCAAGAGGGAAGGAGAATCGCCCCAAATTATCCAAAAGTTTTGTCAAGGGCCAGTTTTGTCCGAGTGCTTTGAAGTTTAAAAATGTGGAAATCCAAACATGACCAGAGATGATTCCCAAAGCCAGCAGCCCCTGCCTGGCAGAGGGATTTCTACAGGGGAATGACTTGTCAGTGACTTTCTCCAGAAATGTCACTGTTTTTTCCCATGGAAGTTCTGGATGTGGAGGCAGTTTTGAGGCAGAGAATTGCTCAGACATCCATGGGAAGGGTTCATGCACTGCAAACCACAGGATTTGCATCTGAACGTGCTGCACATGAGCCTCTGCAAGGAAGCCCCTGAACAGACAGACACACAAACACACTCAGGATGAGGGTCTCACCTTGCAGCAGCCCCATGAGGAACCTGGAGGAGGTCATAAAAACCAGATGGGCTGAAGTGATGTGGGTGAGCAGCGGGGTGAGGACTGTAAGGAACCCCCAGGCTGATGCAGAAAGGAGGAGGACTTTCTCACCTCCTATTCTGGAAGACAGAAAACAAATTATCAAAGATAGGAGGGCAAAAGTGCAAAGTCCTCCAGTCAAGACTCAAGTGCCCTTCCCAGTTTAGCCTGTTTTTAAGAGCAACCTTTTGGTTAAACCTGTTCTACTCTTGGCCCTTGGGGAGTAGCTCTGACCTTTTCCCTTCCCACCTCCTGCCAGCGCTGCCCATCCAACCCCAGTGATCCCAGGGATTTCCCAGCACTGAGCCACTCAAGTCTCTGATGGTGGTGGTGGTGGGGAAGCCCAGCTGCTGCCACCATTCTGCTTCTCTTAACCAGTGATGGCGTTTTCCATTTGCCCTTTCACATCAGCTCTGCCTTTTACCATTGAGGTTTTTCCAAGTTTTTTCTTGCAAACCATTAAGGACCCCGATTAAATAGCACAGGGCACTGCATGGATCATGCACCCCTTCCAGGCACGTGCTCCTCACAAAAGATTTCATAGAAAAGCTCTCTCACTAAGAAAAAATTGGCTGGGGAAAGGGACTGAAGCAGGTAATGATTTAGATCTTTCCTTACAGTCAGCTGGGGAAATTGTTTGGTTTTTAATTCACATGATACAATGGAGACACTTGGTTTTTCTAAACATGATGGAAACAGTGTATGGGGACTCGCTTGAGAAAAGACTGCAAGAGAATATAGGGCAGAAAGACTGGAAGTGCTGGACTGAAAACAAAGATCATCTGTGCAGATCAGATCAAAAAATCTGTATTCAGAGAATCCTAGAATCACTTCCAGGGGTGAGACATCCACAGCTTCTATCTGGACAGTCTAAACCACCCACATCCCTTCTCAGCCGGAGCTTCTCCCCATGGACACACTTCACCCTCCACCCCGTCACTGTAAAACCCGGCACTGCCAGCGCTAAGACTGGAACTGAGGGGTCAAAACCAAGCTAAGTGTGGTTAAAAAAAAGAAAACATGAGAATAATTTCCAGTACTGATCACTGATGTGTCCTCCAATAATCTGTGTCAAGCAGTAGCCCCAGAAGAAGCTGCTGAGCACGATGCCGGACTGCTTCTTGTCCCAGTCGAAGTAGGAGCTGAGGGCGACGGCGCAGATGGGCACGGTGACACGGGCACAGTACAGCAGGCACGTCCCCAGCAGCAGCATCACCGTCCACACACGGGACTCGGGCCTGCAGGGATGGAGAGGAAGGTGGGGAAAGGGCAGGGAGGATGCTGGGCCCGGTGGGTCCGTGCACAGCAAGGATTTAGGGGTCAGGTTTGCTTTGCGAGCCAAGTCTGTCTCGATAAAACGAAGGTCAGGACAACCCCCTCGGGGCACAGCGGTCCTAACACAGAGTGTATCCCATCTGCTGGCTTTTAGGAACGATGCCAACTTCATCCCAAACACTATTTGACCCCAGCAGCAAATGTCTGTCCATAGGCTGCAAGGTGGAACGGGCTGCTTGGACATCGCTGGCTGTGGATGGAGGGAAAAGCAGGAAGGAACCTGGTTTGTTTGCTTTTCTTCCCCCAAACAAGAAACTGTTCTTTAAAAGATAAGGATAACAAAGGAAAGGTCAGGGCATGAGGTTGGAAGCACCTGCATGAGACACACCTCTTGGTGGCAAACATTAGTTATTTGGCATTCCTACCCATTCCCCAGGGGAGGTGGTCTGTGTGTTACCCTTCCTAAATAGGAGGGATATGCAGGAATTCTTTAGAGAGACAAGACATGATGGGGCTGAAGAGCTCAGAAACAGGAGCAAAATAATTAAGCCTGGACAGATAAGAAGTTTTAGATAATAAGAGTCAGAATATGTTAACAGAATATATATTTCTGGTGCATGAATTCTCAGCCTCAAGAAAAGGGCTCCTACAGGCTGGAAGTACGTGAGAAGCAATTTTCTCGTCTCTGAGTCAGTGATGTGCTTCTGGAGCAAACAAACACATTTTCCTGCAAATATCGGCCCAGGTGTAGGTAAACCCCTCTGCCTTCCCTCAGCCATGCCACTTTGGGTGCCCCTGCTTTGCCAGTGAAATTACAGAGTTAAAAGATGTGTAAGAACACCCACTATTGGTACTACTTGTATTTGATTATTTCTATGCCCAGAGGCCAGAGCACAAAGCACTGAGCAAACAGACTCCCCGCTACAGAGGAATTCACTGTACCAGGGCAGTAACCTCTGGGCTTTCCACCCTGCTAACACACCCACTCTCCATGTGGGAAACAACCCGGGTCACCTTTTATATCAAACAGAGCGTTGATTTCTCTGTACTGGAATTATGATAAATGTGGGTTAATCCCACACAGCACAAACCCATTTATAAAGGTGTAAATGGGCCGTCACAGGGGGAGGTGAAGGAACAATGAGAAGCAGAACACATCGGGCAGGTGAACCCGCTGGATGTGGATTTATTGCTGTTCCTTGACAAGGCAGATAAGCAGCTCAGCGCTAACCTCTGGCAGGAGGAACTGGAAGTGTTTCAGCTGGTGTTTAGAAGGTTGGAACCGTTGTTACGGTGCACAAGCACGAGTGCACAAAATAACACAGAAACTGGCAAACCTCACGTATCTTTGTGGGAGGAATGAGTAACCAGGGGCTGACCTGCCTCAGTCATTTGAACGGGCTGGGAAACACTCTCAAGAGTCCCTCCTGGGCTTACCCTGAGAGGAAGTTATCTTCAATCATATCTCCACTTGCTGCAAAACCAAAGGTGGGCTGGTTATTAATCACCAGCCCTGGCCTGCTCCAGGAATAGAAGCTCCACTGACTCCAGCTCGCTACAGAAAAGCACAGGGAAACCAAAGGCTCCCGGACACGGCATGTGTGGGTCAGAGAAACCCCAGCAGGACAATATGGACACGAGGTTTTGGGTATAAATCCCCCACCAAAGGCAGAGGGCTGGTGGGGATAACCGGCCACGGAAAACCTTACGGAGAGCCCTCAGGGACGGGATACTTCGAGGTGCAGCTCCTGCCCGTCCTGCCCAAATGGGCTGTTGCCAGTCCAGGGCCATAATCTCTGTTATCTCCAACGGCACAGCACTGCTAAATTTGAGCTATTGAACCTGCAACAATCGAGGTGACAGAGTAAAGCACAGCAGCCAGTGATGTGTGGAGGTATTCTCTATCATTTAGCCACCAAGATAGTGTCCTAAATTGTGCTTTTCCCCTGCAGCAAAGGGAGACCTTTATGAGCTTTCACTGGAGTGGGGCTGAGCTCTGTCTCTCCAGTCATTCTGGCGTGTTCAGAATAACCTGCAGTTATCCTGATAAGCACAGCAGCATTTTAATACCAGATCAACAGTTCTTCCTTTTTCCTAAACCTTGTATGGTTCTGCAAGGTGTAAGAGGGAGAGAAAAAGACCTGAGCATGTCAATCAGTCTCTACTCTGTTTCTCTCAAGAAGCCTCCTCTCCAGCTGATGTTCTGACAAAACTCCAGGGAACATTTTTCTCTTGACTTCTATTTTTACTCCAAAGCACTAGATAAGTCCCTGGGTATATGACACACTCTCAATGTTCTCTTTGACTGCTACTCCAATCTATATTCTCTTCCTATATGTTTAATTGCATCAGTAGGGATTATGCTCACAACAAGTGGAGAATGTAACGATGGCTTCAGACTTCCTCCATAGGCAGCACATCCAGCTAGGAAAATCCACACGAAGAATACAAGTGTAAAATGTAATCAGTAGCTGCTCACACCCACCTGGAAGCACGGCAGGAATGATTTCCCTGCAAGGACAATGACGTGCTTGCATCACAGGAAAGAGCTTTGTAAATGCATTTTCTCCTAATTATAGTTATCACAGAGGCTGCAGATGACTCAACGTTCTGCTCAGTGCAAAACAACAACAGCAGAGGTTACACAGGAGGAACTCGGACTAGCACAAAGACAGGAATTAAAACTCCCCTTCCAAAACTAAGGAATAATGACAAATCAAACAGAAGTTTTCGTGGGTGACATCACCCATCCAAGAAGTAGAACTTCACCAGTGTTAACAGATTAAATCTAATGAGTCCCCTGTGAGGGAGGGAGAGAGAGGCTGTGCTGCAGATAACCAGCCTAAGTCAGAGCACAGGAAGTCACAGCCACTGCTGTCACTGGTGCCACCACCCCTGATTCACCAGTCAGACCAAGCATCTCTCACCCAGCATCCCCGTGCCAGTCCAGGCCAAGCCCTGCTATATGCGACAGACACTTCTGTGAGAGGGGCCAGCCCTCCACACCACTGGCAGGGGATCACTGAAGCTTGTCTGGAGCCACCTAATTGATTTAATTTGGTGCTGTGTGATGGGGGTGGCTCCTCAGTGCCCAGACTGTGCCCTCCTGACCTGCCATCCCCATCTCCTCACAAGAGACAGGCACTGCAGGTGCATGCCCTCCTGCATGTCACCGAGACCTTCTTCACCGAGCAAAGCAGCCATGCAGCTACAAACACTTCCTATTTCACAAACCTCCAGCCACCAGCCAGACTATAATTAGCCCAAGCCCTAATGACTCTTCCTGGGTGGCTTTTTGAGCAGCCCTGTCTGATGTCCCTTGGTTGTTCTCCTCCAAACGCGGCCTTGGGCACTGGGTGGAAGTGGCTTTGCTTGGAAGCATCCCCTGATTTCCCTGAGACCCAGCTCCCACCAACCAAATGGATCCCCCACTCAGGGCACAGTGAGCAGGATGGATTTTCAAGGATGCCTGAGATCCCCAAAGGGGCAAAACCAAGCTGAGCTGTCTGGCAGTGGAAGCAGAGCCAGCAGCACAGGGTATCTTTATCTGCAGTGTGTTTTCCTGCTGGAGGAATTTCTCCAGTAGATGCCACAGAGCAAATATTTATTCAACTTTATTTCTCTTGACTCGCCTCCCTCCTTTCCCCCAGTCTGCAGGGCTTTGGCAGACACTGCAGGTCACTGTTGAGATGGACTCTCTGGAGTTCAGGCTGTCAATTACATCCCAGTTTGGCCCCCTCCAAGGCACGAGTCTGGGCCGCCAGGCATTTTAAGGTGGTAAGAGAGCTGTGTTAGACAGCAAGACTACGAACAGCCTGTCCCAGCAACAGCTCCTGGCCAGAAGCCATCTGCAATATCTGTGGGTGTCTTCCATAACTGGAAGAAGAACTGAACTGGGAGCTGCAGCTCCTGATCTGCACAGGATGGGCCCAGGTACCAGCAGCAGAGCACAACGCCCACCTCCCGGGGAGGGCATCGCTACCTCAGTTCCCCTCTCTAAAAAGAGATTAGAAAACAGCTCTGTGGGAGATGCACCACAGGCGGTGGTACCGAGCTCCCAGCCACNGGAAACAGCTCTGTGGGAGATGCACGGAGAGCGCGTCAGTGCCCCCAGCCCTCTCACTCATCCCAGCCACCAGCACTGGACACTCCCCAGACCCTGCCAGAACCCGAGGGCAGGATGGGATGAGCCCACACGGTGGTACCGAGCTCCCAGCCACGCCACCAGCTCCAAGCCCAGGACACCCAGCGGCCCAAGCACGAGGCCACCTCCCAGGGGAATGTCCCCAGCACAGGCAGCTGGTGGCTGTGGTCCCCCTGTGCCTGGTCGCCTGTCGACCATGGTATGTCAACACTTCCCTCCTCATCACCCATTCCTAGCCCCATGGAATCATCCCTGTTCAAAAGCCTCTTTTCCAGCTTACCTGCCTACAGCTTTAATTTACAGTAACCTCCACCACAAGCAGGACTGACTGACGTGGCACCAGCACAGCAGCCGTGCAGACACCCCTGTGCCAGGAGATAATACCCAGGTTGTTATTTTTAACCCTGTTTGACAGTCCTTTCACTTCTCACTCTTTGTTTTTCTCAACAATTTCTCCTCCAAAATCTAACACGCTTGTCAGAAGAGAGGCTTGGAGTAATTTCCCCCCCACCCCAAGCTGACTTTGTCATGCTGCAGACCAGCTCCAAGCTAATGATTTGTCGCTGTCAAAAGTAGCTTTGGGGTTTAGAGAAGAGTTCTTGGATTTTTTTTTTCCCCAATCCAGCTAACAGCCAACAAGAGCAGCACAGAGGACACAGGGCTTTTTTTCCTGGGAAAGCTGCTGGCTTCCTGTCCGCCTCCTGTGCTCAAGCTCCCTCCACAGAGCCACAGATGGCAACAAAGTGGTGTTCAGCAAGCGAGCTCTGGGTTTATTCCCTCTCTTCATTTCTTGCTTTCGGCAAAAGCAAAGATGAAATTAGATTTCAGCAGCTCATATGAGCTGAAAGTAGTTGTTGAGTCCAGGTGGAGGTGGTGAGAAAACATAATAATAAAGCAGAGACGTGCTTTGCACACTGATCTGAGGGCATACATGGCTCAGCCAGGAATGAAATGTGTGCCCTGCTTACATTTTCCACGTGAAAAAAGTTCTCAGCAAGGTCATGATTAAAACCAGAGTGAGGAACTTGTAAAACAAAAACCCCCAACGACCAAAAAACCCCACCCAACAAAAGCTGCAACATCATGTTGACAAAAGATGAGGGCAGGAACTCAGAAAAAACAACTGACTGTTGTCTCTGGGCAAAGATCAGGTGACCAGAGACCAGACTGTGGCCAGTGGTAGGACTCCTTTTATCTCTGGAGCTTAAAGAAATTGCTATAATCACCCCTTGTCTTCAGGTGTAGCCAGAGGCTGCGACACACAGGGTGGCTTCGGGAGTCATTTGCTTCCCAGGACATGGTGACTTTTTCATGCTGCATTTCTCTCCTGGAGGCACCATCCAAAATGTGAGCCCCACATCCACTGCTGGATCTGCTGGTGGCTTTGTGTGCAACCTTCAGCAACTGATTTCTCTTTTCACTGCTTTGGTCTTCCCTCAGTTAAACCAGAGATGCCTGAATGCATCCACTGCCTGAGTGGTCCTGCTTTGGCATGTTAGGATCGACATTAAGAAATGCTCTCTAACTGTCCAGATGTGCTACATAAGCACGAGGGCTTTTTCAAGCCCCAAACAGAGTCCCCAGGTGCTGATCTTGGAAGAGATGTGTGATAATGGAGCCACTGGAAACCTGTGGAAAAGTTTGGGAAAGGCAGGCAGGATAAAACACAAGGCAAGAACAGTGGAAGAGGAAGGAAAAGCCAGTTGAAAAAAGGGAGGACAAAAGAAGAAGCAGCATGAACAAAGACGGAAAAATAAACCTGCCAAGATAACTGTTTATCTCTCCTTGCACTGACATATCTTGGAAGGCTGCCTGGCATGTCTTTTGTTGGAGCATGAAAGGAGAACCCGTGTCACTTCCCCCACTTGATAACACCTTGCCTCCATGGCAGTAACTCGCTACTTGGAAACTCTGAAAGTTATTTATTTGCATATACTGTTCACAAACTGTCCACCAAATTTACTTCAAACCACCCAATGAGGTACTTTATAAAACTTGACTAACCTGCTCACATGATCTGGTGGCTCATTCCCCTTTTCTGCTCACCTTTACTCATCCTCCACCTGCCCAGTTTACTTTAGGCCATAAAATCTCCATAAAACGTCTCCAAACAAGGGCTGTGACCACGTGTGTGTCTACACTCAACAATGATCCCAACTTCTGTGAACTACAGCAATATAGATACTGATCTGACGTGCCTTAGGGTTATCCTGTTGCTCCTTCCCATTAACAGGATTCTCTCAATTATTAGAACCACTTAGCATGGTCAGAATCACTTAAAATGTCTGTCTCGATCAACAGGCTGTCTTCAGCCCTTCTTTTCTGGAAAGTGTTATCTACGTTTTGCATTTTTCGAAGAGATTTGGGAAACAGGAGGGCTTGTTCTGGTCAAATGTTTTTTTTGGTGGTTTTTTTTGTTGTTTTTTTTTTTTTTTTTTAACCTAGAAGCAAAACATATAAATTAAAGTTTTGCTTCATGAAAATCTCGTGTGGGGTCCCACCACTCCCACTCCACAAAGACTTAGGGAAAAGTTAGCAAGGGGGAGACAGAGAGACGAATTTTCCTAAGTGCTTTAGGGAGAATTAATCTTCAGATGTTAAGCGCCTCTGTGCCAAAGGTCTTCTTTGAGACCCACCTCCTTACTCTTAAGATGAGCGTGGATTTGATGAAACTTCCCAGGCTCTGACTACAGGAAAAGCCTCCCTCAGGACAGCAGTTTGAAGCTCGCTATCAGCCTGCTGTCACTGCAGAGAGCAATTGATAAACACCGACTTACCCAGCGGCTGATTGCTGCTGGGAAGGGGGCAATCCCTCCCCTTGGCCTCATGTTCCTGTGCACTGGCACGGGTGCCACCTGTCCTGTGGCTGCCCCTCTGCTCTCCTGCCAGGGCGAGTTCACCACGGTGTGACCCCAAGGCAAGGGGGAAAGGGGAGACCCGGGGCTGGCCACCACAGCTGACTTCGGTCAGCAGAAACCAAACAAAATTTCTAAAGCACAGGGAGTACAGGGGCTCCCAGTTTGGAAAAGCCTGACCATAACTTCCAGCTGCCCCACTGGTACTTTGGAATCATCATCTCATCCCACCTCAGATGGGAGAAGGGGCTGATCCTGAGGTCTTGGTGCTGAATGACTTCCCCGGGGTGGCAGAGGGGAGCAGGACTGCCCCAGGTGTCCCACTCTGCTCCAAACACTGGATCACCCTGCCTTTGCCTGTATTTCAAGTATTTTAATGACTTTACATCAAGAGCAGTTCATGCTGTCTAGCTGCTGCCCAGCTCCTATTCCAGACTTTATCTTAATGAATGACTATCGCCAGTACAAACATCCCCGCTGGAACACTTCGATAAGAACCTCATAGCGGTTTTGTGTTTAATTCACTGATTACAGGCCAGAAATAAGCTCAATCGATGCTTTTTTCGCCCCTGTTTTTCACAGTAATTCCCCATCTTCCCCCTTCCTTCTACCGTCCCTGCTGGAGTCCGGAGGAGTGAGACAGCGGGAACCGCCCGGGGCGGTGGGACCGTGTCCCTCCCGGAGGGCAGCGCCGGGGACAGGGACAGGAGGGTCTCGGCCCGACGGGGAGCACCAGGCACCTCCGAAATCGCCACTCCGGGAGCGGTCCGGGCCGCCCGACCCCCTCCATCCCGGAGCCGCATCTCTCCCAGGAGAGCTGCGGGAGGCGGCGGGGCCCGAGGATGCGGGGGGTGCCGGGGCCG
>WEIT01035649.1:330181-340347 GCA_013389985.1 Dryoscopus gambensis
GAAGTCCCGCCCGGCCCGGTGCCGATCCCGGTCTGGGTCCTCGGGCAGCCTCGAACCCGCGGAGCCGGAGGGCTCGGGGCGGGGGCAGGTGCCGCGTTCGCCCCCTCCAGCAGCGGCGAACCGCGGGGTTCTGCTCGTCCCCTCTCCTCCCGTAATTACTGACACCCCCACCAGCGACAGCGAGGGCAGGGAAAGAGGGGACGGACCAGGGTCTGTCCTCCCCCTCCCACGCCCGGGCAGGGAATCGCGCCCTGCTCCCGCAGCTCTCACGGGTTTGCCGGCAGAAAAGTCTCTGCCTCTGCTTTTTAGGAATTAGAAGCGAGTGTGACACTCCCTTCCGAAGACAAAATAAATAGGGGTAAGTGTTGTTACAGTTTGATTTAAGTCTGTGGTGTAGAGGTGCTGCCTTGTGAGTATCTGAAGAGATAATCAAACTCCTTTATGGAAATAAAAAATTAACATGATGGTTATCGCAGTCCGCAACACTCGTGACTCACTCAAAGATCGTGAACGAGCAGGCGGAAGAGCTTTGTTAAGGCAATGTTCAGGTGATGCTCTGGCCGATTGCAGCCGGAACGGCAAAACTTCAGGTCAGCACAGGATGGAGGAGCTCCCGCACAGCCTGGGCAAGGTCGTTCATGGCCCCTGGGAAAGGTACCAGCGCTGCTGGGCTGCACCAAAACGCGCAGGTGCAGGGCAGACACCTCCTGTCTGCTACTCCTGCAGCCAGAAACCTCTACATCCTTGGTGGAATTAAGCCTTTAGCAGACTAATATTTAGGTAATTCAAACATCCTTCTCCCAACATGAATCCTTGGCAGGTTCCTGATGAGCATTTTGCTATACAAATCAGGAGGCATAACACTACTATTGAGCTGAACCTTTGAGAGTGAAAGAGCAAAAAAAAAGGTTCCTTACACACCAAAGACAGCTCCAGGAGAAGGAAGAAGGTTGCTGAAACAGCAAAAATCACGAAGTCATACTTTATCCTTTGCTTTGGTATTTTTTCTTCAGAAAAAAGAGAACTTCCCCAAAAGGCCTGTGGCACAGTCACCCAGACCGGCTGCCTACAGAGAAAACAAATAGAACGAGCTTTCCTGCAAGCAGAGACTGGGGGGAACCACGGGTAGTAACCACATGGTAGCTTTAATTTAGTTGTAGGCTTTCCTCCCTTTATTTGGGCAGGAAACGAAACTGAAGTATTTTTATTCACTCTGCTACTGTGCCCGTTTCCAGAAGAGGGAGCCAAGTCATGGCAAATTGCAGCCAAAAATGTAAACCATTGTTCAATGTATTTTGGATTTCTTAAATTGTATGTTTGGACCTCAGTTAACTTGAGGCAGGAGGGGACATGAGCTCTGATGTAACTACAGCAGTGAAATGCATGGAATAAGCTCAGAAAAGAACTGAAGAGGCCTTGGGCATGGTAGAGCAGCCACAGATCCAGAAAAGTTATGAACTCATACCCAGGTACGAGTGATCCTGTGTTCGGTCTCACTGCTGAGGGGTGCAAACGTTTCCAACACTGACNATTATGAACTCATAATTTTCATAATCACTCACATCATGAGTGATTCTGTGTTCAGTCTCACTGCTGAGAGGTGCAAACGTTTCCAACACTGACACTGCAACACTGAATCATACTGAGTTAGTAGTTAATTTGGAAATCAAGCACAAGTTTTCCTTATTTTTGTACTCTTTGGTTCCTTTCCTTGGCCTGCTCGGTGTCACCTTTTCAATTAGGAGCTTGACTAATTTGCCTCTCAGATAAGAAGCTACTGTCACTGTCCAAACCAGCTGCAGTTGAAAGTGTTTGAGTGCAACATCCATCACATTCACATTAATAAGTTTAAAGAGTAAAAACACAGGCATTGTTCCTTTTACTGCTGTATGAATTTCTATAAGCAAACCTCCCACCAAGCTGATTAAATGGCAAATGGAATCAGCTCAGAAGACAGGTGCTGACTAAAGAAAATAATCTTACACAAGAACACAACCTCCTCTCATTTTCCCCGTGTTCAGCTTAATCTGTCAAAAGATTAAACCAAACAAAAGATTATTGGGTTAATATCTGACCTGACATTTACTATCACTGTAGTTTATCCATACAATGGTTGAACTATTTGAAGATTTTATGAAGTTAAGCACAGATTAAGATCAAATCCTGAAAGAGTGTGAAAGGAGCAATACGCTCATACATTCCATAAAGGATAATTGTTATCTCCTGAAAGGATGGTCTGGCTGCAGCTTGAAAGCTCCCTAACCCAGAGCAGTTTTAATGCAACTTCTCCACAGAATAAAGAAAACACATGTGGTGTCTGCTGCTAAATAATCCAACCTGGGAAAATTACTAGGCAGCAATACACTGAAAAATAGGCAAATTATCAGAGAAGTTGGCAAATTGAGCCTGCTTGTAAATGAACAGCAACTTCCATGCAGAAATCCATCCAGGTGCGATAAGGTAGCAGGATATTGTTTGAATCCTCATGTAACATGAAGAGCATGACAGAACACACAGGGCTTTGGGTCTGAGGTGCCTGAAAGCATTATCATGCAGCCCACCAGTGGTTTGACCAACTTTGTGCGTAACTTAATCAGATGAAGGCAAGAGGGGAACAGAAAGGATTAAAAATAGTTTGTAGCACCTCGAGGTGCCCATGGAGAAGTACAAATCCTTTTGAAGGTGCTGTTCACGAGCTTTGTGTTCTGTCTCTGCTCAGCTGAGCACACAAAGCACCGAGCAGGGCCGGGGACACCCCTGCTCACACAACAGCTACAAACCCTCCTTGTCCCCTTTTGTTAAGCACAGCAGAGCAGAAACAATTCCTGACGTGACGTGGCTTCTGAAGGGAAGAGAGCTACAGTGCAGGTCAGAAGCTGTAGCCCCAAGGTAGATTTAGGGCAAACAGGAGTCCATATCCTGTTCTATTCTGGCTCTCAAGGATGCTCTCAGCTGTGGCTGACAGCAGCAGCCCCATTTCCCGTGAAGACACAACACACAGGGATCCAACTCCATTTAATGAGCTTTGTAACCCGCTTGGACACAAGGTGGTTTGAAATAAGTCGAACAACACTCAGCTAGTCAAGGATTTTTTTAAGTAATGCCTTTAAGCTTATACTCAAGCATACAAAGCATAAATTTTACAAATTAAAAACAATAAAATCACCCTGGAATAATGTAGTGGCTTTTCCTGTATTTACAAGGAGTGGAAAGGAGGCAGAATTCTTTTCAATTTTTCTTTTAACGTGGGTGGAAGAAGCTGAAAGTGTTTCAATGAAATCAGCTTAAAAAGAGAGAGGTACTTCACCTGGCTTGAAGGTGTGTTTCCCTCTTCAAAAGTCTTGAGAGGAAATGCTTTACTCAAAATTCTGCTGTTATGTTTCTGTGCAGCAGCCTCTGCCTTTCCAGCTGTATAAAATTAAACAGTTCCGTAAGTATTTCTCAAAGTACCACCACAACTTCATCTTCAGGGAAGCCTGTGATCCCCCACCCTTCACAAATCCCTCCTTTGTACAACAGAAGCAGCCACAGCTCAGCTTAGATTTGACAGGCAGAAACAAAACACAGGAACAGCAAAGACAGTTACAGGGAGGTGATGGCTTTGGGAAAAGGAGGGAGATTTGTAGCCTAATCAAAACACACTTGCTATGCAGCCTTTCTGCAGAGGTGTAAGACAGGATATTTTACAATCCAGCTTCTCCACGTCCATAGCATGAATGAAAAAGTCCTATTTGCTTTCATCAAAGGCAAGGCTGGGGGAGGATGAGTGCACCACCTCTAAGGACCAGATCTGTCTGCCCACGTTCAGTTTGGAACAAATCTTCTTACAAAAGTTATTTTCATATTGTTCTAAATTGAGTGGAACAAAATATGTATTTTTACGCTAAAGCAAACTGATCAAAGTGGCATTTAATAGTATTTGTTAAAGTGGTTATCTAACAAAAATGGGTTAACAAAAGCCCATTCATTAGTAGTCACCAAATAAGACACTTCTCATGCATATGACAAAAATTCATTTGTGTACTGAGACGTCTGTTTACTGTGTACAATATTTCCATAAATTATAATATGTTTCACAGCCCCTACCATTCAAGAATATTTCAAACAGATTATATATTATATTTGTATATGCAAACTATTTTATATACACTAATATAAAGATCCTTAGAAGTACCAATATCACTACCTTTATGCTTTCTCTAAAATGCATAGCTTTCGAATATCTTCTTGCAGTTACCAAAAACTTTACAGATTAAAGCTGCTTATCAATGTGGCATGTTCATAAAAACAAAGTGAAATAGTTCTAGACTAATTTTATATTAAACCCCTTAAAAAACGTGTTTATTTTTTAATGGAAAAAAACAACAAGCTAGTGGAAATTCAAGTAAACTATGCTCAATCATTGCCCAAATACTCTGTGGAATTAAGGTAGCGTTCTAGGAGGACAGTGAACTTCTCACCCAGGGCTGTAATACTGCATTTCTCATGGAGAAAAATGCTCATCATGCCACAAAACCGCACCACTTTCCACTTCACCCAGGAGAAGCTTTACAGGAGATTCAACAACACATGTCAGAACAGAGAGGAAAAGCTGATCAGTTCTACATGAAGAAATTAGAGCTATTCCAGTTTTGTTTCTGCAGTTTGTTATTAAACAAAGTTACATTAACCATACAGTTTCTCACAAACTAAAAGTTATACATGGTTTTCAGACATCAACCGACTTCAAAAAGAAGAAAAAAATAATTAAAAAACCCCAAAATAACCAAACCCACAACTGTTAAAAGTTTGGTGTTAGAATAACCAGTGTGGGTGAAGGAAAGCCAGACTGCTGCTGTAGTTGGGGGCTACCGGTAGCTTGTTTGTTATATATAAACTTGAAGACCTCCCTACCACAAATGCCTCAAAGTGGAGAACAGAACCATCAGTAAGAAATGGGATCAAATGATTTTGTTACATCCATCATCTTAACCTTGGCGCTCTGCATCTCTCACAGCTGCTTGACAAACAATGGCTTCCCCCCCCAGAATAGCTACACAAGTAAACAGTGTTCACAGTAATGCAATCAGTAACAGGTTTTGTTAGTTCCCCTAAGCCAGGTGTATCTGCAAAGCTTTATACAGTTCGATGCGTTAAGTATTCCAGTAAAATTAAGTGAAAACTAAGTTTCATTCTACAGGGTAATATCTACCATACAAGACTAGATTATGTACAGTATGGGACTGGTGTGACAACTGCCAGTGTCTCATGATGTTAAACTGTTTCACTCATCAGCTTGCTCTGTGCTCAGCAATACTTGATAAATAGACCTAAAAATCTAGAGATAGATTTGGCAAGATTAGTGCTTCCTACCACTGGGTATAAACCAGTGTGCAGCGCTGCAGTCACTCAACCAGAACATCCCATACCCAGAAGATTACAATTTGTTGACTTGAAAGTCTGGACTTCACATGTAAAACATTAAAACTATAGTTCTAACTGGAGTGAGGACAGTCAGTAAACAAATACAGATGAGGATGAACTGCATCTCTTCAGAAAGGTATGGAAGTGAGAAAATGCTAATTTCTGGTTTTAGACAGCCCTGCTTTGCTTAGCTCAAGGCATAAAAACAGCCCAAGTAGCTCTAAAACTACAATTCTTACTCAGCAAGCATGAAGGCAGATCCTGCACAAGATGATGCATCAGAGGCTTCAACAAGCATCTCTCCCCACCACTTGATTTCCTAGCATAAGCTTTTAGCTCACAGACATCCAATGGCCTTCAAAGCTGTAGCAGCCACCTGGACTTGCTGCAAATTTAATTTAGGGGGGAAAAGGCCCCTGTTTAAAAAACCCCTCAAAAGTGCCTCTGGGGCCATTTTGGTCATTGGTGAATATTGAGAAAAAACCTATTTCCATCAATACTCCTCCTGAAAAGATGGGTCACTGATCCATTATGAACATAGCTCTCACCATATAAAGCACCAAGGAAGAAAACCAAACCAAAACAAAACTCCTTAAATTATGATTTACAAGTTTGTACACTATTTCCTAAGCAAAAGGTTGACCTTACTGCAAAGTTTATAGATGAAAACTTGACCAGTTACTTTTAAGGGGAATGTATATCTGGCTATAACTTAAAGGTAGAAAATATTCACTGTTCTATATACACATTTCAAACAGGAGACAGTTAAACTGAACAGTTGCCAATATAACTCCATATTAACTCACTGGCCACTAAACTAGGCATCAGCAGCCAATTAGAAAGCTTGAGTTCTGTACTTTTAAAAATGCTATTTTTCCTGTCCTGTTTAATTGTTTTTTTAAAAATGTATTATAGTGCATAGCCTAAGTCAGACTTCCAAAGAGATACAGCGCCTTTCAATGCAGTTTTTGCAGCATTTAAAAGGGACTTTTCTCCCTTCAAATTAGATGTTCATTGAAAAATCTGAATTGAGTGCTGTACTGTAGTAAAAATATTTCAGTCACAGACTGATATAAATGTATACTGTGCAGTACTAAGATTGTTTGATGTCCATCTGCACACATTTTACTTGGGCTCTTCGATCGTCCCCTTGCTGAGGTCTGTCATTTTGGGGTATTTCACTTTCTTCTGGTCCAGCTCATTCTGAGCCCACAGTAGTAGTTTCAGTAATTTTGCCAACTTGGGTGTTGATTCACGATTTTCATAGTCTAGAACAGCTTGATTAACCTCACTCCATACCTGGAAAAGAAAAACTGGAGTTCAGTGACAGTTTTTATAAGATTAACACTGCTGAAGTCACGCACACACTGGGAAGATCACACCTAGTGTGCTAATTCCTCAGAAATGGCCCGGACAAAGCTCCACAGACAACGAGCCTGGAGAAAGCAAGGAAGAAAGGCAAGTAGTTGAATACATTTGGAATATATTAACACCATTTTTTAAAATCTTGCTCAAGAAACACTTCTGTTCTTTTGCACATCACTATGCAAGTTCTTTCTAAGCAGTTCAAAAATATTTAGATTTTATTTTCATAACATACATCTAAAAGACATCAGTTCCCTTTGAGAAAGGACTACCTTCTGTCGCTGCATCATGTTCAGCAAGTCTCCAAATGGTGATTCTTCGGGATTATCAAAGGCAAGCAGAGCCAGCGTGCGCTCCATTTCTGTCAGGCATTCCCTGCTCTCCTCCCCTTGTTCTGCTAATTGGGTCTGAGCAAATTCCAGGGCTGCCTCTGTCTCACGCTGCCGAATCAGTTCAATCAAGTGCTGTTGCTACACACGAAAGACACAGCAATATTAGCCCAACAAATTAACAAATCTCCACTATTTCAAGCCTGGAAGATTCAGACACTAGTGTGTAATTTGAGACAAACACTAATCTGTAATTTGACAGTTTGAGGTCAATTCTTCTCAATGTGTGAGACAAGGAACAGCAACTTGGCTGCAAAATTTACTGAAAATGGGAACTTGGTGCTTTTGAGTAACAGGGTTTGAGAGGATGGGTTACTAAAGGAATTCAGACTAACAGAAACTGGAAGCTGGTAACTCACAGCCCAGTGCTGCTGTTACAAGTTTTCATGTTAATAACTGCATATGGTGGCTCCTGCACCATGCCACAAGGTTTCCCATTGCTACAAACGAATGCCAAGAACACCCACAATTGCATCCATGTTCAGTCACAAACCTCCCAACATAATCTTAATTTCTTCACTACTTTTCCCACTCTCTCAGCAAACTCCAAGACAAAGATAAAAGTTTGCCACCTGTCCTTACCTGCAAATGAAAGTAGAGATATCTGTTGGTATCCAGCAGCTCTGGATGGAGGCTGTTTATCAACGCAATGGCTTCCTGGATCTGTCCTTTCAAGATCATCTCGCGGATTTTTATTCTTTCATCCAGAGTCTCTAAATCCACACTGGGTTCAATTCCAGACTCCATCCGAAATTTCTCTGCTGCTTCTTTAAAGCCCTCTGAAACAGGAACATTTTACCCATAGGATGTATTGTACGAAACACTTCAGAAGAAAACCCATCAGCTTAAATAAAAATATTTGAGTGACACTTGTGCAATTTGGAGGTTTAAAGATTAACCCAAAATTGTGAAAAATTCGTCTCTATTTAAGGAGTCATTTATCCAACAGGCATTTAAGAGTAAATGCTCAATTCATTCTGAACTCACATACTCTTATTCTCCAGGGATGCAACTTGTAGTTCAATACCTCTTAACTTGGAAGCCTGTTTTACACTTAAATAAAGCACTGTGCTTATTACAAAATGGGATTGTTAAAGTCACAGTTTCAAAATGTGGGTGGCTTTGCATCACCCTCCACCCCAGATCTGTTTACACAGATCCAGCAGGTTTTCTGAGAAGAAAGTATACAAGAAGAAATAATTTTGCTTTCTCCTATAGTATTTAAGGCTATAACAGCTCTTTTAAATCCCAGGTCATGCTTTCATAGACACAAAATTGATTTACACCACCCACTAAGATGCTCTTCCTTCAAGCCAGAGGCTTCACCCACACTCAGTGTAAACAGGGGTGTAGATGGATACAAATGCCTCCGCCCTAGCACAGCTTCCTGGGATGGCATGCACCTAATTGCTAGGAACAATTCCCGAGGGGTTTGGATTGTTCCAAGTATAAAGTCAGGCCATGTACTGAAGGGGTTAATATCCTGGTCTCAAATTATTTTGACAACAGTGCCTTTTTTTCAGAGTTTATCTTTCTGCCCAGTTAAAAACTTGCTTCTGATAGTCGTTCTTGCAGCTTTCAGACTGTTATTTAACAACAGCAACTTATCTTGAGCTGTTTCAATGGCACAAAAAAGGACATCACGTAGAAGCAGGTCATGTTTACAGCAATGCAGAAAACACTTTGTTTTCTCTATCTTTTAGCAGAAGAGTTCAGGCTCATAAATGTCATTTGTATTCCACGAGAACTGCTCAGTCTCTGATTCTCTGTCGGTCTGCAGCTAAGAGAACACCAGAGCAGTTGTTGGCTAAGAGAAGCTAACAGCAATCACAAAGTCCTCGCAGCCCTTAATTCCACTCCATCCAGTTCCACACTTTACCCCAAACTGTCTGATAAAGTATGTGACACATATTAAAAGCCTCCAGGCATTACCACCCGTTTTTACCTGTGACAAGGTAGTTCATGATAAGGCGGTTCATGTCTGCTCTCTGGATATGTAAGTTATTAAGCTTTTCCATCCATTCATCTTTCGTGATTTCATCAGGTTTTTCTGCATAACTCATCCTGGACTCTAACTACAAAAGAAAAGCATCTCATTTAACACGATTCAAGAAAAAATAAGTTTAATGTGTGTAAGAACTGCGTGACTACCATCTTTAGAGCTTCCTATGAGCTCTTTTAAATTAATAATCCAAAATTGACCCTTTTACCCTAAACCAGTTTCACATTTTTTTCTCCTCATTCCTGCGCTCTTCCACATCTATTTTCTAGACTCTAAAGCTGCTTTTAGAAATCTCAGAATAAAAAATGCAAATACCATCTTCTTGTACTTACTCTTAAATCCACTCTATATAAATCTTGCATAGAATTTACACAGGACATGCAGCATCACAGTGTGAAACCAGTGAATCAGAGTTTGACAGCCAGCCAGAAAGACTGTGACAAACACTTATAGCAATGCCTACGTAAACAGTATCTGCTTTAAATTTGCACCAAAACTTCGGACAGCTCCATATATTGCACAGCTACTAAACTGTCCATGATACATTAACCAGTGTACAACTCAAAGCCTTACACCAGCTCAGCTTCGCTGTCCCCAAAAGCTCTCCTGTGGGCGCTACTAAAACGTTATCTCTACTATTCTTCTCGACAGTATTTTTGCTCGGATCGGTAGGCAAAGCACTTTACCAAAGCCGCATTTAATGATTTCTGCCTCCAAGTCACGACCACAGGGGCAGCGAAAGGGGAGGACAGGCGGCCACAACAACAGCAACAGGCACGGCCACCCCGGCAAACAACACGAGAGGCAGCGCGACGCCTCATCGCCTCCTCATCGCGAGCGCCTTCCAACAGGTTCTCCCTTCTCTAACCCGCGGCCGAAGCCACCCCGCACCCGGCAACTCCGACAACGGGCGCACAACCCGCCCGGGCCCCGATCGCTCTCGGCTCCGCGTTCCGCCCCCCCAGCCGCGCTGAGGGAACAGGGCTCCCGCCGCCCCGCGTGGCTGC
>WEIT01035649.1:346121-396350 GCA_013389985.1 Dryoscopus gambensis
CCTTGCGGGGCCCCGGAGAAAGCCTTTGGCTCACGCTGCGGCGGGCCCGGAGCGGAACGGCCGCTCCCCGGGCGGAGCGGGCTGAAGGCGGCTCCTCCATCTTGGGGGGAAGGAGAGGCGAGGAGAGGCCGGGTGTGCTCGGAGCCCGTCGCCGTCATGGCCAAGCTGACGCCGGGAAGCTGCTTCGTGACGGCACCACCGACTGTTCCACCGGCCCCGGGCCTGCGCCGGGGGTGGCTGGGGCGGGGGAGCGCCCTTGGGGACCCAGAAACGCCACCGAGCCCAAGCGAAACCGTGCCGGGGCTTCGGCGGCGGGGGACTGAAACTTCCCTGCCTTGGGGAGGTATTGATTTTCTCTGGGCAAAGGACGGGTTTTCCTTCTTGGTGAGTTAAACACGAGGAGCTAAACTTCATGTTCTGCTGACTATTTTGTAGGGAGAAAAAACCGAATATTTATAGACAGTAGAAATTGTTGGCCGGCTTTAAATATTTAATAAATTCCTTGCCAATAACTATTCCTATCCCTGGCACTAATGTACTTAAATGGTACTAATGTACTGAAATGCTGTCTTTTGGAGGTGCTGATAATTTGGAGCTGTTTGTTTGGCTTGCAAAAAACATTATTTGGTGGCGACCAAATTTTGTTTCATACAGTTAAATAGTTTTCAGTTTATACCTCCAAGTGACAGCTTATGTTTTAGTTGTGATTATGAAAATCTTACTATCTTATCTTGTCTTTTTTAACTTGGAAAGAACGTTACAATCTCGTAATGTGTTATAAAATGAATTTGTATTACACTCGCCCTGCAGTTTTTATCTCCAGTAATTTGAAACAGTGTAACGTGCTCTTTTTCTTGCATGAGCTTTCATGGATTTTCCTTCCAGGAACTTCAGGGAGAAAAAAGAATGCTGATTCTTTTTATTTAACTCAGAAGAATGTATATAGCATTCCTAAATTCCCTGGGTTTTTGGTTGGTTGGGTTTTTTCCCCTGGATAATAGAGTTGAGATTTTTTTTCAGAAATAGATTTTTTTGAATACTTAGTAATCACAGTCGTGTTTTATTGAATTCTTTGGCAGGTGGTATTAAACTATATTTTGCCTTGTTTTATGATAACTTTTTCACTGTTTGCTTTTTTATGTATTTTCCTCAGTTTTCTTTTAAGGGGTAATTTGAATTAGCTTAGCTTTAACAGTCTTGGTGCTACTTATACAAACAACATTTACCAGCTGCTTAATCGATTTGATTGCTGGGCAGTGAAAAATGATGTATAGTTACTGTCCAAGTGTACCATATACTGTGTTAATTGTAGTAGATATTCTGGGTTGTGCTCCACTTTTATGTGTGCCAGCTGCTTGTTATCATTCCTTGACATTTAGAGCTTTCTATAGGAATAAATATAGAAGTAAGCTTAAAATAGCTGTTCAGTTAGGCCTTAAATTTTTTTCCTTTGACAGTTCCAGAAACATGTCAGACATAAAGGTGTTTTAATGCACTTGGGTGAAAGACTAAAGGCTCATGTTGGCCTTCAGCTTCCATTGAGAGTGCTTGACTTCAGTGATTTGAAAATCAAATAATTGATATTTTCAAGACCAGTATTTAAATCTTTATTTTTTACAAAGTTTTTGTGTTGTTTGTTTCTTTAAGGAATATTTTCCATTGGTATGCAAATGAAGGTTTTGCTGTGTTGCAAATATATGTACAGTGCAAAAGTACCTACAGTTTTTAAAACTGTTGAAATACAAAATAATTATATAAACTAATATATATTCACACAGTGCTTCAGAGTGTGTTTTCATGTAATTAAAAGATGTATTTTGAATTAAAAAAGCAAATAACACCAAAACCCTGAAACTCCCCAAAGCAATGCAAATAGAATCAATCTAGGTTAGTAGATAAAATTGAATAAATATTTTTTCAGTGTCTGGTGGACTCCCAAAAGCCAGTGTTTGTTCTGCTTAATCCAGCTTCACTGCTAAGATTTTCTGGCAGTTGATCACATTATTTGTTTCTGGTTTAAGATAGTAATTGTCTTTATAGTTGTAACTTAACGGCTGTGGGATTTTAGTGCTGTACAGCCTGAAACGCTAAGCTGGAAGTATTAGCGGGAAGAGGAAGAGCAAGGATTAAAGGGGTTGGGCTGAGAGTTATAAAATGTAACTGACAGAAGGAGGAGAAGGGCCTGGGGTGGGCCAGAATGGGATTACATGGCTTTAAGTCCACAGAAGTGGTGTCTCTGCACCCGTGTGTTCTCTGGTGCACTTTCTGCCTTGTGTCTCTTGTGCCACAAGTAGTAGGGCAGTGCTAGGAGATTTAAGGAGAAGATTTTAATACAAGTAAGATTTCCCCAGTTTATGCAAAAGCTGGTTCCTGTTTGTGTGTGCAGTCAGGCCTGACTTCTCAGCTCTCAGTTAATGCTTGGAGGGTTCACTGCTGGGAAGTTTTTATCTAACACAGCTTCTGAAGTAAGCGAATGTTCCACAGGTGTTATTGATGGTGGTCTCAAGAGCATTGATAGACTTTGAATTTAAAAACCTTAAACTTCCAGTTAGGCAGCTCAAACACACATATTAAATGTGCATTATGTGTGTTCTCCCAGTAAACTCTAATCAAAACTGGAAACTCAACTGTGTTTACTGCATCCTTAGTAACATAATCAGCCTGCTGTAATTACTGTGTTTCACCAAATTTGGAAGAAGTTAATTTCTGTTTACTTCATTTAATGAAGCTGTTTTGATGAAATAAGAATAAAAATGACAGCTAGTTTTAGAAGTTATATTTTAGCTCACTTTCTACAAAAAGGGAAAAGATTGTAAATCCACATGATTTTGTTTTGTTCAACAGCTGTACTGGTGGGATCAGAAATTATCGATTACTTATAAGTAAATAAACTGTGGGATTGTGAAAGGTTAAACTTTAGGATTCTCTGATTTAGCTGTTGGATTTACAGCTGAATGTTCCTAATGGCCCTGATAAAGAACCAATTTCCGTGATGTCCTGGTGGAGGAATGCCAGAGGGTGTGAATTGCCTTCCCAAAGCAGTGTTTCCTGGGGCAGTTGCTGAAGAGTTCGAGTTCAGTAGCAGAAATTGAACATTAGGCAAATAAATAGTATGTAACTGCAAAATATTTTCATTCAAGATGATGGAACAGGAGTTCTAAAGATCCTGTGTATTGAGTGATACCCAGGCAGTGTTTGTAATTGATACTTCTGTTGACTAAACTTTCAACCATGACTTGTAAAATTGGCTTTTGCTGGAGCCCTCAGAAGGTTTCTTGTATAGAGATGATTGTGTTTGGGTTTTTAATCTAAGCATTTGACGACCTAAAGTTGTGGTTGTTGTTTCTTGATCTATATAAAAGGGAAAAAGAAAACAGCAGAGCTCTCTACACTGCTTTGATTCTGCTAACAGCTTTCCTAAATGGGCAGAATCTGTTTGTTACCTGATTTTTGGTCGTGCTGGTCAGACCCTGAAAGCAGAAGTAAACCTGACCCAAAAACTCAATTTCGGGGGGGGGTAAATTTTCATTTTTAGGGCAAGTATGGGATTATCTTACTCAGAAGAATGTGAGTAAAGGCTTCAGAAGGTACTGTAGGAGGAGTGAAATGCCAAATGTCAGTCTGTTACTAAGTCAGTATCTGCCTGGGCTGTTAACCACCCATGGAGTTCTGACTAGAAAATAAAAAGGACATGTATGTAATACTTATCTTCCCTCTTAAAATTAATGTTTTCATAAATGCGGAAAACACTACAGTCAATATGAGTTTTGCTTCCCAAACACAGGTATGGGCTTACAGTTTGGAGGATGTGCACAGTGTGAGTGCCTTGTGTTAGGGGTTACCGAAGTTCGTCAGTGCTGTTGTCACAGCTCTGTCCCCGGCTGCTGGCACAGAGCTGTGCTGGCAAAGCCTCTCCTGCCTGCACACCTACCTTGGAATCTCTTTGCCAGTGTAACTTCTTCTTCCAAGGAATCTGAACGAACTTTCAAAGCCTTTTTCCCCCTCTGAGATGAGCTGCTTCCCTGCGTGGTGGGGCCCATGATAGAGCTGAGGTTCCGTGTGCAGCTGCACTGAGAACCCACTGCACAGGGTGGTGCTCACCTGCCCCACCCTGCAAACTGCACAGACAGGTAAAAGTGCAGTTTTGCAGATCTAATTACACGAATATGAGGCGCTTGTGCCGGCGCAGCTCTTTGGGTTGGGGATTGTAGCCCTTAACGTTCCTGACTTGTGCGATTGTGAGAGGCAACATCTGTAGCACAGATAGGATCTGTTATTAAATTGAATCTTTGTGTTTGCCAGATATCTGATGGGCCTGCTGCTAAGGTGCCTTGAGTATTTCTATGAGAAATTTCTATTTAGCTGAATTTAACTGTGAGAACTGCAGTCTGGCTCAAAAAGCTCTTTTTGCTACTTACCCAGAATAAAATACTACTGTAATGCCTGGTGCTGTTCTCATTCTGCTGCATGACCTGCCCAGTGGTCCATCCCTTCTTCCCTTGACTGTTCAGGTCCTGTGTGCTGCAATATGAAGTAAGAGGGTTTTAACCTGAAAGATATCAAAATAAACTTCCATGTTTGTGTGTTTTGCTTCGCATAAACCAGGGAGGTGCTCTGTGTTTTTGCTTGGTGCAGTTTTGTTGTACTGTGGTGTCGCTCGTTGTCTTTGCTCTCTAACTGCTGCTGGGCCCGGTCTGTGTGTGCTGCTAATCTGATAATCTGCTGCTGTGCACACACGTTAAACTCGTCACTTCCAGGAGGTCCCACATTCCCTGCAAACGGGCAGGATTGCTGTCCTGTGCGAGCACAGGTTTGCATCCTGTGAGGCACTGACCCTCCTGTGAGGCTTATGTAAGGTAAGTGAGCAGCCTGGCAGGAGCCGTGGGAAGCCTGATGGTGTTTTAGTTTCAGGTGTAGCAGAGAGGGTTTATAAGGTGTGACTAAAGACATTTTAATTTGGAAAGGTTAATGTCTTTATTATTCCTAGTACAGAGATCATGTGAGTGTATCTTGTTATTAAGGGAAGCTATTTCTTCTTGGAATTAATCCATCTCCCTGTATTTTAAAAAGTAAGCTGTCCAGTTGGTTTGCTCTAAAGTTTATTATTAAGTTAAACTCTTCACTATTTTCAACTTTTGAAAAGTACTGATCTTGTGAAATTTATAAATGTATTAAGCCTCGTTTTTCATGATGGAAAAATCTAGAAGGAGATTGAAAACTTGTTTCTGCATATTTGAAAATGTTTTAAAACTATGTTTGTTTACATTTTAAATCTCATTAGTTCATTGGTGTCAGCACTGTGTGTTGGTACATGGTGTCATGTGAATTTGTTCTTAATGGGCTCTCCTGTACCAAGACAGGACGAGTGTTTTGCAGCATACGGTAATCATTTGAGATAATTTTTCAGCACCAAACATCCACAAAGCTACATTGAAATGGCCTGAGTGTCCGGGGTGCAGAGAAGTGGTAGCAATGGGCGCTACTGAATAGTTCTGGCACCACATCTTTACACCTCAGGCTCCTACAGTACCTGGAAAGATTTCTTGAAAAAACATCAGGGAGATTGAGGAAGGGAATCTCAACAGATGTGTAGAAGCCTCTGGATTATTTTTTCCTCACCTTCTCCCTCTGGTCATCTCACTTCATTGGTGTGCTCAGGTGTCCTCAGGGAGCTTTGCCCTCCTGTGGCACGGGTACCGTGAACACCCTTTCTTTCCACCACCTTCAGATATGCAGATTCTTCATCCTCTGGTTCAACTGTTTCAATCTTGGGACTGCCTGATCTCCCAAACCAGTCAGTTCTTTTCCATTACTTTTGGCAGGAACTTGATGGGGTACTCCCCAACACTGAAAAATGAGGCTTTAGGAGGACTAGAATCTCTCTGTAATGGGACAGGGGGAGGTGAGTGCAGAAGCAGCAGGTCTGAGAGGACTGAGGTGTGGTGTGAGACTGGCCTGTAGGTGTCTGTGGTACCATCCCTGACAAATTATTACCCTGTTGTGCTCTGGGCATCAGAGGTGGAAATACTGTCCTGATACTAAAAGCTACCTTAAAACTAGATCTTGGTGATAATTTGTCTTAGTTTGTCTTTATAGAACTGTTCCTACTGGCCTAGAATAATTAGTGCTTCCTGCAGTGTTTCAGAGTGCAGTTTCTTAAATTAGGCTGGGTTGTTCATGAAGAACATGGCTGTGTTACTGCTCAGTCTACATCTTGCAAATTTAAAAGCTTGTTAAATTTTTTAAATGGGAATAACACATTGACTCTAGAATAGGAAGGAACGAACTGCCACTTTTAAGTTGGTAGTACTGTAGGTAGAGGAGGTGGTGGCTTTGTTTGTAATCTTGGAATTAATTTAGTGTGTTTAATGATAGCAAAGCACTTAGAGATAAGTGTTACAGGTTTTGTAGTGTTATTTCTCTTTGGTTTTATTCTTTTAGGTCTAAGTATAATAAGCATTGAAGTACTGTGATTTTATGCAAATTCGATTTTTAACATGATATTTCAAATGTAAACTTCTGGCATAAAATTTTTGTATTTACCAGGAATGTCTGGACTTTTGACCTTGAGCTGCAGCTTGGCTACAGCAGTCAAGTAGTGAGGTAGTAAATTTAGAGTGCGGGGCAGGAGTTAGGACCACAACAATTTTCTTGTCTCACAATATCCAGACTTAAGCTGTAGCACTGTGACCTCTCATTCTTCAACTCTCATTGCCTCTCTTTGTGACAAGGTCCATTCCACAACTGTTTGGAAGATGTCTGCCTTCCTTCTTCAGATACTTAAATTGGTGAGCAGTGGATATGTTTTACATGAAAATAAAAGACAGTGCACTGGCTGTACTGGGGGAATCTGATTTTCTGTTGCTTTCCATGCCAGTAGAGTATCTGCTCTTGTGTCTTTGATGGCTGAGCAGATGGAGGGAACATGTCCAGGGCCAGGGCAGAAGCTGGGGCTGCTGCTCTTGGGGGTCACTGGATTGCACTTTTGTCCCCGGTCTCACTGGAGCTGCTTGTTCCTGTACAAAGTAGGTGATGCCTTCCTGGCACCCTTTGGGCTGCTTTTGCAGTGCTCGTTGATGCAAGGGATTAATTTTGCTGCTGCTTAGCAGAAAGTGCATAGGTTTCCCAGCTGTCATCTTTGCCAAAAAGGGATGCAAAGTAATTTTCAATGGGATCAGTCCTTTGAGTAGGAATGCATCAACTAAGACCTATCAACATTTCTTTTATTTGCATCAGAAATTATATCCTTAAATGAGTTCTCAGACTGTTTTGTTTTTCCTTGCGTGATATTACTATATTTGCTGATTAGGAATTTTTAACACTTAAAGGAGGCTATGAGAGGCCAAACCCAGTAACTTTTACAAGGAATAAAATGAGAAAATAGCCTAAATTGTGACTGAAATAACTGTTATATTATTCTGGAAAGGATGTTTTCTGCCCTGTTTGTAACATCCTGCAGTTTCTTTGATATTTAAGAAACCTGACTGGGATAACTTTCTTTCAGCCAAGTACTTTGCATATCAAGCTAATTCTGAAGAAACCTGTAGAAAAATATAAAAAAAACCAAACAGGTACAAGTCATTCTAACTGAAGCTAGAATCTTACATAGTGGAACAGACTGGATTTGTGTTAGGACATGGACATGAAATTGGTCACTGATGAATGTACCTGCTTTGAAAACGTAGGTGGTGTAAAATCATACTTTGGATTTCTTCGCAGATGCAAAGAGTCTGTCTGCTCACCAACCCTCATGGTCAGAACCTTGTACTGGCTATTGGGGTTGTTGAGATTTCTGTCCTGTCCTTGGGGCATGGCCATTGCATTTCCATAATGTGTCTAAAACAATAACTGGAGTTCCAGTATGAAGACTTTAAAAATCTAAAAGATGTAAATATTGTCTATCACAAGTCTTAAATAGGAGCGAATCTTCCTTCCATGGGTGTTGGTGTAGGGGTGAGTACCTGTGTGATCTTTCAAAATCACAGACTTTTCTGTAGAATTCTCAATGTGAGTAGCAGATAAGAGAATGAATAGGTGTCAGATAGTAATCATTTGGACTCAAGTATCCTGTAAGGGGCTGGTGTAATTCCTGATGAGATACCAGCATTGGTGCAGATTGCTGCAAATTGGCTGAGTGTTGAAGAGCGCTGACATCCAAGATGAGGGAATAAGATGCAGCATATTTTGCTATCTAGATGTGAGAATGAGGGGATAAAGATCTCTGGTCTTTCATACGTATTCTCAAACACTAAATAAAATGCCCAGTAAACTGAATCTGTAGAATTTATCCTGAATACTGACAGAATTTTTTTGTATGCAAGTTTTCAGACAAACAAGAAATGAAGTAAGTTTTTTTGGGGTGGTTTTAGTACGTGTTAAAGGTTTTATTACTAGGCTTCCTTTCAAGATAATTTTTTAGAGTGAAGTCTTCCCAGTTACCTGGAGCAGGGAATTCTTAATGCAGTTAATACAATCAGCTCCAGAAAAGACAAAATCTTTATGCAGTCAGAGGATCTATTGAGCTTTTATTTCCTCTTCAGGGAAATGAGAAAAAATAAAAGTGGGAATCCCGATCTGAATGAATATTTGTCATGATTTATTGAATTGGCCTTCATCTAGAAATACAAACACAAAAAGTTGGGCAAATGTTGGTGTACTTGAAAAACTGCTCTGTCACCTCAGATAAAGATGTTATTTTGGGCATCCTGAAGAGAGCTAAATGAAGTCAGCAACAGCAGATCCAGGTGTCTTCACAGCCCATCGTGCCATGACTATCTCAGCTCTGTGTTACTGGCACAGATAATCTGTCCTTCTTCACCTCATATTTCTTAAGTGCTGGGCCACAATGGAAGGCAGTAGATGACTGTGCTGCTGGTGAGATTTTATCTGAATGTGAGGGGGGGTTTTGTTTAGTGAAGATGTGTTGGAGATGAGATTATTAATATGCGTTGTGAGGTGTTGCAGTACCAGGATTTGAAATGTGGGACTCTTTTCCATCTCTGATGAAATTGGCTGCGGAGTCTGCTCTGGAATTTCTTCAGCCTGTGTTTTCTGAAAACCACAAGGGTTTGCAGTAGTTGGAGAATCCCCAGGGCTACTGAATGGGAGTGCTGGGCTCTCTGCTCTTGCAGTGTGGCAGCCCTGTGATTTCGGGTTGGTTACTGCTTGAGAGCAGTTGACCAAATTGAAATTAAAGGCTTGTGACAGTTCTCTGATTTTCCTAGGGTACAATACCTCTGTGCTTCCATTGCTTCTGGAATTTAAGTCCAGAATGAAATCAAGTGCCTAACTTGTTTTGGAAAAATTGAAATGTTTTACCTGAAAACTAATGGGGGAGGAAAAAACTAAATAAATGTTTCCTTGACTGGACCTTCTTTGTTGAGATACTGAGCTCTATGCTCCACTTTCAGTTAAGTGACTGTTCTGTTTCACTGGAATGCTCATGCTACTGCAGCAACTCCTGATTTGTATTTCTAAATTCATTTATAGTTGATCTAAAAACCTTAGACATTTTCCCACTGGAGACTGCTTCTCACAGAAGCTGTGAACCTCAGCAGGAACCAGAGGGCCTTTTGAATATATGTCTGTTAGTGTTAGTTTCCCTTTTTATCCCATCATTTATAGAGATTCTTGCCTCGGTTTTTTCAGAGGAACAAATTATCCTTCCTAATATTCTGCAGAATACTAGATGAAGTTAGCTAACATATAGATAAGAAGACAGGATGATGCTGATGGAAATTGTCTACTAAGGGAAGTACAATAATTTTTAGTTTCCAGCTGGAGCTTCCAATTTCAGAAATATGACTAATATATTGTGTTAGGAGAAATAAGTAAAGTTATTGTGGATGTTCAGCTCATTTAGAACAAAATTGCCAGTTTGCTGCTTCAGTTGGGGAATCTGTCAATATCTCAGCTGCAGTTGAACAGTGAACTTGAGAACAAACAGAACAAAATGAACAAAAAGTCCCACTGAATCTGGAAGAGAAAGAGGTATTTGAAGATTCCAAAATTGCCATATGTTGTAGTAAATATTTTTGCAGGCAGTTTGTAGAACATTTGCTTAAAAGTGCAAAGTATAATAGTGAGTTTAAGCTTCATCCTTTTGTGTTTTGATAATACTTGTATTTTCAGCTTCTTTCAGGCACTTAAGTTTAGCCTGTATTAAGATGCAGTTCTGTAATAGCAAGTTTGTGTAAAGTAAGTTTGAAACTTCATCTATTTTTCATGGAATATTTTTTGAACCACATAGGAAAGGAAAGAGTGGAGATACTAAAAAATAATAAGAAACGACCAGGCATTTTACAACAAACATATGAGGTCTGTAACTTTAGTATTTTGAGTGCACTGTATAATCTCTCAAATTTGGAATTATTTTAAAATTGGAGTTGGGGAATTTTTTTTTCTTGTGGGTAATGGAGATAATATAGGTGATACCAATTAGATAATATCTACTAGAGCAAAAAGAATTATGATTCTGGCATGGAATCTTTGTTTTCAGGTATTACTGATGTTAATACTGTTCTCTGTTAAATCAGAGCTGGAGCCTGTGCCCTGCGCAGCCGAGCCACTGGGTGGCCAGGGACTGACACTGGAAAAAGCTGTCCCCTAAGAGACGATGCTGATTCGGGGTTTGAAGTGTTGTGGTGACACTTAGTGACTCAAACGTGATCTGAGCAGCGCTTGCGCACAGGGCCTGGAGTGCCCGGGTGTGAGCAGCACTGTGAGCACAGCCCTTCAGACAGTTCCCTCTGCCGTGTAAATTACCCAGACAGGAGGCACTTCTGTGTGTGCTAGAGGCTTAGTTTGTTTCATAACAGAGTTAAACAAGAGGTGATTAGCTGACTTTCCTCTTTCTTTAGGCATATCACTTAAAAATTGCACGATGTGTGATCAGTTGGAGATTCAGAACAGGGGGATTGAAAGGTTCTTACAGAACTACGCCGTGGAAGGAGGCACTTTAAACTCAGTGACAGACTCCCTGGATATAATCCCTGAGTCAGACAATAGAGCAAAATACCTATTAGAGCAGGTATTCAGTGCCATGAGATACAGCACCAGGGTCTTTATAATTAGTGTGTTCTACTGTTTTTTATTGTTTATTTTACCTACTGTTTTTGGAGTGGTATTGGTTAGCTGAGGCAAAGAATGTACATAATCCCCTATGGAAAAGGCATAATGGGAAGAAGAAATGCTGATGTGAATCTAGCTCTACACTCCTGATGTTTTTACTAATTCTGCTTTGCCACAGGCATGCAAATCTTGAGATTTACAGTTAATGAAATAAAATAATTCACTGATGAAAATCACATTTAGGAAGGGGTTTGTTTTTTCCCTTTCCTTATCTTTTGGGGCAATCACATTGGAGAACACCTAGAGACGATCATTGCTTAGGGAGTAAAAAGTGGTTTTTGAAGAACACAGATGCTTTAGGAGTTGGGGCTTCAGAGATCTGGAAAAAAAAAGGTATTGTTTAAAAATCAAAGTCAAATCAAAGTCAGGGGAGGAGGGGGCATGTCTATGAAGGATTATCCAACCTATTTTAAAATGTGTATGTCTCCTCACCTGAAGTATTAATAACCAATTTTTGTTCCTTTCAGAGGATTATTATTGTTTTAGTTATGTCCTACACCCGCTGTGGCGGTTGCCCCACATCTTTAATTGCAGAGTGCTGACACACAGGGTCTATGTTAAGTTTCGTTCTTTCGTCTTCACTAATTTATTTGAGAGGCCAGTTCATCCTGTCCAGCTGGTCCTCCTTTTCCTCCCAAATTCTTTTCCAGTGTTCTCGTAGTCTGGTAGACTATTTTGGGTTAATACAGGCTTTTCCTACTGATGTTCAAACTCGGGTGCTGGAAGCTGTAGTGTCTCCTGTGATGAAATTTTGTATAAATCAGTAAATCTGCCCTACTGTAACTTGGGCCATGCTCATGGAGTTTAAAAGCATTTCTATATTTTCATTGACCACCTGCACTTAATACTAATTACACTCTCAGAATGCTTTTAAATACTGCACATGGAATAGACACTTCATTACAGTTTTGTTGCTGTTCTGGAAATCTTAATGGGATGTAAATGAATTAATGAGAGTTCAATCATATTTTGTATTTCTTTCAAAAGTCTCGACTGTTGGTAAGTGTGGTATTGCTTAATTTTGACTTTTCTTTCCAGTTCCAGTGTTCTTCTGAAAGTGCAAAACTGTTAAGAAAACAAAATGGATTTTGCTTTATAATGTAATGTAATAGAAGCAAAACAATTCCAAATTTAGGAAACAGTAGTAAGATGAGTTAATAAATATATTAATGCCTTATTTTGTCCCTTTCTTTTTCTCCAGGAGCCAGCAGGAAAAAGAGGATTGATAGCATTTGGACCTGCTAACAACTCAGAGATTCAGTGTGGCACTTCTGAGTCAGGAAATTCAGCATGTGCTGGCTGGAGGATGCTGAATGACTCTGATCCTGTGCTGCCCTCCTCTGGCTCAGCTCTTCCGGGAGAAACCATTCAAACCTCTGATGCTGTGTCAGGTACGGAGGACGCTGGAGAGCCTTCTCAGTTATTCACATTTTAGCTGAAATTTAGATCTCAGAATTTGGGTAACCTCTTCTGGTAGCTTTTAACGTTTTTTCATGTTCCAGCAAAGATGTAAACTTCAACTGTTTTGACTTGCTTCCTTAATTATATTGTGACATTTCTGGTATGAATATAATTTTAGTAAAAAGTTAAAAATTTCTAGTTAGTGATTTTTTTAATGGGGGAACTTAAAGGAATTTCATATTGGATTGAGGCAGTTTGAGCTCTTTACCTGTGTACTGCAGGCTTAAAATTCACTTTTTATTCTATCTGCAATGCTAAAACTAATCAGTTACTATTTAAATTAATGTTCTGACGTCTGCTGCTTTTCCAGTGACATTTATAGTATTCACAGTTACAACTGAAGTGTTGATTTTTTTAACATCTCTGCATAGATTTGTGTTTCCATAGCATTGCCCCTTAACATTTCTGTACAGGCAGTGTTAAATATAACACTGAAAGCAGAGGGTTTGCAGAGGAGGGATTGTGTTAAGACAGAACAGCAATAGAAATGATGCATTATATGAAATAAGGAGGCATTTATTCCCAGGGAACACTGGAAAACTGGAAAAGCTTGCTGAAGGATGTCTCTGAAAACTTGTAGCTGTGTTGTGTACAGCTGTTAGAAACCTCTGATTCTTCAGTGCTGTTACTTAGGAATTCTGCTCACATTCCCTTTTGGCTTACCTTTGCAGTTCCTCAGCCAGGGATACACATATCCAGAAACATTCTTGGGGAGAGCTGGGGTGTGTTCTTTGTTTTCAAAAGAGTGTTTCTATCTAGCCTGCTCTTTGAGGTGCAGTTACTCCTGCACATTCCAGTTCCCTGGGAGCAGTGTCTGTGCCCTTAGGAGCAGTTCCAGGGCATGCAGCTCTTTGGAGGTGTATTAGCTTTAATACTTGTTCAAACCAAGTTATTCCTGAATTCATCAAAATACAGATCCTGCATTTATTTCTCTCATTTGCTTCTGCCTTCTCAAATAACAGAGTCTTGTAGTAAGCTGGGAAAGACTTTTGAGAAAACAGAGATCTGGTTGTCAGCACAGATTTTCTTTTTTTCCATGTCTGATCTGTGACAGTTGGAGGTTCTTTGCTGAATCAGTTTTTTTTGGGGGGGAGGGGGGGTCATTCTGGTAGATCACATAGGCTGGTCCTTGACATGGTTATTTAAAAAATGTTTTCAGCCTTTCTTGCATTTCATTCCACAGAGAAGTGAGTGGAACTGCTGTAGAGTTTTTCCCCAGACAAACCCTGGGCAGTAGGTTCATACCATGAAGGAGTTTTTTGTTTGGTTGGTTTTTTTGAGAAATACCAGAAAATATCAGAAATCATAAGGCTACTCAATAAAATGTGTCAGTACAGTATCCAAACCCACACGTTTAACTTAGTACTCTGAAAGAATATTAGTGGCATGAAATACAAGTGCTTGTTACAATTAATATGGAGATCAGAATATTTACCAATTACTTAGGCTATGAATATTTTTGAATGGCAGTTTTGAACCTTATGTTTCTCCTCAGCATTTCCAGGTGGGGACAGTGTTGCCTGTACTATGGAACAAGCTGGAAACACAGTGCCATTAGAGTCTGAACCTAATACTGACAACATGGAAAACAGTTCTCCTGGTAAGAGTTCTTCCTTTGCAATTGAAAATGTGCTTATTTGTCCATCATGTATGTATGTGTGTTACACGTATGTAATTTATTTTAAGTAACTCAAGAGTTTTTAACGGGAACAGCTGGATTATGTTGTCACAGTGATCAGTGATTGGTGCATTTAATTGCTACTGCTGTTGTATTACATTCACAAGAAAATATCTGTTTTGAGGCTCATCGTATGAAGTAGAGATACATAGACATCAAAAAGAAAATAACATGTTGAAAAAAGGTTTTAAGAAAACACATCTTTCATCACCACCACTTTATTAACTCTTCCCTTGTTTTTAGCATCAGTGTTGGACGATAAAGGTGAGCAAAGCAATGAGGAAGAGCAAAAGTCTGTCAAGCCGACAAGTAAAGAATTCAGGAAAACCTGGGGGTTTCGGAGGACCACGATTGCCAAGAGAGAGAGTGCAGGGGATGCTGATGTGGACTCCAGTGAGCAGCAGCCGCAGCAGCAGCAGCAAGGCATAAACCTGAGGAGGAGCGGGCGGCAGCCAAAGCGCACGGAGAGAGTGGAAGAGTTCCTGACCACGGTGAGGCGCAGAGGGAGGAGGAGCGTTCCCACTACTCTGGAGGATTCCAGTGAAGCAGCCTCTGGTCCAGCCACGGATGCTGAAACTGCTTCGGAAGACAGTGTTGAGAGCACTCCAGATACAAAACCTGTCACTCGGAGGATTTGCACCAGGAGTTGTAAGGAGCAGAAAAGTCCTAAAAGCAGACCCGCAAAAGAGGAAGAGGAAGAAGAAGAGGAGGAGGGGGAGGAAGAGGAAGATGCTACTTCTGATAGTGACAGTGATGGGCTGACACTAAAGGAACTGCAGAATCGGCTAAGAAAGAAACGCGTTGAGCAGAAACCTCCTCAGCTGGTGTTGAAGGATGTGCAGAACCACCTGAGGAAAAGGAATTCTGAACAAGATCCTGCCAAAACAGGTGATGTCACACCCGAAAAACAGGATGAGTCTGAGCTGCCTGTCAAACAGGAGCCTGAGACTGCAGACAGCACCGAGATTGCGAGTCAGGTGGTTGTGTCTGAGGAGGACACTGAAGATCCTGAGGCTCAGAAGGAGGAGAAGCCTGCCCTTGGTGCAAAGGGGGCCTCAGATGAGGAACCTGAGGAACAGCCCAAAAGCAAACCCGAGTCCGAGATCTACGACCCAAATGCCCTGTACTGTATTTGTCGTCAGCCTCACAACAACAGGTGGGCAAAGGGGTCAGCTGCAGACGGAGTGTAAAGAGTTGGAATTTTTCTGTGGTGAATAATTAAGCCAGATGCTAGTGCTTACTTTTTGAATGAGCTCTTGGGTTTGTTAAGTTTTGACGGGGAGTTATAACAAATACTTACGAGGATAAACAAATACAGAAATAACCAGTGAGAACTGTGCACTGGTGCTTTATTGGGGTGCTTAAGTTGTGT
Source organism: Dryoscopus gambensis (assembly GCA_013389985.1). NCBI lineage: Eukaryota > Metazoa > Chordata > Aves > Passeriformes > Malaconotidae > Dryoscopus > Dryoscopus gambensis. Next base: position 361,763 of record WEIT01035649.1, read on the forward strand.
TACTTGAAATAGCCATTGAATATTAATTGTCTTTTCACAGTGTTTTACTGTTCCTTGGTGGTTTTTTTTTTCAGATTTATGATTTGTTGTGATAGATGTGAGGAATGGTTTCATGGTGACTGCGTGGGTATTTCTGAGGCTCGAGGGCGATTGTTGGAGAGGAATGGTGAGGACTATATCTGTCCAAACTGCACCATTCTCCAGGGACAGGATGAGCCTGTTTCAGAATTAGACCAGCAGGAAGCTAAAGTGGAGCAAGGAAATGTGGATGGCACAGAATTCACAAGCATAGGAACAATTGAACAAAAATCAGTTGAGGACCAAGGAATCAAGGGTAGGATTGAAAAAGCTGCAAATCCAAGTGGGAAGAAAAAACTAAAGATATTTCAACCTGTAAGTATTTTGTTTCTTTTTTTTCATGTTTCACTGAGTACATGGATACAATGACTTGTACGGCCATAAATCTGACTTGATTTTAAAGCTACACATAAGCTGAACAGCCCACTAAGTAATGCTAGTTAGCAGAAGTTTATCCATAGTTCTGTTAGTACAGGAATTAAAACTGTTAGTTTCAAGTGAGGGATTTAAAAGTTTTATGTAGGAATAAGGAAATAGTTTATGCTATTCTGCCCTTTCTAAATACTGTTTTGGAAGTCAATGAGGTATTACTTTAATAAAAATATTAGAATCCTGTGCTGGTTTTTACTATCTTTGAAATAATCTCAAACATTTCAGACACTTTTTAATGGTAGTGAAACTTTTTACTTAACATTGACAAGTCTCTGTTGGAGTTAATTCCAGCTGTACTTCCAGTTAGTCTTTGAAGTTCTGATTTTTGTCCTGATACTGCTTTAGGTTATTAGCAAATAGAGAATTTCTTTATACTGCCTTTTTAAATCTAAAAATGTATATTTTGAATTATTTCCCAATCTAAAAGAAGTTTAAGTTTTCTAATATAAAGTTCTGTGCCCAATTGGAAAGGCATAGAGGCTGTTTCAGCTCAATGTACATGAATTAAAAAAAACAAGTGCTACTGTGGTTGTCTCTGTTCTACCTTAAGGTCTGTAGTAGTGCCAATATCTTGGACATTTCCCTTCAAATTTCAGAGCTGTCCGTGGCAGCATAGTGAGATTAATGTGTAGATCAGAAGAGTTTGAGCAGAATATATAAATACTTACTATTTTAAAATGAAAGTATAGAAAACAATTTTCTCAAAAATATTTTTAAATACATTTGTACTTCTTTGTACACAGAAAGGTTTTTGAGAGTCCAGTGCTGTTGGTGTTGGCTCTGCTACTGAATATCACCAAGTCTTCTTTATCTTTACTTCTCAGTTAAGTGTGTACATGATGGGAAGATTCCCAAATCCAGGGTTTATCAGGCTGCTGCAGATAAGGTGTATACTGACTTTTGTTTGCGGAAAATTGAGACACACTATGCAAATAATATTTATTTAACTGGAAATATTCCTGAGAAACTTACTTCTGGTAACTACAAATGGAGAGAGATTGTTTAGAACTACAATAGTTGTGAGTGTCAGGTTGGTTGTATCATTTTTAGGAGTAATTTAAAAGGGAGACTAAAAGCATAATACCCAGAGGTGATATGTTGGAGCCTAAAGAGCTTTCAAGTATTTCTAGACTTTGACTTAATGCGCTCTGTTTTCAAGGAATGTGCTATTTAACATTGGAAGAGGAAGTGCTTCATCTGTAACACCTTGATATAAATGGAGAATGATTTTGAATTAGAGGAAAATTCAGATTGCACAGGCAAACCTCTAAATGTGTAAGGAGTAGGAGGCTATGTGAAAATCGTCTATAAGAATGGTATTTGGAGCCTTTTAAAATTAAAATTCGTAAAACTTCTAGTGCAAGAATAGTCTGTACACTTGCAAGAGGAAGCACTCAGGTATTCATGTGTGCATGGCTGAGGACAGCAGCTGATGGGGATACCTTAGAGACCCTGCTGCTGAGAACCCAGCTGTGTGTTATTAAGGACATTTCTCACATGATGTAGAGGATCAGTAAAAAGCATTTGTGTGCTTATAGGATTTGAAAATTTAGGAAACCAGCCTCCTTTATCTTAGTGCTAGCAGACTAACCACTTGAAAATGCAGCACATTCTGCAAATAATCTGTTAGATGAGTGAAATTCTTAGCTTTGTATGGGTTTTTTGTGTTGTGTCATGAGCAGCAGTTGTTCTCACGCTGACAGTTGTGCAGGTCAGAGCTGCAGTCTGCACATGGGCTGTGTAAGCATTTCTGCATGTTATAGAGGCGTGTTCTTGCTGTTTCCCCTTTGAAGTCTGACCTCACTCCATTTCTCTCCATAGGTAATTGAAGTTCCTGGTGCTTCCAAGTGCATCGGACCCGGCTGTTTCAACGTGGCCCAGCCTGACTCCGTGTACTGCAGCAACGACTGCATCCTCAAACACGCTGCAGCCACCATGAAGATCTTGAGTTCTGGCAAAGATGCAAAACCAAAACCTAAAGAGAAGATCAAACCAAAAGCTGAAAAGCCTGGCATGCCAAAACCTCAGCAGCAGGTAAGCTTGTGTTCATGATCCAGAGCAGTTGCCCTGGAGCACTGTGGCTTATTTCTCCCCTCCTTTTTATTATTGTGCTCTAGTATTGTGCTCTCCTTTTTGACTCAAATAAAACTGTCAAGTTCTGCATTGAAGAGCAGCTTTCTGTTATTTTTTTGTTGTTATTCTTTTGCCTTTTTCTGTGGTAAGGACAATAAAATGTTCTCCTGTCATTTTTTAAAATCTTAATAGTTGCCTCTAGATGGAGATAGTTCCTTGCAAGAGTGCAAGGAACCCTTCTAGATCGCAGCGACTTTAAAAAAAGAACTATTTAAGTAATTACATATCTTTATTTTACTTTAATTCAAATTAGTCTTGCCTTTTTAAACTAAACTTAAAATTACTGGGTTTTGGAATAATCAAATAATTTCATGTGGTGCACTATAAAAGTAAGGAGTTTACTATAAGAGAAACTGGTGTACATAAGTGTGTCTCTCTCTGCTTGTTTGTGAAATGCAATATATTTGATGATTATTAGTATTTGTGATGGGGGGCTGAATAATGTGGGATACAGCACAAATCACCCCATGACAGTAATTGAGCTACTTTTAATTATGCAGGCGGGCATCAAACCAGTTTCAAACCAAAAGAGACAGTTCCCTGAGAAAAGAGAGGTGAATGTGAAGAAGACTGTTGTGAGCACGGCCAAGAGTGAGGCAAACGCCCAAGCTCCTGCTCGAGAGCCAGCGGCAGAACCCGTCACGCCGTCCTGGGCCAGCGATCATAATTACAATGCTGTAAAGCCTGAAAGGACTGCTGCCATTTCACCTGCACTGTTGTTCAAATGTATGTATGGCTTAGGGATATTCCTGAATAATCATATTTTCTTTGAATACCCATCCATTCTTGGCTCTGCAAAACTAGGGAGTTTATGATTTGGGGGTTTTTTCTCACTATGGCACCAAGCTACTTTTCCCCACCTTCAAAGATTCACACACAGATACACACAAATGAGAGACACTTTCAGGAGTTTCATTTGTATCATATGACAGTTGTGTGATTAAGAACCTGTCCATCTACCCAGCTGATTCCTGGATGAAAACTACATGGTTAAGCTTGAAATCTTTCCCAATAAGACAGTGTCTGTTTCTAATCTAGAAGGTAAGTATTGATACGCTTGTGTTAAGTTTTACAAAAAGGTTGTGCGGTGTGCTCCGAGAATCAGCAATTGCCTGTACTAATTTCAATTGTATTTTTGTAATTTAGATTTGGCACCTGTCTCTCAGGTCTTGCATTTTCAGTGCCTGGTGCTGAGAATGGAATCTTCAACGTGGTATCCAACAATACTTGACACCTCTGCAAACAGCTTTTAACTGTCGAGTATATTCCTGCTGCTTTTCTTCCTTACATGAAATAACTTTAGGACCATTCTTTACTTTTATACTGGGGGGAGGCAGAACTCTATTATCTTTATTTTCTTTTTTTCCCCCTTTCTCTGTTCATATTCCACACATTATCCACACACACAAGAGCACATCTCAACTGGATGTTGGGCAGAGATACTGCCTTGCATATTTTTGCAGGTTTTGAGTAGCATCCTTGTAACTCATGTAAAGGTAAGTAAATACTGCTTTGAAGCCTGAACAAGTCTTTCTGCTTATAACATTTTTTGATTGGCTCCATCTAAGTAGTTTTATAATGCAAGTTATGGAAGTTGAGATGAAATCTGACATTTCCGTTACAAACCACATGACCTCTGGTGCCTCATGTTTACTCCTTTGAAGAGCAATGAATTCAGAAATTCAGTTCTCACAACTTTTGTAACCACACTTCAGTCAATCTACATTTTATTTTAAGAAGTAAACCTAGTTATTGAATACTTATATTAACTGTTAAGTTTATAAACAATATTTGAGATTTTCTAGTTACAATTTTCAAACACTGAGGGAACACCAGCTACCCTAAGTTGCTGTTGATGAACATAGCACATACCAGGTATATTTTAATGGTCTTTACCCACATCAAATGGTTAAATGATTGTAATTTTTCTGTGTATTTTTGCTGCATATTACACCCTTTACCTTCGTTATAATAAGCTCCCTTAAGCTATATATTTTAATTACCTTCCATTTTTAAAAGATTCTTTTAAAGAAACTTCAGCTTTTTTGTCAGAAGCAGTAGTGTTTTAAACATAACTAAAATTAGTGGAGAGACATAAATGAAACTGTAAGGGCTTATTTTACATCAGATTTTTCTGACTGTGACAATTACAGGTGTCCATAGAACCATTTCACTTAAAATGTCTTTATTCCTATAGGGTTTGTTTTTTTCCTAGGAGACAGGAATACAGGTTTTAGGCAGAAAGTTTGAGCGTTTTTTTTAAGGGAAGTTCCTCTTACAATTTACCTCACTGGAGGTTTTACAGATGTAACCATTTCCAGTAGAAAACTAGATTCCTGTAGCTAATAGCTAAATTGATTCCAAAAGATGTGTAAATGCCAGACTTAAGTAACAAATAGGGAACAGCCTAGTTCGTGTGATGAAGAACTGTCATATCAAATGCAAGGAAGAACTTCAGATTGCCTTTTTTAAGGTAAGTTGCACTGATACGTGGGAACTCTATCATTACTAAATGCCCAGATAATTGTTGATGTTGTATTTTGAAAAAATGTGTCCCGCTTTTCAGTGGATAGGTCTGAGCTGTAATCTTCCTGAGAAGCTACCAATGCACCATCTGCAAAAGTGCTCTACCAGATTTTATTTCTTTAAGAAATCCTTATATGCTGTTCAAAACGTAAAAGTTACAGCATTAGGGAAATTCATGAGAGTTGTCTCACTTCACTTCAGCTATCTGAAAGTGAGAAGCCTCTGAGCTAGCCAAGGAAAACAAGTTTATTGGACCAAGCATAGTCTGGTTTAGATGCAAATCCTAAAACCAAACAACTCCCTGTTTAGAAGCATGCATTTCTGAACATTGGTTATGAAGGACTTGCAGTCCACAGGAGGCAAAGGACTTCCAAATGCAGTATTCCAGATTGCTGCCGTGTTCTTCCAGAGCTTCCAGCCGTGTTCACCAAATCCTCGTTTGCAACTTCAGTGCATGAGGCCTTTTAAGAATTAAGGAAACTTAACCTGATTAACAGAATCATTCTCTAATACTCTTTCCATCAACCAGTTCATCATTTCAGACATAGATTCACTTTATATATTTACTCTGTACTTGTGAGTTACAAGATTTTGTTATTCCATGAGATAGTTTTGTTAAGTAGTAGCAAGAAAATGAAGTCACTTTTAAAGACGTACTGGGTGTTAGGGACATGTAGTGTATTTGCATCTAAGCCTACCGCCAGGCCCCTTTTCCCAACCTGTTCTGCATTTATTAAAAAGGGAGCATTTGGTGCTAGTACTGTGCAGTTGTAAAGATCAGTGATATTTCTTTCCCTTCTGTTACCCAATTAGTCTGTGTTTCTTCACTTCCCAACTTTCCCTTGTCTTTTGGGGATGTGAGTTAGGGCTGTACTTGGAGGTGACGTTGTACACCAGAATCTGGTGCCTGATTAATGACACTGTCTTCCATCTTTTATGTGCCCCATGAAAATAATGCTTTTAATTCATTTAAAAACTAGAGGGGAAAATAGCTTGATTTCATATATGAATATTAAGTACAAGTAATCTTAAGTTTCAGACAGCATTTGAAGTACACATATAAAAGGAAATTAGGTCTGAGTCACATTCCCTTTCAGAAGAGTTGCTTTTACTTTTGTTAGGAAAATTGGTGTTAATTTAATATGCAGTGCTCAGCTTTTATATTGCATTTCAGAAGTCATTCTGGCTTCCAAGTTGATAGAAGTATGTGGATTGTTGAGATGTATGAACATTGTTCAGAGATCCACGTTACAACAGCAACACTTGTAAGAGACTTTTTTTCCTATCTTTTTGCTTTTAATTGTCAAGCAGAAGTCAGTAGCAAATGTATCTTCAGTTTTAAAATAGAAAATGAATCCCAAAGGAGGGGAAGAGGGGTAAGCATTTGCAGTATCCCAGTTTTTAAACTACCCAGTCCTAAGTAAACTAAGTATTCATTAGTGCTTCAAAGTTTTGAAGTTCACCTGATTTATTAGACTTAAATACCTGAAATGATTAATTTACTCAATTCAGATGTTAAAACTGCTTAGATATCTTGTCTGCTTTTCTTGAGAAGAGCACCTAAGAGTGCAGGAGGGTGAGGAGGGTTTATTAGATAAAAAGCTCAAAAGGAAGCATTAAATTATTCTTCTTGTGGTAGAACTTCAGAGTAAAAAGCACTTGTCACACCAAACCACTAAATTTGTGTTTACATAACTGCAGACAGATACAGTGTGAGTTTATAGCAAATTATGGTCATACCTTATTTGGTACCAGTCTTTCACAGAAGTTCATAATGGGTGGGGCTTGGAAGGGGAAGTGTTTTCTTCAGAGAAAACCACAATGTTTGTGGTCCTGCTCCTGCTTCCCAGCAGGGAATTATGAAGAGACAACGCTGCCACCTCCTGGAAGTGGGAGTCCTGGCTCTGGTGATATAATTTGCTTTTGTTACCCCCATTCAGTTTATTTCATCTCTTCTGCAGCTGAACTCAAGAGCTATTCAAAGGAAATAGGATGTGCTTGTGTAGTTAAAGATCTTGGACTGTTTGTTCCTGAACACCTTTAACAAAATAAGGAGACTTTGAGAATGGAACACAGGGATACTGGGATGCCCCACCAGCAGAAACTGCTGTGTGTATCAAAAGGGCAGGATTATAGCATGCATAATTTGTGTGCATTTCCTTGTGTATTTTTTTTTCTTTGTGTAATAACAGCATGAAGACAGGAAAGAAAATAAACCACTCTACAGAGAGCATGGGGAGAATAGAGTGCACTAAAGACAGGAGCTATGGCTTAGGAGGTAAAAGTGGTGCAGGGAGCTGTAAGTACTGATAGGAAGAGAAGATAAGGTCTTGTGTGCACACAGGCTGGTGCCAATTTAATGCTGCTCTTCAGGCAAGATTGTACCAGCTGAAGTTGTGACTGTTGAATGCAGTGGATGTGGATATACTGCTCTTGGTTTAGCTTAACTTAAAATACATTTTACTTAAACTTTACTTCTTGAGCCATAGGTATGTTTGCCTGCAAGGACTGTTTGTAGATAAACTTTATTCCTTTGGGTATGAGTGCTTCCCTCCAGGAAAAACCCGGCTGTGCAAGGTTCCATACTGTTATAACTGCACTACTTCTGGCATCTGAATTGGCTCCTAGAAAGCCAAGGTGTCCTGTATTCTGCAATGTAGGCCCATCCTGGGAGGCAATAAGTACTGAATAGTACCAGGGAAATACAAAGAATTACTACTTTTGTTACTGGCCACTTTCTGGGACACTTGGCTGGCCTGTATGTAGGTCTGACCTAAACATTTGAACTAGAGGAGTTTTCAGAAAGGCTGCTGACAGATCAAATAATGATCAGCATACTTGAGTCTGCCAGAACTTCTGAGAAATTCACCTTGGAGACCTGGCTGTGGAAGGGTTGTACAGGAGTATAACCTGGCAGCTCCAGTGCTGAACTCCCATCTTGAGACTGGCAGGGGCTGTGCTGGCCCGGGGCTGGCACGAGACCTGCGCCCTGCCTGTGGAGTGAGGCAGACCATAGTGGTCATGAAGCCAACATCCCCTGGGACCCAGCCAGTTAAAAGGAGCAGTGGGATCCTTGGGGAGCCATTTTCATCTCCTGCCTGTGAACTGCTGGAGCTCCCCTTCTCTGCTCTACAAGGTATGTTACACGTGCCCTGTGGCTGGCAGCCACGTGAAGATTTTTGCCATCTCTTAAGTTAGGAAGGCTGGTCCCTGCTCCTGGCCTGTGCCTCTGAAGCACGCAGCATGCCCCGAGGCACTTGGAGACAACAAGCCAGCACTCCTGCCATCAGGGGTGCTTGGATTCAGTGTGAGAACCATTGCTCAGGGGAAGGGTTGGGGGGCAGAAACCTGGTACCACTTCCAGAGGCACTGTGCATATGAGGGTGGTTTATCTCATCATCAACGCTGAACATGATGAAAGTTTTGATTAAAAACGCTGACCACCCTCTTGCTGTTTTGCTTTCTTTTACTAATTTTACTTAAGTTCTTTGAACTTGCTCACTTGACTGCATAGCCAGTGAAAAAGTTCTTTGCTAGTCCCCAAATAAAAGGGGTTTTTTTTTGAGATGATCACTTGCACTTTGAGTCAAGTTTGCTGCTGATTCGCTGTGTCCAATCTGTGCTGAACTTGGAACCTGAAGATGGCCTGTCCCTGCAAGGAGTGATGATGCCAATCCATTAACAGTCTGGAAAATAAGAAGCCCTTTTTTTGCCCAGATAGTGCCTCTCTCGCTCAGGAGGGGGTCAGGAGTGAAGATGCAGTTGTCTAACATAGATCAGATAGATCACTGCAGTATCACGTAGATTAAAATAAAGCTTGTATGTCAAAGCTACAGATGTGCGTCAGCATAGAGCTACAGGTTGGCTTGAACACAAACCACCGCAGAAGAGGCAGGCCCTTGCCTCTGAGTCTCCTAAATTAACTTCAAAGATAGGTTTACCTTGTGTGCCTGACTGTAGAGGCTTGGCACACACAGGCAGCTTAACTGCAGTGCAGATTAAAATGATTGAGGCTTGCAAAGAGCAGCAGCAGGGCAGGTAGCCCATGCCAGACACTAGTGTTCAATAAAGTTTGAAGTGGAAGGAGATGGGGCAGGTAACAGTGAAAACTAACACTGAAACCGATATAAGAGCAGCTCAACACGTCTGAATTAGAGCTAGCACTAAGTTATCTTTGAGGGAAGTGACAGAAAGCCCTGCAAAAGCAGGTGTGAGGAGGGAGCAGTCAAACAGCCGCGGAGCTGCAGTGGTTCCAGAGCTCCTCACCTGCACAGCCACGGGCAGCGATGCTCCGTGCCACCAGAGGGGGCTTCGGGGCACCCAGCGGCGGTGAGCAGTGCCCAAGGCACAGATGTCAGGTGGCCCCAGCACGGGCCTGGGCACAGCTGGCTCGGCACTGGTAAGTAACTTCCCGTTGTGGAGTGCTTTAGGACTGACAGCTGAAGCACCTGCTCACCTGTGTCTTTTACTCAGTTTTTTCAGTTCCAAAAGGTTTCACCTCAGAAGAACTCATGGATTAAAGTTCAGTATTGGCCACTGCATTGGGGCAGGGGGGGTTGGGTAAATTCTACTCTGTTCAGGTCATTCCTGTCACAAGTCACACAGGAGGGGGTCATGGCGCAGCTGCAGTGGACAAGTCGTCTTGGTTCATGGGCTGAGTGGCAAAGGGAAACTGCTGAACCACACCAGTTCTGAGGTTGGGAAATCATGCCTGTCCTCTACTTCAACAATTTTCTGCAGGGCAAATGCAGTTCTTAAATTGTCAGCTGCTGGCAAAGAGGGGTGAGGTGTTTCCCTTGTAGGCCAGAAGCCTGTGCTGCCCTGTGTGCCAGAGCAGGCTGCCCTTGCCTTCCCCCAGCTTGGAGCAGAGAAGCTGCAGCGTGCCGGGATGACGGCGCAGGGACAGCCACCACAGCCACCTGCGGCTGAGCCCAAGGAGCTGCGGGAGCGAGAGGGACTTCGAGGCCACGGTCACAGCTCAAGTCGTGTGTGACACCCAAAACAGTGGCAGGGCAACTCCTGCACAGGTGCCTGCCTCTGCTGGGCTGTGCACACCCGTGTTCCTGTCAGCTGGGTCAGCTGCTCTAAGGGCCCGTGCTGGTGCCTCTGTAGAGATCAGCTCTTGTCACAGTATGTAATTGCTCAGCTCTGCCCAGCCTTTACACTGGCTGTGTAAATACTTTCTAACGGGTATTCTTGGGTTTGTAACAACTGCTGCGCTACTGTGAATTTTCTTCCCTCTAAAGACATAAAAACCTACTTTAAATAGAGTAGTAAAAGTGATTCACTTTTGAACAGGTGGATCACAAGCGGCTGTTCTCTACTTAGGTTGCAGTATTCATATTGTGGAATTTTACAGATTTATTGTTACAGAAAAATGTTAATTACCAGCTTGCTTACTGTTGGTGCCACAGAAATCCATATGCCGTGCATAAGACTGAAAGTTAGTTACGGGGTTTTGGTTTTTTCCCTAAAACTCTCTATTGTAATGACAGAAGTCTGAAAAGGAGCAGTAAAACCCAGAGAGGCTTGGGCTGCCTCTGTACTGGGCAGTGTCCCCTCAGGTGCTGAGTTCCTAATGTTCTGCCCCCTTGGGCTTATGCTCCCACTGCAGAAAGTTTTGTGCAGGCTGGACACGACACAGCCATCGGCTCCTCACACACTGCCTGGAGGAATTTCTTCCTGGGGAAAAAAGTAGATTGATGTAGGTGGAAGAGAACACGGGGGAACATTAAGATATTAGACACCAGAGACAGCAGTGCTGGTGTATGAACAGCCATATGCCAAAATCTTAATTCTGTAGAGAAGCTTACCATACTCTACATGGCTGCAAGATGTATTTCACAGAAGTCTTTTAATGTCCTCTAAGAGGAGCTGTGATGCTTTTTTTAATTTAGAAAACCACCAAAAAAGGGGCTTTACTGGAGTCATTGTGCAAGGGGCTCTTCAGGTGTAGCAGTCTGTGGTTTATCTCCACAGCATTTAAAAATTTTAACATGAACTAGAGCCAGGAATTTCTTTGAAAGAACTGTGATTTGATTTAAAAACTATACAGAGAAAAGTAATAGCACATTCATTCTGGTATTTTAAAATTGAAAAAAGTAAAGAATAGTTTCAGCAAAACAGCTCATCACAAGTGAGATAATTTAAATAGAAATCAGGATTAGTTTTTGAAGTGGCTTTCAAAAGCTTTCAGAAGCTTTCAAAAGCTACTACTCCACAGAAGGACTTGGGAGGAGAGGGAAAGGGGAAAGAACAGGAATAGACTTGAATGCTATACAGAAATACTCTTTAAAGATCAGAGAAGAAACAAAGTTTCCTTTGGATAATGTACATTCTGGTAGTGTAAAATCCAACCTCTCTGTGTCGGTGTGGGACCGATACAAGTACAGCCTGCAAATCCTTCGTGCAAAGTTAACAGCCCTACACTGTGGAAATCCTGCTTAAATTGGGCCTCCACAATGGCCTGGCAGTTCTGAGACACCGTGTTGAGATGTTCACAAGTACCTGGAACCATCGGACTCGTTTGTCCCAGCAGATGCTGTGGTGGTTCTGTCCTGCTCTGCATGCGGAAGCCTCGTTCGTGGCTGTTGTAATGTCAAGTGTAGCTGCACGGGGAATTTCCTCAGGGGAGGGGTTCTGTGTCAGTCGACATCTGGTGGGAGAGATTCTAGTTCTGTGTGTAGTGAGCACACGATAGTAATGGTGTTTGTTAAGCCTGGGAGGAATGCACGGTTTTCTGCTGCTGAATCTGGAGGATTCGTTGGGTTTGATCATGGGAATGCGTTGGCTCATTAGTTGCAGCTGCACCTCGGTCTCTTTAGCCCATGCCTCCCTCTAGTCAGTAATGATCCTGTTCCTGTCCTAACAAGTGGTCCACAGGACAAAATGAGGTGAATAGGAATTACGATTTGTTGTTTTAAATAGTGTTTCTGACTCCAAGCCAAGGAAGGTTCACCTGGGTGTTAAAAGTGCTGAGTAGAAGAACCACAAACGCCTTACTCTAAACTGCCAGTGGTGAAACTCCGTGTTAATCTCTTATAGTAGGATAGGCTGATGTTCAGTGCTTGTCTCATCCTTTTATTTTAAATTTGGTTTAGGGCATTTATTATAGGTCCACTGGAGCTACTGCTGAAAAGGACCAAACCCACCGTGGTACAAAACACAGTGGCCAGTGTGTGCAGTAGCATTGGCTGTGCCTTCTCCTCATGCTGCCCCTGTACTGCACAGCTGAGCATTTGGAAATCATGGCCTGAGGGAATACCTGGTCCATGATCTGTCTCATCCATTTGCTGAGCAACTCTGGCATCTGTTCAGAAGTAAAACTCTGTATGTGTTGGCATACTACACTCAGAAAAGAGTACGTATTGCTGTTAGTGCTTCCAAACATACACCTGCCTTGTTCCCACACCTGTCAGGAGGTGCTGTCAGCTTTGGGGTGGGCTCATGTTGTGGATACATCAATAGGAGAGTGAGCTGCCACCCCAAGAGACAGCCCTGCCCCATTCCCACCCTCCACTGGGGGCTCCTGGGCAGTGGATCCAAGACCCATGTAATGTGGCGTGAGTTGCTTCAGCTGAGTTATTGGGCAACACATTGACACTGAAACCCAAAACTCGATAGGACAAAAATTGTGGTTTCTCATTGTCAAAACAGGGTAAGAGGTTTTTTTAGATTAGCTTAATGTATGGCTGTCAGAGGTTATTTGTTTGTGCAGGATCTAAGTATTCTGGATTCTTTATCAAAACCTGCACATGACTGATCAGACCGTGTCAGTTTGAACAGGAGCTTGTTCTGGAGAATTGAAGGAGTCACTTCTGGCTGCGTTAGTACATAGAGAGTCTATACCATCCATGTCTGATCAACAAGTCCTGCTCGGGAGACACTTGTAGTTGGTATAAAATAGCATTGTAACTTCAAACTGTCAGATGTGCGTGATATTTGGGAACTATGTACGTGTTTTCCATTGGCTAAAGAAGCACAGAATTACACACCTTTAGAGTAGTCACGATCTCAACTGGCAGGTTAAAGGATGCCTCTCTCTGTCCTTGGACCTTACAGACTCTGCTGACCTTCAACCCCAGGAACATCAATCTAGCTTTGTACTCTAGTAGCTTTTATTTATTTATTATTTATTTTACAACTCAACATTCTTTCTGTGATACAGCAGTTTGTAACAGAAAGATGTTTGATGTAGGGATAGTTCTTATATATACACAACATCTGAGGGACACAAAACATCTTGGTTCTGCTGGTTTTAGTTTTATCAATGTAGTTTTTTTAACTACTTCGAACTAATCATTAAATAGATAGTGGATAGAGGATTAAGAATAAATTTAATGTCGTACTTCTGCTGTAAACCACAAAGAACTAAACGTCTCGGTGCTGAGGACTGAATTTTGCTGTCATCACTTTGCAAGCCAAGCTGTGCTGTCCTGCCTTGCCATGGCAGGTCACAGAGTGTGCTGCTGTCCTCCTGCCTGAAAAGGTACCGTTCTGTGCAGAAGATCAAATAAACCAGGACAAAGAGAACAGGAGTAATTGCTGTAGCATTATCAGTGTGCACACTTTGAATATTCGCCATCTCTCTGTTCAAGACTGAGCTCAAAATAGGTTAGCTGGTTACGTCTCGGGTTCTGGGGACCCAACTTTACCAAATCAACCATATCAGCAATAGTTCCTTATCTATAAGGAATAATAGTTCCTTCCTGCCTCCTGGGATTGCCACAGTCCTCCTGACAACTGGAATAGAGTTAGCAGGGTAGGGTAGAGGTGGGACATAGGGAAAGACACTGGATCACACAGGAGGTGTCCCTCAGTCAGACAGGAATCAAGGCCAGTCTAGGGAAAACTCTGGGTAGTAACTGTAATTCATTTACAGCAAAATCATCACAGCCTGTGAAATGATTTAATATACTTTGACAGCGGGTTTTGTTTCACACTTCAAATAGTTAAATCTGGCTCAGAAAAAGTCCTCAGTTGTAGAATACTAAGAGAAAATCTGGGACAAAGATGCAGTGTTTCTGGATCTTCTGGCTTCTTGTGTTCCAGCAGAAGTTGAGCACACACCTTTGCACTTCACCTTACAAAAGGTCAGTTCTTGCAGTGTTTCTTGGCTCATCTCCCACTGGTGTCCCTGGGTGCTGCCAGCACTGAGGGCCACTTACAGGGTGAGGGGTGAGGAGGAGCTTTGCTGGAAGCACATGCTGGTGTCCAGGAGAGTGCTGATCTCCACTAGGCATGCAGAAACTTGCAACGCCATTTCTTCATGAGATAAGGGAGTATCATTTGTCCCTTAAGAATTCCAAATCTTCCCCAGTTTGAGGGATGATTCCATTGGGAATTTATGCTGAGGTGTGGGGTGTTTTGAACCAGACCCCCCTAGGAGGACTTGGTCCAATCCAATCAAGTCCATCTCAGGACAGATTGATGGGACAGTTTAGACCTTTTCCAGTGATTTCTGCTCTCATCAGAACAGCTCTGGAAGGTGAAGAGGGACCAGCTGGTCCTCGGTAAAGTTACTGGAGCTCCTGGATATTGCCCAGGAAGTGTCCTGCACCTTGCACCTAGGGCTTGTGGGCTAATTCATCTACAAACATTCAACAACGTTTGAAACAACTCTATTTTAGGAGTTGTTTTTTTGGTAGTTTCCCTCAGGACCCATCCTCATTTGACCTCTCAGGATCCATGTGCTGGTGTTTGCCCACTGTAACTTTGATGTCTTGGAAATGATGTTCTGTTGGAGCAGGATGTGTGTGGTTTGGGTTTGGCTTTTTTTGCTGGGTTGAATTGTTCCTGTCAGTGCCAGAAGGTGGTATAGATGAAATGCAATTTAAAAACATATTTGCTTGTAAAATCCTGTGCAAGTATATCTTCAATAGGTGTGAAACCTGGAGCTTTTACTTAGACTTTGTAAATGTTCTTGTATATGATGCATATCAATTATTTCAGTAACATTAGAATTTTAAATGGAAAACTGAATATTATGAATGGAATAGTTTGAGAATGGTGAGAATTAGCTGCAGCCTGAGCAGCAGTGTTAATGTTTAAATATTCTTTAAATCTAGACTTTAGCTAGGAACTGAACAGGTTTATCAAACTTCAGTAATGCACAGCTTAGGGTAATATTAGTACAGTTTCTAATTCATGGACTTTGTCATCAGGTCAACCTCTGTAATAAACTGGTTCTGTAAAGTGCTTTTGAGAATTTGTCTGCTTAAATGTAGAATGTTGTATTGCCTTACCTTTATTTTTTATATGTGTGAGAATTTGGGTTGGTTTTGAAGCTTAACCATGAAATCCTGCTCAGGAATCTTTGAAGGTGGTGCCTTTTTTCCCCCCCTATTTTTCTTACGAACATATTTTTCAACAAACAAGTCAATCATGGCATGGTTTTTAAAATCACTTTTAACAAGGCAAGTGAGAGTAAATAGCTTGAACTGCCTGCTTGGTAGTTACTCACTGGATATGATATTTCACAGACTTTTCTTTATAGATTGGTATTTAGTCTTCATGAATAGGAAGTTAGAAAGTTAAGCCTTTAATACTGTATTTTCTTCTTTGTTTTAACAGCTCAAAGGGAAGAGAAAAGGAACGAAGATCGAGCAGAGTCCGCATCGGCGCCGAAGAAGGCTGTGGGATCTATCATGGAGAAACAGTCCTCTTCCCTCACCAAAAATCTGCCTTCAAAGAAATCCCCATCCTACTCCAACACGTCACTAACTAAACCACCACTGAAACCTGCTGGAAGTTTCAAAGGTGTCATTCCCAAGAAACCTTGGCCTTCATCAGGCAGTGTTCCTTCCAAACAGTCACCTCTCTCTCATGGCTCCTCAGTTGCCAAGAAAGCAGTTCCGTCTTCCAGTTTGAGTGGAGGACTCAAAAAGCCTTCACTGTCTTCCATGTCAGCTGCAGCTGGAAGTAATCAAGCAAAAGCATCAGCCAGTCCTGCCCAGTCACAGCCCAACTCTCAGATCCGACAAAATATTCGACGATCCCTGAAAGAAATTCTGTGGAAGAGGTGGGAATTCAAAACACTTACTTTACATAGGAAGCTACACCTAGAAGTAGCATGCAGAGTCTAGTTTGTCTTGATAAGGAATTTTGAGGGATTGAATTTATGCAACAAATTACTACAAGTGCAGTCGGCATCTCAGGTTTATATTTGAAATAAAAATTCCTGATAGAAAATAAATGTGCATGTGATAAAGCCTTTATGAAAAGAAAACTCACTATTCCATTTATATTGAGATAATTACAGTTGAAGGATTAAATAACAGCATAGAAGCTTTTATAATGTAGGTGCTCTGAGTTTTAAAGTCTAGAGATGGCAGTGTTGGAGATGCAGAGTTGTAGGGAACATAGTACAGGAAATACCATACTGAAAGGTTAAAGCTCACTGAAGGAGAGATTCCCTCCTCTCCCAACATAAAAGTCAACAAGAAATTCTGGTCAATGGGCAACTATCACTTAGGAAAGGAAAAATAAAAACCCCAAACACAGAAAAAATGCAGATTTTCCCACAATGATTTTTAAAGATAATGTGAACCATCAAGAATTATATAGAGCACTGCCCTCTGGTATTGTCTCTGAACTGGAAATCCTGGTCACAGTGGGGAATCAAGGACTGAATCTCAACACTTAGGCTTCCTGTGTCACTCCTGGCAGAGAAACTCGTGATGTCAGTGCCATGAGCAGGAGTAAAGGCTGACTTGGGCTCCCAAAGCTGTGTCATCCATGGCTGTCTGCGGGCAGTAATTAAAGGTTGCCCGAGTTCAAGTCCTGAGATGGACTTTGGCTTTGAGGTGTCATTTAAAGGAGTCTCGAGCCCTTCCTGGGGGAGGAGCAGCCGAGGTCAGCTCTGAAAAATTATTTTTTGTGACTGTGCCTGACCATTCACACCTGACCTAACCACACATTCCTGTTACTGTTTTCAACAGAGTCAATGACAGTGATGACCTGGTCATGACAGAGAGTGAAGTAGGGAAAGTGGCACTCAACATTGAGAAGGAGATGTTTAATTTGTTCCAAGTGACGGACAACAGATACAAGAGCAAATATCGTAGCATCATGTTCAATCTCAAGGACCCGAAAAACCAGGTTTGGGATTTTCTTAAACTTATATAAAAATGTGCTTTTGGGCTTTCATGGTATGTCAGACTCTACCCTCAACATTGCGAGTTTCAAAACAGAGACTTATGAATTAAACTATAAAATACTATTATAAAGCCATTCAAATGCTTTTAATAATATTTTTATCTAAGTAGGACTTCAAAGCCTACTTCAGTTGGTGATTGGTGTTTATTCAGTTTCCACATTTGATGATATATTTATACTTGGGGTTTATTTCATCCCTGTTTTCTGATCGCTGCACCTTTCCAAGTTTGCTTATAAGTAGGTGATACTTTTAATAGAAAATTAAGAAACTGGAGCAGGTTTTGCCCGCCCAGCACTATTAACCTTGTCAGTTACTTAAGCAAGTTCTCTTCAGCACGGCAAAAGTCTCTTCTGTTTTCAGGGACTTTTCCATCGTGTCCTTCGTGAGGAAATCTCCCTGTCAAAACTAGTGAGAATGAAGCCAGAAGAACTTTTATCTAAAGAGCTGTCTGTGTGGAAAGAGAAACCAGCTAAGGCAGTAAGTAACATAATTTTTCCCTATGTCCTTAAGTACAAATTAAGAGCAAGTTTGCCAACCTTTACCACCCATTATACGTTAATGCACCATTTTCTTCCTAACAAAATACTAATAATGCTCAGTTTCAGTACACTTTTTCTCTACCACATACCAACTGATAGCAAAGTACAGAGTAAAATAAATACATGGAGCTTTTACTCACTGTTTTGTTTCTTTGTTTCAGGTGGAGTCAAGAAGCAAATCGCACGAAATCAAGAAAACAGCTGTGAAACGGGAACATGTGCCTGCTGTCAATATGGAGGATTCTCCACCAGTGTCTGACTCTGATGTGAGTACTGGTGATGTTCCTTAAGCATGAGGATGTGGAGGGGGAGAAATGGCAGTTAGGGCTTCCAATTTTTCACCAGAAGTGCAGATTGTTTCACTGAACTGTGGTGATATCATTGCCCACTGGATGTGCTGTGAGCATTCTTCGAGTGGAAGGACTGCAACAGCCAGTGATAGGTGTATTTTGCAGGCACTTCAAAAATGCTGTGTATTTTTCAGCTGTTGATGTCAATTTACAGAGAAATCTTTTATTTCTGAACATTAGCTCTACTTGAGAGCACTGTGACATGTAATAACTCCATCTAACATGACATGCTTTAAACAAGGCCTTTTATGTATTTTAAAGAACTGAAGTGAATTACAGTTTTCAAAGTTTTCTTTTATTTTTGAAGTTAATGATCAACTGTAATATTTTTTGTGTTTATTCACTTTTAGGAGCAGCAGGAGTCAACCCGAACTGCACCCAATTTGAACAGTGCTCCTTCTCTTGACATTTTTAGCAGCATGTTGAAGGATACAACAAGTCAGCATCGAGCCCATCTTTTTGACCTGAACTGCAAAATCTGTACAGGTATTTATTTACAACACTGACCTTGGGCAAAGTAAAAGAACTATTACTTAAGAGTGTTGTTTGTTTATTTGTTTCTTTGGAAATAGTTTCTCCAAACTACTGTTAAATACTAATCAAAAGTGCTTGATGTAAACCTATAGGTCAGATTTCAGCATCAGAAGATGAGTTACCAGCTAAGAAGGCAAAGGCAGGGGCTTCTGCTAAGAAGGTGGAGTCAAAATCAAAGCCAGAAGTCCAGGCCAAGAATGAAAGTCCTGCAGCAGCCCCAGCAGCAGAGCCTGACAAAGAGCCCGTCACTGACGACGCAATGGAAATTGATGTTGAACCAGCAGCAGAAACAATTCCCCAGCCAACCGCAGAAAGAACATACGTTCCTACAAGCCAGAGCCAAAACAGCACAGACTCTGCTGTACCTGAGGAGGTCTCTGCTTTCCCTGCCTCCTGTGCTGGCCCCGTTGTCACAACCGTAACGGTTTCTGGCAGAGACCCCAGGACAGCCGTGAGCAGCTCCTCCGCGATCGTGACATTGGCCCCGCGTCCTGGGCCCGCAGCTGACAAAGTCTCAGCGGGGGAAACCAAACAGGAAACTTCCAAACCAGTTATGACTGTCCCCAAATCAATACTAACCAAACCGTCTTCCTCACCAGATCCCAGATACCTGGCGGTTCATCAGTCACCCAACACCAAGTGCGTATCCTCAGCAGCTGCCACATCCCCCCTGTGGCTCTCTGCAGATTCCCATGTGTCCCATGTCCTATTCCCTTTCCCTCAACTAAAAGGCTTATTCAGGTTTATAGTTCAGGGAGCCTGATTGACATTTTTAAAATGCCCTCTCTCCACATTTGGCTTCTCTAGCTGATAAAGTTTTCAGCGCATCAGTGTATGTTGACTGCAAAGATTCTCCAGTGTTCCAGCAGAGACATAAAACTTGAAGGTGCCATGCAGACTTAGAAGTCTGCATACACATTAATATCTAGAAAGACAGTGCATGGGAGAGATTGCTTAAAGGCATTTCCAGGTTTTCATCCTATATTAAAATACTGTTGCATCTAAATACGAATTAAAATTAATTGATCAGCTTGAAAGGAAGTGGCTTTCTTTCACATTCTGAGTGTACACAGTAGTAAAAATAAATATTGCTGAGTATATCCTTTTGCAATTGCAGTTAAAATAATTTTATTCATAGCAAGTTCTTTTACTTCAGAATCTCTTTCAGAGGGATATTGTTTACTTAATTAGTGAGAAATCTGTAAGTGATTTTATAAAAATCATACCTTTTGGCATCTCTTTGCCTGCCTGGAGCTACAAGTTTATTTTCTGTTGCTCCTCACTTTCTTGGCTAATACCAAGTTGATGGAAAACATTAAAGCATTTAGTAAAAATTTTGTTACTTATTCAAAAGGAAGTATTGGATCAATAGGAGGAGGGAAGAAAATTTAAAATAAAGGGCCCATCCTCATTTGCATTCTGTAACCTTTCTGTTTGGATTTGTTTTGCAGTGTTGCAGAGCCTCGCTCACCTCAGGACAGCGACACTTCCCTCTTTCTCTCTCGTCTCAACACCATTTGGAAAGGATTTATTAACATGCAAAGTGTGGCCAAATTTGTCACTAAAGCGTATCCGGTCTCCGGGTGCTTTGATTATCTTAGTGAGGTGTGTGTGTATTTGGAATGGGTCTGTGCTGCAGTTCCTCTTGCTGGAAAGGCTGGGGGCACTGTGTGTTTATATAGAGTTACATTGGAACTGGAGCAGTGGTAAATGACATCCATGTAGTAATAGGAAAAGTAGCTCAAGAAAAGAACTCAGCTTTGTAAAAATTCCTCACAAATCTGTGAAGAATTCTAACATCTTTCCATGTGTTTCAGCATAGGTTAACATGGAATAATGGCTTTACATCAGCTTCCTTGTTTTCAAGCCAGTGTGTTCGAGTGTGTGCCTTGTTCTCTTCTCAGACTAGATGGGTCACTGATGTGATCTGTTAGAACATTTTGTTCAGCTGTTCATGAAAAGTATTATCCTTGTTACTAATTTTCAAGTAAAACCAGTTGGTTGATACTGTTCTGAGAGGATGTACATTCAAATAATGAGACAGTAGAAAGCTTTTTCTTTCTCTTTTTTTCTCTAAAGGTGGCTCAACGTATTTTAAGTGACTTAGGAATTTTCAAACACAAATGTGTGGTTTAGGACTTAGTAGGGTTGCTTGTTCTTCTGAGTATTGCTTTTGCTGAGATGAGTTTCACTTTCCTTGTGACAGGAAGTTCACCAGAATTCAAGTGACTTGGGGTCACTGAAAATGTGGAGAAAAGCTGTATTTCAGATAGCAGCTTCCCTATAAAAGCCAATATATATGTATATTGTAGTTTCCCTATAAATGCCAGTAATGGGCATACAGAACTATTTGATGTGTTGCTGCACTCCATGTTTGGGGGTGTGTATCTGTTCCATGTATCCTGTTGGCCTTTGGGTCACAGGCCATAATTAAACACCTCCAAATTTAGGAACAGCATGGCTGAATTTGAAAACATATGTACAAAAGTTTACTAAAATTTAATTATCCACTGGGCTACTGGGATGGGGCAACCTGCACTGCCTTTTTTGGTTTTCGTTTTTGGTTTTTCTCACACTACCATGTAATGCTTCTTGTTTAGGATTTACCTGACACAATTCATATTGGTGGGAGGATCTCACCGAAGACAGTCTGGGATTATGTTGGCAAACTCAAATCTTCGCTTTCTAAGGTATTCACTTAAAATCCTTTCCAAAACCCAGAAGAAGTAGACAGCAATGTAAAATGAAAATTTTTTATAATATAGAGTAGTAAACAGCAAATACTGACATAGAGTCACACATGGAAAACTACCTAACCACTTCTTTGAAATTTTTGATTTATTTTAGTAATGTGTTTATTGAGCTGTAAATTTTGATCTCTCTTTCCTGCACAGTAGTTAAATCTTCATACTATTTACTAACTGAAATATTGAAGATTAAAATTCAAATTTTAAAGAAAAGGAACTTATCATTTAATGTATTTAATATATTTTAGTATTAAAACCACTTCAGAAGTAAAAAAATGATACACAGTATAGAGATAAACATGAAACTAAGGATTTTCCATTTCTTTTTTTCATTTGAGCCTCAAGCTGTTCAGTTTGATGTAAGATACACAAATAATTTGTGTTCCTGAAAATGACAAACCTAATTTCTATTTTAATCTTGCAAATTGAACAGCAGTAATCTCTTAAATCTAGAGTGTTGCCCTGAAGGCATAGTTGGAGTGATAAATATACAGCTTATTTTTACCCCTGGAATTTGCCCTTTACCATTTCATTTGCTGGTATGTTGCAGGTTGAATTTTTCCACTTTGCTTTTGTATTCCAGGAGCTGTGTTTGATTCGTTTCCATCCTGCAACAGAAGAAGAAGAAGTTGCCTATATCTCTCTCTACTCCTATTTTAGCAGTCGTGGTCGTTTCGGTGTTGTAGCTAATAACAACAGACATGTCAAGGATCTCTACCTGATCCCCCTGAGTTCTAAGGACCCAATTCCTTCCAAACTCTTGCCCTTTGAGGGACCAGGTAAGCACAAAACAGGGGAGGTTCAATGCTAGGTAAAATCACAAGACAAAAGGCACTCTGAGACAAATTGTTGAATACTTAATGTAATCATTAGTTAAATTTTTTTATATAAAACCAATTTTAAAGTACGTAACTAGGGAAAAGCTGGAAATCCAATTCTGCTCACATAAAATTGTCCAAACTTTAGTCTTTCCAACAAGATGCTCATATGTCTTAGGAAAATGAGTTTACCTGTAAAATCAAGGATGTGGGACAGCCACTATATTTCAAAAACCCAAACAAAACCACAAAAATCTCCCACCCTATTACCAGCAGCTCCTAAATTCACAAACCCTAGACCCTTACAAGTCATTCACCATTGCTTAATTCAAGCAGGAAACTTATCCCACAGAGGAGTCAAGAAGTCAGAGTGAAGACAAAGGTAACATTTCTGGTGTTTCCCCTGCACTGTCACTGTCCATGCTGAGTTAATCTGTACATGCAGTGTGGGGCATAAGGTGTTCGAAGTGTTCTGTTCCACCTGGATCAAACTGTAGTCAAATCACTGACTTCAGGAAATCAGTTCTTTGGGGAGAAACGGACCCATTCCTTAGGGTTAGAATCTTCTACATTTAGATAAAATTACCTGTAGTAGTGTTTGGTGAGTTTGCCCCATGTTGAACATGGTGACAGAAGAACTGAGAATGAATTCAACCATGAAACACTCTTCTACAAAATTTGAAGTCATCTTCATCTACGGATAAGGAGATGAATATGCTTAGTTTCCAAATAAGGATCTAGGTTTTATAGCAAGTACCAGGTTGAGAAGCTGAAGAGCTGCAGGTGGCAATGAAGGCAGAACTCCGCTGTCATGGCCGTGGCTGGCACTACACGGTAGGTATGGAACAACCAACAAGGAGCTCACCTTTCTGGGAAGCCGACTGAGCTCTACTGCTCAGATACAAGTGTAGTGCTAAACTCAATAAAGCATTCTCAGGAGCAACAGAGGCTGGGACAGGTTTTCAACAAATGGAACATCATGAGTTAAGCGCTGTCCCTTCCTCCAGGAGATGGCCAAGGGTGCTTGCTCTGCATCTCCAGACAAGATTTTTCTCATACACTCCAAATCTCTTTTATCTGTCCTTTGAACAGTGCACAGACTAGGTGATTGTTTCTAGGTAATAGCTAAAAAGGCAGGATTATTGCTGTCTAAATTACAGTATAACTAGAATTGTTGAATCTCAGCACTTTGTAGTCTGTAATTGACTGAATTTTTGAAAGGTAGGCAAAAACTTACTCCCATTTCATAGCCAAGAAGTCAAAACACCAAATACAGAACACCTTGGTGCAGGGATATAGGCAAAGAGTCTTAACTCATGGACTGGTTTTTCCAGGCAGAACTAAAGAAATACCATCCTTTTTGGGCAGTAGTACAAGGATGGGATTGGCCATTGAATCTGCTGTAAATGTCTGCTGGTCTGATAAACAACTCAGTTTACCTAATTGTTGCCTCTTACATTCCTGTGGAAATACCAGCTTTCTGTTTTACACTTCTTTTACTTCTCCATTATGGATTTCATTTCAAATGAAACTCTTTACCTTAGACTGAAGGTTGGCAAATGTAGCCAAACTTGTACTATTAGTAAGAGATCTTAGTAATGTCGAACTGGTTTTTCTGAGTTTCAAGTGCAGAAGTATTTCAAAGCTGGAAGGAGTTGCTCAGAACAAATTCAGGTCTCATCTGAAGGTGTTCATGGAGGCAAATTTTGTAAGTCAGGTTTTCAAATTGACTTACATAATTGTAGGCTGAGTAGATTAAAGGTTAGCAGAAACAAGGTTCCAAGGGCAGGCAGGCCATGAGATGGAACAGTTTCACAGAAGATTCACTTAAGAGTTCTGCCATCAGTTAACACTTGTTGGAAACTCCTGTGGCAGCCTTGATCTCACAGCTGTGCTAAGTTGTGTTGTGTTTTAAAAGCGGGTGAAAAGAATCAGGTAAGCTGTTCCTCTTGTTTTGTGTATGTATGAAAACCACAGCATGTAATCCACACTTTTTAATGGCATCTGATGGAATTGACTATGTTTTCTTTTTTTCACAATCAATAAAAATATTTTGTGGAACGTGGTCATTGTCTCCTTAAATTTAATCGTGTGCCTTTCAGTAGAGTCTAGCAAGGCCTGGAGAAGCGTTGCATTTAGGTGGTCTATCATATTTAGATAAACATGAGCTGGGGGGGGAGGAGGGAGAGGACAATCAAACTCTGCCACTCTAGAAATCCTAGTTACAAGATAACTCCAGCTGTATCAGCCAGTTCCATCAGGCACGTATGGATTAGGAATTTCTCCTGTTTTCTGATGGATTGAATTTGGAGCACAACTGAGGACCGCGCTAGTACCTAGAAGATCTGCAGAAAACTTTGACGTGGGCAACTTAAAAACAAAGGAAAATGGAGGGTTATCCTGATTTATATTTCATTGACTCAGATACTTATTACCAGATTTTATGTGTCATGGGCTCTTCTGCACTGTCCTTTTGCAGTGTTTACAGTATGTGAATTCACTTCTCTATTTCACATACACACCACTTCAGCCATAAAAAGTAGTATAATCAGACTTAATTGCTAATAGAAAGTGATTTATTGAGGGATTTAGTGGTGAGGGGAATGTAACAACTATCTTACCTAGCTGAATATTAATAAAACAGACATACATCAGCAAAGATTCTACAAATGCTGATACGTCTTTTGGTAGTTTTTGATAGGGACTGAGTTTTCATAAAGTACAAAAGCATGAAATCTCATGCTGTTTGGAGAGCTCTTAAAAAAACAAACGGACCAAAATTTTACCTGAACTGTAAATGGAGTTTGATGTGTTCATCTGAGCAGATTTTGTTAGGAAAAGCAGCAGCAGTAGAGGAACGTGGCATTAGAAACCCGATTTTCTGTGCCAGCCAGTTGCACTCAGCAAAAGGAGCCTGAATGTGGAGCGGTGTCACAGTGCTGGGAGTGATCTGCAGCCCTGAATTAAGGGGGCACAAATCTGATGACAATTGTCAATTGCTCTCATGATTAGTTGGGACAAATATTTAAATGGCATTGTTAAAATACAGATAAAATCTTGTATTGGCGTCTGCAGTTTAAAACTCACCACAAATGTGCTTAGTCTAATCCCATGGGTCTGTCAGGGCAGATGTGAAGTTGTGTCTTGAACAGTGCAGGTCAGCTTTTAGCAGCTGCTGATGACAGGGAAAGATGGGGCCAATATACACATAAATATGGTAAACTTGATCGAATGAAAAAATGTATTTAAGGCTAAGGAAAACAAGTATTAATTCAATACTAGTATTTAGTATATCCTATCTTAATGGCTTTAGTTACAGGAGGTAACTCAATAAAAGCAGACTGTGGATTTCAAATGCATAATAGGATAATAACTGTTATAAATAATTTAGCACTGAAAGCTACTGACTCTGCCAGCACAGCTTGCAGCACTTCTAAAACGTGTGTTTGTGAAAGGCAGTCATTGAGCAATAGTGGCAGACTGCAGTCAACATTTTGTTGTTCCTAAAATTAGGCACTTAACCTATTTATGGATATTGAGATGGAATGGGGCTGTGGCCTTTGAAAGCTGCTCTGGCCATTCCTTCATTGCAGGAATCATGTAGTATTTGATCTCTCTGAACTGAGTGAGTGTAGAAGTCTGCTTAGGCAGAATTTCTATATGTATAAAATTCCAGTATCGAGATGTAAAGTTTTAATGGATTTATTCTATGATGACTAAATTCTAAACACAGTAATTTATAACTAATGCTATTAACTTGCTGCTGGAATTTTTTGCCTTGAAAGTATATTAAAATTTTAACCTGTTTTAATTAGTGACTTGATCTCTGTTTCTTACAGGGATTCAAACTTGATTTCTCGGTAATTGCTGTTTATTAGATATCCTACCTGATGGATTTTTGACACCTGTTTATTTCAGTTTTTCAGTGTTTGAAATTCATTGTGACTAATTGCATAAATCACAAGTCTCTGCATGAAAGTTGGTAACCAAAATATTTAACAACAGCAGAACAGCAAATGCCTACTGGCAGTTTCTGGGTGAACTCCTGTTTGTGAGATGCTCTGCACTGGTCAACACTCACCAACTGAGGAGTTGTTATTCTTTAACATAAATGTAGGAAAACAGCTGATGTGGTTTTTTCCTCATTAGATGGTAAATTTAGGAGTCCCAGTAAAACTTATGAGTTGTTTCACCAGACTAATGTATGTGTGATGTGGTTTGCTTGACGGAATGTATCTGCTACTGTGGGGTTTGGGGTTGTGTTGGTATCAAAAAGTTTTTGGTGCTAATAATTAGATATTTAAAATTGTTGCTTAATGAGAAGTTGATTTAATGAGAACAGGGAACATATATATAAAAATCTCCTGCTTATGAGATCTTGAATAAAAGGATCAGCGTAGGTCAGAGCCCTGACCTTGCCATTTATCCACAATGAATATTATCTTTTATTTTGCAATATTATCTTTTATTTCACAGGTTATTTTATGTTTCCATATTGCTGCTTCCTTGCTTGAATGCAAATCATAACTAATGGCACATATGGGAGAAAGACAGTGGCCCTCAAATGTGGGCCTTCTAAAGGCCATTTAGTCCAGAAGTTTAAAGATTGTCTATATTTGCCACCACCTTTTGTTTAAGGATTTAGTCCCTGCCCGTTGTTCTAGGCATCTGCAACAAGTGCCAGTGGAACGGTGCGTGTAAGAGGAAAAAATACAATAGCAGGAGAGAGGCCTACAGACCTTTGCATTTTTCCTCTTTATCTGAAACTTTCTTATCATTTCTGGATATATTTCTCCTTCAAGTCTGAAGCTCTTCACAAAGGATCAGTTCTGCTCATTGTGTTTTTTACTTACATATCAAGGCCTAATACCCACACTGCATCCGGCAGCTCCGAGGCCACCTCACCCCCACACCAGATGTTGGCCCAACCAAACACCTCTCCTGGGCTTGTTTGAGACATCCACGGTTTCCCTGCTTCTATCCTATCGCCTCTTAAAATAACATCTGGCTGGAAAAAAACACAACTGGGAGTAATTACCAGCTTTAACACTGTTTCCAAATGCTGTTTGATGTGATCTTTTTTGCCATTACTGGTGTTTGTTCAACTTGGAGACAGACAAAATATTTATAGACTGGTGTCGATGTGGACTTTTAGCACAGATTATAACACAAATAGCAATGTTTAGCCCAGGTTTTCTCACTTTTCAGTATCACTGTGTATATATGCTAACTAAATGTAAACATTTGATTTTTCAGGAGGAGAGGTGGCAGGTAGTAGAACAGTAGAAACAATGTAAAGATACATAACTTTCTTCGTTCTGAAGACACTTTAATAGTGGTGCCTGGTGCTGCAATCTTTTATTAAAAATATCGAGGAAGGAATTTAAAATTTTAAACTTATATATAAATATATGCAAGAAGTAAGAACTACAAATGCATATGCTTATGGACTAATGAAAATTGGTAATAGGTCTGATGGAACTAAAAAACTGTTACCTTTATGACTTTCATAGCTGCCACGTTGTAAAATAATAGGTTTCTACTGAAAGCGTCATTAAAAATCAGGTTTTTATATATACAATCTTTGTGTTCTCTTTCAGGTCTTGAGTCATCTCGGCCAAATTTAATCCTTGGATTGGTCATCTGTCAGAAAGGGAAACGTCCCGCCACTGAGACAGAAAAGATAGAGGAAAAGCGAAGCAGAATTCAAGCACATGAGGAAGCCGAACCATCGCTATTCTCTAAAGGGCCTCCAGCTTCCCAAGAGAAGAAAACCCCAAAATACACACTTTATTCAGGAGACTCCACTGTGAGTACAACACCTCCTGGATCTCCTCCTCCACCTCCACCCCCACTTCCCGTTCCAGACACCTCAGCAGTGACACCTTCAGTGTTAAAAATACTGTCGTCCATTAAAAGCGGCCCCACAACTACTGTGACCCCAGCGATTTCAACAGCCTCTCCTGCAAGCAGCACTGCCACGCACTCGTCATCCTCAAAAACTGCCACACCTCTCGAGCACATCCTGCAGACTCTCTTTGGGAAAAAGAAAACTTTTGAGCCTCTTGCCAAGGATTCTGGAACTGTTCAGTCTTCCAGTCAGGAAAGTCAAGCTGTGGCAGATAGCGGGATGTCAGCAGTTCCTCTGTTAGATCCCATTGTGCAGCAGTTCGGGCAGATGTCCAAGGACAAAGCCATAGAAGAGGAGGAAGATGACAGACCTTATGATCCTGAGGAAGAATATGGGCCGGAGAAGGCTTTTGAAATGCAGACTGCTGAAAGTGACAAACGATACAGTGTGGAAAAGCCGTCTACTGCAGCAGAACTAGAGGATGAGGCCTACGATCCAGAGGATGAAACTATCTTGGAAGAAGCAAAAGTTACTGTTGATGATTTACCCAACAAAATGTATACAGACACTAAAAGCAGTTCCTCAGAAACGTCTGCTTCATTTGTTTCTGATTTATCTGCGTCATCCTCCTTGGTAGAACAGCAAAAAATGTTGGAAGAATTAAACAAACAAATAGAAGAACAGAAAAGGCAGCTAGAGGAACAAGAGGAAGCCCTCAGACAACAAAGAGCAGCTGTTGGTGTTTCAATGGCTCACTTTTCAGTGTCTGATGCTTTAATGTCACCTCCACCAGCAAAAGCTTCCGTAATAAAGAATGAATTATTCCATCAGGACCAGCAAGCTACACAAAAAGCAGATTTACCTTCGTCTTTAAATCAGCAAGCACAAGTTTTAAACCAGGGCTGTGACCCAAGGCAGAACAGAGATCCTCGACAGGCTCGAAGGATGGCAACAGAAAATGACAATGCTGATTCTCGAGTAAAGCCACAGGTAGTACAGAATGAGATATCCACAAGAGAAGTCACTCCAGCAGGTTTTCCAAATGCTTTGCAGACTTCACTTGGTAAGGAAGATAATGCTTTAATTTCCACTACTCAGCCTGGTTTTACTGCTGATAATTGGGTTTCAAGTGAACAGACATCTACAGTGCCCCAGAAAGAGACATCTAACAGCAAGTTTGAGCACACCATTCAAGTTACTTTGGAAAACTTGAGTCAAACAGCTTCTGGAGATCCTTCTGCTTCCAAACCTGTACGTAAAGTGCTGCTTCCAACACCTCCAAGTACATCTTTTCAGCCTAATTTCTCCACATCAAATGACAGCTCGTCTTTGCAAGATATGCATCAAGTGTCATGGTCAAATGAGTCAAAGGAAGCAATGGGAAGGGATTCCTTTTCAAATACAATGTTTCCTCCTCAGGAAAAGACAGCTGGACACTTTGAACCGGAGATGGGTCTTTCATCGATGCAGTATGATGAACAAAGAAATCCTCAGTCTCATCAGTTTGTAGAACAAACTGAATCCGTATCAGTTCAGAGTGAGGGTGGACCTCCCCCACAGCACTTTGAGGAAAATCGAGCATTTTCTATGTCTGGGCAGAAAGGGGGGCCTCCAGTGATGCTCAATGCATCTGGAGGGCCTCATGGACCTAATTTTAGAGGGCCGGCACCACAGTTCTCTGAAGAGCACGGTTTTCCAAATAATGATGGGCAAAGAGGACCTCAGTCTGGAAGGTTTGGAGGTCAAAAAGGTCCCATTCCTTCCTTATTTTCTGCACAGCATGGACCACCTCTTTTTGGTGATAATAGAGGCCCTGCCCCTTCTTATCATGGTGGTCCAAGAGGAATGTCACCATCTCATTTTGAAGATCATAGGGAACCTCACATGGAGCAAATGGAATTCTCAGATTCCCAATATGATGAAATGATGGGGCCTCCAGGACAGTTCGAAGGACCAGATTCCCCTCAGTTTATGGGAAACAGAGGACCTTCATCTTTTCCTTTTGGAGGTCAAAGACGACCTCCACCAGGTCAGTTTAAAGGACAGAGAGGAGGCCCTCAGTTTGGAGGGCCAAGAGGTCCAGCCCCAGGTCATTTTGGGGGACCAAGAGGGCCTCACCCAAATCAGTTTGAAGGGCAGAGAGGTCCAGCTCCAAATCATATGCCTGGTCCAAGGGGACTTTTGCCACAGCCATATGAAGAACGGAGAGGGAGCCCACCACCTAGATTTTCCAACCAGAGAGGTCCAGCGCCACATCAGTTTGGAGGACCAAGAGGAGGCACACCTCCAATGTTTCCAGATGAAGATGAACCTCCTTCTAGATTTCATTACCAGGGTCAGTCACCACAAGGTATGAAACCACCCCCAAGACCACTCCTGGACCTTCCAAGCCATCCACCAACTCACAGAAAAGACATGTGGGAGGAAGGTGGACCATCTGCATCTCTTTCCAATATGTCTGGACAAGGACCTGAGTCGGAAGGACAGTGGCCCACACCTGACTTCCGAGAAGGCAAAAATCCTGACTATAGAGGCCAGACATTTGAAGGGAGACAGAGAGAGAGATATGAGGGAGGAAATAAAGATAAGGGTTTAGATCAGCCAGAGCCTCAACAAGCAGATAATCGCCAAGGTAGAGGCTTTGAGGAAAGACGAAGGGATCGAGAACATGGCAGACCTTGGGAAAGAGACCGTGGCAGAAACTGGAGCAGAGACAGGGACTGGGAGAGACACAGAGACAAGGAATGGGATAAAAATAGAGATAGGAACCAAAACAGAGACAAGGATTCGGAGCGGGGTAAGGACTGGGAAAGGAGCAGAGACCGAGATAGGACAAGAAACAGAGAGAGGGACTCTTACAGAAGACGTGATAGGGAGCGATCGAGAAGCAGAGACAGGGATCGTGACAGAGAGAAAGACAGGGACCGGGATCGAAGCCGGGAAAAGGAAAGGGATCGAGACAGAGATCGAGATCGCGACAGGGAAAGAGGGAAAGATCGCAAAGATAGGAGTAAGAGTAAGGAAATTGGTAAAGAGACAAAGCCAGAAACACCGAAGGAGACTCAGAAACCGGTGGAAACTGAAGCTTCATCTTCCAGCAATCAGTCATAGAACTGTGACTGATAATTCCCACAAATAATACACTTTTGCAACACAGCAAGGACTGCACATCTGTAAATATTGTACATATTCTCACCTTTTAAAAAATTCTGTTGTAAAACTAGCCTTACCCAATGTACTGACAAATTAGCAATTTTTGAACAACTGTGAATGAAAATAATCAGATAGATAAAAGCAAGAACATATTGGACTTTCACTTGCTGCATTTTGTGCATAATGTTTTTCTTATAAAGATTCACAATGTTACCTGTACTGAAATTTTGTTTTTTCTACTTGCATCTTTATCTTAAAGTTTCCATTTACAGTACAGAAATGGAAAAAGTCTAAGAAGAGCATATTGCTTTTTAAGATTATAAAGTTATGTTTTCCAGTAACTTGAATTGTAATTTTATAGGAGAATTTAATCCAGACCTGAGGAGCCATACCTTTACATCTCATTTATGTGATATTTTGGTGTCAAAATTTTTCCTACAACACACACTAAAAATGTTGGTGTCATGTTTCTTTTACAATGGAAGGGTCATGTGTTTAGGAAAAGGCTGCAAAAGAACAGTGTTCATAATTACTTGTGACTGATGGAGGATTTGAAAATGGAATGTTATAAGCTTAAAGTGCACTATCTTCCTTTTATATACACGTATTTTGGGTCTGGAATCCATCTGTTAAGTGTACAGCAAAGAAACAAGTCATACTTAGTTATTTTTCGTGAGGTTTTAAATATACCATATTTACAAATCTGTCGTTAAAGAAAATACAAGAGTAGCACCTTTATAACCAGCAAAACTTATAAAAGCATCAGACATTTGTTTTGAAAATTGGTAAACCAAAGGAAGGAAGAGAATCTGGTTAAATAGGCCACTAAATCTGTTACTTCAATTGAACTGATTTAGTGGGGCATTTTTTGATTTTGTTTAGGTTTTCTAGAATTTTTCCACAGATTTAAGAAATGTCCCAATTTGATTGAACTTTTCATTATAGAAGTGCTCTTTCATTCTAAAAGGGCTCTTGAAAAATAAATGATACTATTCTTTTGTTAGGACCTACTTAGGCTGGCAGTGTATATAAAACTCTCCACTGAAAAAGATACAGCTGCATTAAAGTTTAAATTATGGTGGTACATCATGTTGTGATTGAAGAGGGACATTTTTCATGGTGAAATTTATCACATTGCTACTTCTCATGTAGTCCTCAAGCACGTAATTCTGAAGAGTGAAGTAAAACGCCAGTAATTTATTTGAATGTGTAAATTAACCATTGGGGTAAATATTTTGGTATTTTGCTAAAACAGATTTGGAAATGTAAAATTAGATTCCTGTAAACATTTTGCATCTTGAGGACTACATTACAGGTAGCGTGTGTGTCACCACAGTCACACTGGTGCATTCTTGAGGTCCTTGCACATCCAGGATTTGCTGGCTGAAATGATCCTCTGTGTCCTGAACCCGAGGGAAAACGGTAACACGCAAAGAAATCGTATTAAATCCAAACATCAACTATGGTGTAAGATTTTTTTTTCCTTAATGAGATGTTTCTAATTTAAAGACATACATAAAAGTATGCAAAATGTGTGTTTGTTTAGGTTTACTTGATAGAACTTTCTGTAAATTGTATTTTATATGGCAAAATATATCACTGTACATTAAAATATGAGACTTCACAGGTTTTTGTTACTGTAAGTAGAATAAACACCTACAGAGAGCTGTTGTCCATTTCTTAAATGTGTATGTGTTATTGTCTACATTTTGCTATTTCTCAACAAACCACGAGAGACTGATGGCACGCAGGTTTCATTTCCTCATAGTTTAATGACAGACGTTTTGCAGGATGTCACAGCCAGCCAATGTTTGATTGTGGGCCCTCTAAAATGATAATGATTCTCTTCTCAGTCCTAAAGCATCCCATAATTTATTTTGAAGTTTTTTTACATTTGAATCAGGAAACTTGGAATTTGAAGATTTTTACATCAAAAAATCTGAAGAAAAGAACAAGTATTAATTCAGGTCACATCATTTATTAATGTCTTAACATTTTTATGGAGTAGATGTGTGGCTTTTCATCTTCTAGGAAATTCTCCTTCACTAGTTTGGGGAATCTGTTTATGCTTTGGGACCAGTAAATCCATCCTCCCAGAGATCAAGTGGCAAAAAAAAAAATCAACAGCATAGACAGGCTCCAGTGACTTTGTTAAACCACAGCTTTATGAAGTTAACAATCAGCTGGAGTTGGATTTTGCAGCAGGGCTCCGGTGTCCTCCACAGCAGCAGGCAGTAACAGCCAGGCTGAAACCAACATAACAATTTTAACTCAATTTTCAGAGACTAAAAATGGTACCGAATGATTGTTCTGCATTGCAGGAAAGAGAAAAACAATTCTCTAGCTCTGTCCAAACTTTTGATTAACGTGAAAGAACTCACTATTTTGAGCTTTTGTCTGTGTTCGTACTAAGCTAACTTTCCAAAGAGTATTTTGAGAAATCTTTTTTCTGTAAAAACCCCTGCAAAGTCTAGAACAATATAAGCAGAAATACTATTATACCTATAAAAGGCAGTACTATTCCAACTGTGAGCATTTTAAAGGGGAGTGTGGAGGAGGATTAGAGAAGTAGGAAACCGTGTATTGAGTTCAGTGTGCACAAAACTGCTTTTAAAATTCCTGGGCTTGTGTCTAGAGGGAAATCACGAGTGAAACCGTCGGGCTGTGGCTACACTTCATGGAAATGTCTGTGCAGGTTGCCTTGGGACCTTTTCTTCTCTTAATTTTCCCATCCGTACCCCGGGGCGGGATGGGCCGGGGACCCACCGCTGTCCCCGGCGGGCTCTCCACGCGGGGTTCGGGGCTGAGGCGGCCGCAGGGCCCCCGTGGGGAATGACTGACGATTCCCGTTAATCCAGCTGGTTTCGGTGCCTTTTCCTTCTCGCACGAGCGGCCCTGGCTCGCCTCCTCCGTGCCCCAGGTGCTGCCGCTGGTGCAGGTGGGGCGGCCCCCTCAGCGCAGCTGAGCCCTGGCCGTTGCTCTGTGAGCTTTCCGTTACCGACAAAGCCGAGTGCCGGAGCTCAGCTTAAACTCAGCAGTGAACACATTTAATTAGTTTAAATTTGGCATAAAAGCGTGTACCCAGCCAACCACCTCAAACCAGCTAAAACAGTAAACCGTGCGTCCAGAACCTGACATACGTCTGTAAACACACGCTGCGGCCACACGTCCTCTTTCCTTATCTCCTCACAACACCGGCGCCGACCGATTAACGCCGCTCTCGGCCGGCCGGGGCTGCGCTCTGGTTAACTTCAGCCCTGAGGGGGCGGG
>WEIT01035649.1:396387-447634 GCA_013389985.1 Dryoscopus gambensis
CCAGGCCGCAGAGTGCCCGCAGCCTCCCCGCCGAGGCCGGGGCGGGGACAGGTGAAGGCCGTTTGTCGTGAGCAGCTGTGCTGGAGGGGGAGGGAGGGTCTCACCCGGGGGGGGAGACATGGTCAGGGTGTCAGGTACCCCGCCAGCGGCAGCTTGGTCCCCGCTCTGTTGCCTCGCCAATCAGTGTTAAGTGCAATTTTTTCTGCCTTTGGTTTTTTTTAATGGATAGTACCGACAATTGTTGAAGGTTTTACGGTTTTCTGTTGAAAGGGACATTGGTAACTGATTAGGCTTGCTGTAGCCATGTCAGGATCAGCCCCCGACGAGCCTCAGACCATTCCTCAGAGCCCAGCTAGTGTTCCTGACCCCGCTCCCGTTGCTGTCGGACCTGGAGGCTCAAGTGACAATTCCTTTGGTGAGCAAAACCTTGGCTTCGCCACCCCCGAGGCCAGCCTGGTGGAGATGATGGACATTGAGTACACTCAGCTGCAGCACATACTTTGCTCACAGACGGAGGCGCAGAGTAGTGAAGGTGAAGTGGAAGCCAGGCTCAGCGCTTTCTCCTCGCCTGGCCCCTCTGTAGACCCCCCTCTGCAGCAGCCCTCCCCCAGCACCAGTCAGGACGGGGGCTCATCCAGCAGCTCTGGGAACCAGTCGGTCTGCCCAGTTACCTGTCAGTCAGGGTTGCCTTGTGACAGCTACTGGCCGAGTTCTAACCCACACCTGGGCTATGCTGACTTGCAGGAGCTCAGGATGATGTTACTTAGCGAGTCCAACCTCCCTGTGAACCAAAGAGAGAAAGCGCCCACCAGTAGCTCTGTAGAAGTCTCGGGATGCAGTGTAGTAAAGGCTAAACAGGGTGAAAATTTCTTGGGGGAGAATAAGGAAAACGTATTTGTTGAAAATTCGGCACTGGCACCAGAGGTTAGATCTAAACCTGCAGTAAGAGCTCGGTTGGAAGACAGATTCAACAGCAGCCCGACAGAAAACCCCAGATGTCAAGAACCCCAAGAATCTGGAGTAACTCTTAACAAGTGTGTTGCAATTACTTCTAGTTTATGTTGTTAAACTATGTATCATGTAGTACAAGAGTGATTTGCTAAGTGAAACCTAAGAATAGTGCTTGTTTTAATACATGAGAAGGATGAGTTGGGCTTTGTTAAACTGTGCCATCAAACGTGGCTGCGACTCCACTGAGCTCAGCTTAGGCCCCTCTGTTTATTGCATAAATGGTACAGCATGGAGTTCCAAAATTAATTACTTTACCACTTTATTCTTGATAACATGTACTGTAAATAAAGGTAGAGAACATTACCTCGTTTGAATATGCAGCTTGCTAAAAGCAAAGTAGATTTTTGATCATCATCATCATCATCATAATATTAATTGATTTGGTTTATAATGTGGAGGCCTGACTATGGGGAAAACTTTGAGCAAAAGTATTGTTTTACAATCTAACCCTGTACCTATCTTAATGTGCTGACAAAATGTTTTACTGAAGCGTGAAGCAACTTGTTACTGCACAGAATAAAATACCTCCTTGGCTGATTTTTCTTTTCTTTTATTTGGTCCCTGAAGTGGGCAATATGGCAATAGCAGTGATTTCTGTTTACAATAAATGAAAGTGGTTTCTTGGTGATAGTTTCTAGAATATTTGTAGCTGCACTTTTTTCTCTGCACTCATTTTCAAGCAGTCAGCCTGGTATGTTTTGTGTTTGTTTGTTTTTGTTTAAAGTTTAGAGACATTGATCCGCCAGCCCTCAGAAGTGGTGGGTGTTCCTCTTCACCAGCAAGGGAACAGGTGTGCTGCACTAGGGAAAAATAAGGCTGCACCTGCCACACATTCCTTACCATTTACTTACCCGTTCTTTACCATGAATGCATGTTCTGCTGCTGGAAGTGCTAATCCTTCCCAAGCACAGGTAACTCTCCTCTGCCAAGTTCTAATGCTGATAGTATTAACTTCCTAGGTGTAGTACAATTCTGAAGGTTTGTGGTAGAGTGTGGCTGGGTTTGAATTGGGATGATCAGAATGATCTGTAATGCAATTTATTTATACATCTTTAAGACAATCAAGTCATTTTTGTGACATTAGATTTCTTTTTTTCTGGGGTTTATTGGTTTATCGATTTATCATCAGTTTCATCTGTGCAAGAGAAGAAGGAGACACAGTACCATTTTCTATGGTTCCTTTCTTTCTAATTCATTTTGATAATAAAGATATTTCCCCCTCCACAACTTGCAGTAACCTCTGAAGCAAAAGTGATAGCATGGCACTGAGAAATTCAACACTCTGTCAAAACCTCATGGTTGTGTGTATTTGGGATTTATTCTGCCTGAAGAAGTAATTTAAGAAGCTAACAGAAAGATATCAAAATAGTCTCTTTTGCTTTAATGTATATAGTCCTGTAAGTATTTCCTTTTTGTTTTCACAGACCTGTGGAACATCTTGCACTATTTTGGAAGCTGCTAAACATCAAGACCTTGGGATACCCAAGACATTCCCTTTTCTCTATCAGGAAGTCGAATCCACAAAACAGACAGTAGGTGCTATAAATAAAGCTTTGCCTGAGGAAGTTTGGATTAAAGTTGGAGGTAAACCATTTATCTTCTTTTCATTTAGTTTTCTCTTGATCTTCAAACCTAAATTTTTCTTTCTGAGTTTGTGTCTTTTCTGGAATTAATATGATTTTAGTGAATGTGGGAGGTGAGGTTTTTATGGCAGAGATGCTCTATAGGCAACATGGGATTAGATTTCTCCAGGGAAGTTCAACACCTATGTGTTCAGCTATACTTTCAAAATTGTTTAGCACTTCTGGCTTGAAATGAAGAGGCTTGAGGTTACAAAATACCTTTGAAAATCTGGGCCTTGGGTCAGCAGCTGGTTTCTTTAGAATCATAGAATCATTAAGGTTGGAAAAGACCTCCAAGATCATCGAGTCCAGCCTTTGACCAAACACTACCAAACCCCATGGCAGAGGGGTACATTCTGTGACCCCAAAGCTGATCCAGCAGATGCAGTCAGTATCAAACTGCAGAACATTTTAAGGGCTGCCTCAAGTGCTCACCAAGGGCAGGCATGAACTCAGTGGGCTCTCTGAGAAAACACAAGCTGTGTGGATTTTGGAATAGCAAGCAGTGCCTTAGGCCTTCTGCAGGACATGTCTTGCTGTAAGAATCAATGTGGGCTGGCAGTAAAGCTTCAAAGATTATTCCACACAAATAAAGCTCCAAAAAAGCTTTCCATGATCACTATTTTCATGTGAGTGAGAGAGTAATAAATAGGTCATTCTTTTCATCTTTATTTTTCCAACAAGACACCTTATGCAAGCAAGCCATAAACAGAAGTTGCAGCCGAATAAATCTGCTGGATCCAAACATGGATCGCAAACCTCTCGGTGAAATTCGGAACGCCCGGGACAACAACCAGAGCACTGCAGCTGCCCAGGGCCCCTGGCAGTCAGCACAGCCCAGCTCCAGCGTGCACGTACAAAGTGGTTCCCAGGATGGAAGCGCCCAGAGAAGGGAAAGGCACAACCGCCTGGAGAGAGACAGGAGGTAATTCTGGGAGCAGGGGCCATGAAGCACCTTTTGAAGCCTAAAATACTGGTACTGCAGTACTGTGATTATCCAGAGTAAATGTAAACTTGATGTATTTTGTGTTAGTGCTGAGAAAAAGCAGTGCAGGAGGTGAGGGTTTGGTGTTTGTTAGAGGAAAAAAATTTCTATGTTTCATTGTGGTTGTCATTGTGTTTTTACTCTGTAAACAAACAAAAAGAGATTTCAAAACATTTCACCCATTCTGTAAAGCTGAGGTGACTTGTGTGGAACAAAACTAATACACAAAGCTTGTAGCAAGCAAAAAGCAGTCCCCAAAGTCCATGGCTGGTAGCATGTGTGAGTAGCCTTCCTGTTTTCTGTATTTTTCCCTTCCCCCTGGCCCGCGGTTGATAACGTCGGGTGTTTGCCTGCAGGCGCAGGATCCGGGTTTGTTGTGATGAGCTCAATCTCCTCGTTCCCTTCTGCACGATTGACACTGACAAGGCAACGACTTTGCAGTGGACAACTGCATTCCTCAAGTACATTCAGGAAAGGCACGGCGACTCCCTAAAGCAGGTTTGAAATCTCATTTCATTTTTGGTCTTGATAAAAATGGGAAATGTTTTAAAGCTGTCATAATATAGCGTATAACTGAGGTGCAAAGCTTCTGCTTGATGCTGTTTGTGAAGGACCCACCATATCCTTGAACCTTCCTTTAAATTTGTATTTTTTATTTCTTTTAGCTGGTTGAGTTCACTAGTGAGAGATGACAGGCTGTCCTCAGTCAGTGTTTTCAAATCGGATTTCAAAATTAATTTT
The DNA here is from genome assembly GCA_013389985.1 of Dryoscopus gambensis. Taxonomy (NCBI): domain Eukaryota; kingdom Metazoa; phylum Chordata; class Aves; order Passeriformes; family Malaconotidae; genus Dryoscopus; species Dryoscopus gambensis. The sequence continues at coordinate 400,747 of WEIT01035649.1, forward strand.
TTTTAGTTACCCAATTTCTGAGCATGATCCTATTTGGACAACAATATAAGATTAAGGTCATCTCCAATCATTCCTCCCCTCCTTCATTTTCTCTATTTTCTACCTCTTTCACAGGCTTCTGGTTAGTTCAGGCGGGGGATCACAGCTATATGCCCACGCTAGATTTGAGTGGGTGAGCAGAGTTAAAGGGCTACATGCCTTAATAGCAGCTCCCATTCTCCTCAGCAGCAGTTGCAGCTCCAGAGTAATTCTGGCTCTGCCAAGAATTTTTAGGAGAGTGTGTATTGGAAAACCTGGTCTAGATACTGGCATGGCTCCTCTTCTTTCCTACTGCAGGCACTAATGAAACAAAAGCATCCATCTCAAGTAAATATCTACAATAAATATAACATTTATTTTTTGTGTTTTGATTTTTTAGGAATTTGAGACTGTGTTCTGTGGTAAAACAGGCAGGAGACTAAAAATTGGAAGGCCAGACTCGTGTGTAATGTGTCCAGCACAGGAAAACCGCACAGCTATGGAGACCAAATAGCCTGACCTGCCCACCTTGAACTGTGTGACTCTAGTCCCAACTGTGTTTTATTCTTTGTGTTTACATGCTGAATAGGAATTTGAAAGTGTAACTTGTAAATAGGTATAAATAGAGATTTAAAGAAAATAGTCTTCATTGCAAATGGAAATGGAAGTTAACTACCAGCAATGGAAATCAGTGCCCTGTTCAAGGGGCTGTGGGACCAGAAGCTACAAGAAGTCATGACGAAGTATTTTTACTGTTTAGTTATACAAAATTCACTTGCCATTCTGCTTTGGGGTCTTATTTGATTGTTTGCATTTACATGCTTTTTTAAAGATGATGCAGTACAGATTGGAAGAGCTGAAGAACATCCATCTACCTGTTATTTCAATGGCTTGATGCAAGCTCATTCTTCCAGTGTAAAAAGAAACTAGAGTTACCATATTATAATGGCCATTTTTCCATTTAAAATGTAAATATTGTATTGGTTATTTGGACAAGTGCATAGTTTTTAAACTGTGCATATTATGAATTTTGCATTTGCATACATATTTAACATAACTGGCTCCATAATTGGTGTCAGCATTTTTAAATTCAGTACTATTTTTAATGTCTGCCACACAACTGTCCAACAGGTTCTTGTGCTGTTACTTTAGACCAAAAATGGCAGATTTTAAACAGTAGATATTTAAATGTACAAACTATTTTTATATTTAAAGAGAAATATGATGCTTTGTTCATAGGCTTTGGCATTTAGGAGAGAAATAGAACTGTGTGTGACCTGAGAGTGATTTTATTAATTTTTTAAAATAGATGATGCTAGCAAGTGTTAAAATATAAAAAGTTCTACCAAAATTAATACTGGTTTAAATCACGGATAAGAACAATTGTGCAGCAATTTATGTCCAAACAATCCTAGTAAAACCAGTTCTGGAAAATGGAGTTTAGCCAAGTTAATTTGATTTGTATAATGACACTTACACCATCACAAAGAAAAGGTTAAAAAAAATCTCCTTTTATTTTTACAACAGTTCATACAGGTGGTTTTTGGCCGGACTTTAAAAGAGCATCCTTTCTTAGGTGGGGTTCCATCACAATTACTGTGCAAACAGCAGAAGTAGAGGTCATGAAAATGCTGTCACTTCATTTTGTTTGATATCCTATGGAAATATACGAAAATTCTTCCCTGGAAATTAAAATATTTACATTACTCCTTTTGCAGAATTTGCTTGCAAGAGGATTACTGTTTACTAGTCTTGGCAAATATCTGAGGTGCAATCTGAAAGTTTCTAACAGGCAGCACAGACTTAAGCAATGGTCACTCCTTAGGCCAGAAGGTTAAAATACTGGGTATTGAAATGCCTGATTTCCACTGATAGAAGAGGCAGCTCGGTGCCTGAGTGCCCAGACCTGCAGGACTGAAGTCAGTGGGAGCAGCACCAAGGAATTCAATGGAAAAGGCTCCAACTTTCTTAGCAGAAAGTTGTGATCTTTAGTACCTGGGGGTGATGGTCAAAAGGAGCAATGCTTCCTCTTGCAGGTTTCTTGAGCAAAGGGAAGAAGGAAAGGTGAGGTTGTTTAGCAGTAAAAATTCTGGAAAATAAGTGGGGGGAGAAAAAGATAGTCATAAAGCATCTCTTAATTAAAGTTTTCATCTGATGCTTTCTTTTTCATAGAACTGTGTCAGTCTCCACTTAATAGAATAGAAGGAGCATCTGTCCTTTTAGCACTAGAAGGATTCTGTTTTCTTACAATGCACTGTTTATTTAAATATTCAGTCACTTCTTCACTTCTTGTACTGTTGGTTTATGATTTTTTGGAAATTGATGCTGCAACAGCTCCCATGCAAGCCGACGTGTCACATATTCCTGGAGTTCCCTGAGCCCCAATAGTCCCAGGAGTCCCAGGATCCCCTGGCAGCCCGGGTTCACCCTGAGCACCATCACGGCCATTTTTAGCAATTCCAGGCACACCAGGTGGTCCTAAATAAGAGAGGGGAAAAGATTACATGAAATATTTCCATCTCTTCTTTTTTAATATCTGTATATATGTGTTGCTTTTAGAGATCTTAAAATACTTTGAGTGTCTGTACATACTACTTGTTATGGCCTGTTGAGTACAAGGTGTTTTCAATAAATTTACCCTGAATCTGGAGGACGTGCTTTGAATTTTTTTGTCCCTAATTTGGTCAAGGGATGTTTTGGCTGTGTGAGCTCACAGTTTATTAACATGGATTAATGTAATTATTTTATGGAAGATTTTGAGACAACGGGGTAAAAATATTATAAAATTTTACAGTATAAATTTTGTGGAAGAATTTAGAATAACATGGTTGTAAATATTTTGGCTTTATGAAATTCTGTGAATGCAGAGCCTACTTTTGTTGCCTGTAGCTTATTCATTGTACAGGTGTCATTCCAATTAGAAAAGCTGCTTTAACAGGTGAGCAAAATAAAGAATATTCTTCTAAGTTTCTAATAGATATTAATTAATTTGCATAAATTAATCTTGACTCTTTTAATAAAGGGATCATCAGGAAGCAGGCACCATCCTTTCACTTAATCTGGAGAGCCTCAGAGCTGTCACGCACCTTTAAATTAGCGCTGATAATCTATTGCCACCAACATGCAGAGCTGTCCCTCCTCAGCCTTTACTTCAGTGGTGGAGCATTAAATTATTTCCCCACACTTACCCTGAAGTCCTTGATCACCATCAGGCCCATCGATCCCTTGGCCAGCAGGTCCTTTATCTCCCTTTTCTCCAGTGTCACCTTTAATCACAAACAGTTTCCACAGTGAGTTGTGCTCTGCAGCTGGAGCCGAGGACAGGAAGGGGAGAGAACAAGAGAAGCCACAAATCCCCTGGACACTGCAAGGATCTCTGCTTACACGGCACCCCAAACTCCCTCTAGAACTCCACCAGGGCCTGATCTCTTCTCCCCAGTGCTGAATTCAGGACAAGTTCGCAATTTATTTCCGTGGGCAAAGAAGAGAAGCAAATTGTGTAACTTGCCTCTGGGTCCAGGATCTCCGAGCTCTCCTGTTGGCCCTCTGTATCCAGGGGGCCCGCGAGGCCCAGGATGCCCAACACTTCCCGTGGTTCCAGGAGGCCCTGGGGGCCCAGCTGGGCCGGGCCGTCCCGTCATTCCAGGAGCCAAGGGCTTCCTCAGGTTAGCAGCCAACTGTGCAATTTGCTCTGAAAAACACAGTTAAATCCTGCATCTCCAACATTTGCACTCTGCTCGGGCAGAACTTCCTGCCACTGCTGCTGGAAGAAGGAAACATTGAACCTGTCCTTTCAGCTCACCTGTAGCTTTTGGGGTTTTTTTTTCCCATTTTTACAGATGGAGATTTAATCATAAAACGGCAAGGTTTTAAGCTGTTAATTATTCCTGTTTCTAAAACCACTTTAAAGGATGTCAAGTATTCTAACAAATGGCACTTAAATAATTAAAACAAGCTTTCTGAAGCAAACTTTCAGAGTTTGATCTCATCCCAAACAGGGAATATAACCTCCAAATGCAAAACAGTCACTTTGAAGAAAGAAGGACACTCCTTGGGGCCTTGCTCCAAGGAAATGAGTTGCACTGAGGAGCAGTGAAGTTCAGAATGACACAGGTTAGGGCAGGAGGTCTCACACAACACTTGTGTCAAAGCTGCTTTCAGTGCATTTTGACCATTGCCATGATGAATCATTTAAAAATACTAATTTTAGAACACCGAAAGACATCCCCAACAAGGTGACCTGAATAATTTCCTTACATTAAAGGTCAATGTATTTTTTCTTATCAAGGCAGAAAATTAACAAATGTCAGAAGCCATCTTTTGTCCAGGATCTACTAATCTGGTAATTAAAGTCAGTTTTCTCTCAGTAATACTCACCATTTATCATTTCCCCACAGAGCTCTCTGATGTGTTGTTCACTGGCCTCTTTGCCCTGCAATTAACAGAAGAATTTGTTCCTATACAAACCTCCTTATCAATAACCAGCCCTGGCAGAAGCTTCAGGACACACAACACATTTCCAGGAGCTGGGGAAGCAGCACAGGCTCCTGCATGAAGACCAGGGGGTTCTTTCCCCTCTTCAAAAGATGACAGCTTCCCCTCAGAACTCTGCCGTACTAATGGCAGAGATTAATTTTAATGTCAGGCCAGATATTTAATCTGGGGTTTATTTTGCCTTATTTTTGCCTGCTGAAATGCAGGACCTTATTTTTTGGGTAGCATCCAAACCCCCCAGTCCATTTATTCACTTCGCAGGCTCCCTGACTGTGCCACAGAAGCAGCAGACACTTACAGGAGGTCCGGGTTTTCCCGTGATGCCAGGGACGCCCCTCTCCCCTTGGTGACCCATGGGTCCTGGATGTCCTGGGATCCCTGGTGCTCCAGCTGTCCCGTTAGGTCCTTGGACACCTTTTGGACCAAGTTCTCCTCTTTTTCCTGGCTGCAGTGAAGAATAAAAAAAAAACCCCAAAACCACTTAAAATGGAAGACATGGTCCATTCTTTTCTCCTGGGGCTTAGTTAAGACTTTCTTCAGGTTTCCTGAACAGATCTGGATGATTGTATACCTTTCTTACATCCTAAGGCTGGTTTTGCATATATAGGTCATGATAAGAGGAATCTTTGTTGCAGCGGAATTATCAAACACATTTCAATATTTTGAATGCCACAACCCCCCATTTTTCTCATAGACTTTATAGATGACTGTGAGGAAAGCCTGCTTCTAGGGAATGACACCAGAGCAGAGTTTATATAATAAAGACGCAATAGTCATGTTTACTCCTAAATCCTTTGGGGCATGAGCCCCCAGTGCCTGACACTCACCTCTCCTTTTTGGCCAGGGGGACCAAAGGGACCCTGTCAGAAAGAAAAGGGAAATAAGAAAGAGTGATTCATTCAGAAAATGCACATCTGAAGCCCAGTCTCCCAAGCTGCTGTGACATGTGCAAGGCTTGGGCTGCCTTCTTGTCACAGCAGGGCTGGAGATCTCGGGTGATTAATTCTGACTGACCACAGTGATCCATGGTTTTCTGGACCCATCTGTTATTTGAGAAGTCAACTCCACTGAATTTAAGGACACCTACCAGCTCTCCTTTGTCACCTGGAAGGCCGTCTGCTCCAGCAATGCCCTGAGAGAGAGACCAGAGTTAACGCTGCACCTGCTGCTGACAGCAAGGATCACCCTGAGGCCTGGATAACCTGAGGGAGCTGGGGGCTCTCAGCAGCCACAGCTGCTCCAGCAAGGGGAAGTTCTCTCTGCCCAAAGCTGAACTCCACACAAGCTGTTCCCCTGCTGATGAGGGCACGGGTGGCACACGGCAACTGGCACAAGAGCTGGGTGCCCTTCGCAACAAACTGGGACCTGGCTGAAAGGCTGAAATCACACCGATGAGAGCCCCGATGGGTTGGCCATGGAAGGCATCCACAGGCTGGCACTGGCATTCCTCAAGCAGGGAACCTAAATTTCAGGTCCCCCTGTTCTGTGTCTCACAGAAAACGTGGGTTTGCAGCCACAGCCAAATGTTGAGTGTCCCTGTTCTCATGGCCTCCTGAGCAGAACAGCTTCATCCCACCCTCAAACTGCAGTGACCTCTTGGTGAGGAACATCCCTCTCCACTCCTGGGGACAGGAATGCAAGCGTGGCTGAAGCTCTGGTGACATCCCCTGTACCAGCCAGGCCAAGCAGCATCACTTTGCTGATCACCTCCAGCCAGCAGCAGCAGCCTGAGCAATCTGAGCATGGCTGGGGTGACACAAATCCCTGCACTCGCTGCCCCGCCCAGGGCAGAGCTGGCTCATCACACAGCAATTACAGCACACAATGAACATTGTTACGGTGACTCCATGGCTTTCCGGAGGAAGTTGTTCCAAGACAAACTGAGATCAGGTTGGGCTTTCCCCTTAGCAACAAAGCGGAGACCACGCTGATACCTATAAACCAAACCAGCAAGGCTTGCTAGGAAAGCCTCATTTTCTGCAAGAACACAGTCATGCATTAATAAAAGCCATATATTTGATGAAAACTGGCCCAAAATCTCATTGCTGAGGTTAAACCAACCATGGAAGTTGAGCAGCAAAAAGTAAAAGATTAAACTAGTTCATTAGTGTGCCAGGCTTTGAGGTTAGGATGAAATATCCATCAGGCACATGAAGCTGAGGAAAAGCTGCACTTCTGAACTTAACTCGGGAGAGGAATTTGATGTGAGGAGCTCCTGCACAGATACCTTGTGGCCACAAAACACACAGCGAGGGCCTGGTGTTTGTATCACAGCATTTTCATGGGTCTCCGTTAGAACAGACAACACCTGTGCCAGCGCAGGGAATATTGGACCAGAGAGGATTTTGGTTTCTGCTGCAGAATATTTTCATTTGAGGGAGAAAAAGCCATTTGTGCTGTCAAAGGCTGTGCCTGAGGTTTGGTTTAAATGCCTCTGCTGACAACAGCACGGAAGTTACCACTTACCTGGTTCCCCTTGGGACCAGGAACACCAAGAGGACCCTGAAAATAAGTAAGAGAAAGAAGGCAAATGAGCTCAAACTGTAACTTCCCTGTGAATTCCTGCTGTGGTCAGACACTCGCTCAGCAAGGAGTGGGGAATCAGTCTCCCAGCTGCCAAGTAAGAGGCTACAAATCTCATTCTCACTTCCTAGAAATACAAAGGGATTTAAGCACCCCTGCTAGCTCTGTGACACTCTCCACTGTCTCTGGTTTGTGTTGTGGGACAATTTCCCAGCTTGTGATGTGAGGAGGAGCTTGGATTTACTCATGCTGTAAAACAGACAAGGATATTTTCATACCACAAGGGCGAAAAGCCAAGGTGTTTTTTTCAAGGCTTTATTAGACTGTCAGTTTTCCCAGGATTTAGAATCAGGTGCTCCTGATTTAAAGATTAATGGAACAACATGGCCATAGGAATAAAATACATTTAGATGATGAACTGATTATCACCCCAGGAATAATCCAGGCAATTTGAAAAATCATTCCATCTTTATCTACCTGACTTTCACAGAGAGGACATGAGACACTTTCAGCCCTATTTGTGACTTTTCTGCTCCACAGAGCAGAGCCGACAAGGAGTTCAGGAGAACCCCAGATTTTTTTTTTCCTCCACTGCAAAATCTACATGTGAAATTCAACCATTTTACCCTTCAAGCAGGATTTCTACAGCACACTCATCAATCTGGCATCCGCAAACTGATCTTTTTTTATTAGCTAGATCTAGAGATGGCTGAGCAGAACAGAATCTTTGAGGAGGACAAACACACAGAACAAGGACATGTTATTTTGCTCAAGTCAAGCACTAAATTAAAAAGAGGGAGGATTTCTATTAATGAAAAATAACTCAGAAAAACAGACAATGGAATGTAGAAATGCAAGAGGGGCTAAAACGGTTTACAACACCCATTTTACATTTGCTGATGGCAAAAGCAATATATTCCTTTCTGAACATTTTCATCTAAATTTATACCTCTGACTTCACAGAGTCTCAAGGCTCCATGAATGTTTATGGCAGTAAAACACAGTTCAGTCACTAAAGACCAAGTCCTGCAAGGAACATTCCCTTAAAGATGAGCTTAGCCCAGAGGATTTTCATTCAAAACTAGAATTCACTGCAGTGGTAATTCCTACAGCAGGAACAAGGAGTTTGGGACTGCCAGCCCCATGCCTTCACATGTGTTTCCTCTGATCAGTTAAACAAAACTCAAGTTTTTGGCCAAGTACTTAGTGCTCCATCAGGGAGCCCAGAGAGGCAATGCCCCAGGTGGCTGCTGGCATCCAGAATCCTCAGGAATTTGATCATAATAAAAATCCTTAGGAAAAATATTTGTCTATTGCTACCTCAGCAACAACAGTCCCATCCTTCCCCTCCCCATACACCACTCCAGCAAGACGGTTGGTGTATTTTATTTCAATGCTATTTTATATCTCACAGTCAAATGCACTAAACCACTTGTATTTTTCATGCCAGCAAACACATTTAGTGAAATGCTGGTTTATATTCCTGGCCACAGTCAGTCCAAGGACTGTGAAAAAACCTGTCAGTACCTGTTAGCTCAGGCACAAGGGGATTTTTCTTTTTTCACAGAAAAGCCTCAATTGATTTCTGGAGAGTTTGATGAGTTGGCCGCAGCTGGGACGGGGTAATTGCATCGATCCTGTGCGTGCAGCTCTGCTCTTTATCCATGTCAGGACCAGCAGTAAAGCAAGCCCAGGGCAGATCTCGGGGTTCTTTGTGTGTCCCCAGCAGCTGCCACCACCCCCAGCAGCACAGGCTGTTTGTTTAGGCTATAAAAACACAATCTGAGGGTTTGGGCTCAACCCAGCCCCAGCACCATGGTCACCACTACACCACGTCCTCAAATGTCACATCCACGCGTTGTGTGAGCACTTCCAGGGATGGTGACTCCACCACTTCCATGGGCAGCCCGTTCCAATGCTTTACGACCCTTTCTGTGACAAACAAAGTCCTAATATCTAATCTGAACCTCCCCTGGTGCAGCTTGAGGCCGTTTCCTCTCATTCTGAACAACCAACAATCACATCTTAGAGTAACCACGCTGAACTTCAGAGCCAGAAATAAAACCTGGATTATTTTTTATTGCTTTAAGCATAACGTTTTCCCTCCCTCTGCTTGGAGCAGCTCCCTGGGTGCTTCATGCAGGGGCCTCTTCCCCTGTGAATGTACATTTTTTCACCACAGCAAAGCCCTGAATGCAGTCAGAGCCCCACAGCTCCACAATAACCCTCCTGTTTCACACATCCAGCTCACAGTAACTCCAAGAGGCTTTTTTAAACCTGCCTGGAGCCAGCACAGAAGGGCCATTGTGGAACCCCCGTGGCGCTGCTGCAGTTGCTTACACAGAAAGCAACTTAAAGCTTTTTTTAAAAAAAACTTTCACCTTAAAGCTGGGGAGGAGGGAGCTGGTGAACACACAGCTCCTGTTCTCCTGCAAGCCCCCAGCAAATGCTGTTCGCTTTGCCCTGCTGGCTTCTTTCCAATGAGAATGAACTCATTTAAATAAAAATCACATTTATTGTGAGGTGGGATGGCCAGGTGTGTTGCTGTTCAGAGAAAAAAGTCACTGATAAAACTGTAATTTAAAAAAACCCAGAGAGTCTAATCAAGTATCTGAGTAACAAAAATTAATGAATCAGCCCCCTCTGGGGAGGGGGGCTTTGGTGGAATCAGTGTAAGGAGCAGGGAAAAATCCCAAACACTCTCTATTCTGGCTAGGATAGGGCCTGGAAGTCTCTTTTACACAATCCACCCTGCCTAAAAATAGTGGGAGTTTCTGAAGTGAAGCAGAAACCAGGAACAGAAGGGACAGGAGGCACGAGTCCTGCTCCCTGCCGAGGGTCTGACTCGGGCAGCCTCAGGGGAGGGCCTGGGACACCCAACACACATCAGACACACCGGGTTTTGGGCCCCTGTAATTCTCTAAATTCCCATCCCAAACAGGGATTAGTCACAGGTGCCTTGTCCTTACCCTGTCACCCGTCTCTCCACGGATCCCAGTCGGGCCAGGAAGGCCGGGCTCACCGCTGGCACCTTTGGGCCCCTGTTGGGAAAACAACAAAAACCAAGCTACAGCTTTACCCTGCCAGGAAACCCTGCACCCTTCAACACCCTGAGAGCTCACCAGCCTCCATAACGTGTTCAGAAAGGTTATTTGTCTTGGATGATCTCTCTCCCTTCCCCACCCCGGACCTGGGGACCACTTATGTTGGTTGGTACAGCTCATTCCAGCTTCTGTCCTGGCCCCCAGCCGAGGTCAGGCACATGCCAAGGTGTCCCAACCTTTGGCCTGGGTCTTTCATTAATAAACCCCTTAAATTAATAAACCTTCAACATCTGTGATCCCACCATGTGATGCTCCCCTCAGCCAGTGTCAGTGGGGAGTGGAGAGTGCAGGTCCCGCTCCCTTGGAGAAGGGAGGGAGAAATATTGGAGTCCCCAGTGCAGCAAAAGGGAAGAGGAGTTCACTGAAGAAATACAGGCTGAGAGTGGTCCAGATCAAGGAGAAATTGAGGTGTCTTTACAAAAATCAAACTCAAAAAACCATAAAAGAGTTTGGGTTGGAAGGAACCTTAAAACTCAGCTTGTTCCACCCCTTGGGATACCTTCCACCAGACCAGGGTGGTCAGGGCCCCATCCAAGCTGGCCTTGGACACTTCCAGGGATGGGGCAGCCACAGCTTCTCTGGGCAACCTGTGCCAGAGATCAGGCTCAAAACTCAATTAAATATAAATTGCTCCTGCAGGCAGCTTATCTAGCCTTGTGCTCTTTCCACCACCCTGAGGTAATGAAGGTGTCACACTGGTTCTGGCAAAGGGAAAGACATTTCTTCCTTTCCCTCCTTGCCACCACCCAGCTGTGTGGCCAGAGGTTTGCAGAGAACACTTACCTGCCAAAACAGGATGCCCATAATTGCCCCTCTCAGCACTGACCTGGAAACCTCGGACACCGCGGGCTCCTATGGGGCCTTGGAGGCCGAGCGGTCCCTGGAAAGAGAAAGATCAGCTTTGGTAAGGAGAAAATGTAGGGCCAAGTAAGTCACTTGTGTAATTAACCTGGCAGAGAGGGAGTGTGCAGGTCTGTGCTGCAGCGCTTTGCCCCATGGCACTGCAGATGAGCCACTGCAAAGCTCGGTGTTTGCTGAGCTTCGCTAATTGCATTGTTATCAACAGAAAGGCTCGTTTGTATAATCAGTGCTTAAGAACATACCATGCTCATGAGTAGAAAGGATCAGGGGCAGCCAAAATCGGCAGCGTGATAGAGCACAGACAACATCCATTAGAGGGATCTGATGTCCCAGCATTATGCTTTTAATTGATTGCAGGAAACGACTGCAAAACATGTGCTGCAGGCCCTTGGAAATGAAAAATGGCAATTGCATCCATTTGCTTGGACATCCTTGGTTCCAGCAGATTATGCTGTCAGAGCAGAGGCTTTTAAGAGCTCACCAGACAGAACATGAGCATTACCATTAGGAGTCTCTACTGCTTTCTCCTGAGAAAAAACACATATCCAATAAAGATCTCAGATGAAAAAAAAAAAAAAACCTAAGTAATTTGGGCATTTAAATCTCATTTTGTAAACTGTCTTCTTGAAATAGATGCCTTCAGCAAGCTGCTGTCACGAGGCAAGGCTTTGGCTCCTTTCACTGCCATCCCTGCTGGGTGGAGCATTCAGGGACACAAATAGGCCTCAAACTGGCCCCTGAAATAAAGCAGCATCGTCCTCAAAAAGCTGAACAACTGCTCAGGTATTTTCGTGGTTACTGCTTCCACTTCTGTTTTCTGTTTGTAATTCAGTAAGGAAATTTGAGAATTATGAATACAGAGCTCTAGGAAAGTTAAATTGCATCAAAAATGACTCTGCTGAGCTTGCGGTGGGAGCTGGAGGGACCTGACAGGCTCTGAGAAACCCTCAGAGCTAAAAAACCCCAAATTGTTTTGAGCCAAACAGCCTTAACAATGGAAGAATCCTGCACCTCTCTTGGAACAGCCCAGTCTTAACTAATAAATTATGATTCTAATAAAACAAATCAGAAATGAGAAGCCCAGGTTAGACATAACCATGGGTTCAGCTGCTACTGCACCCCTGTCAAAACTCTGCACCAACACAATTAGCTCGACTGCTTTTGCTTTTTGGCTGCAATAACGTGGTACCTTTTGTGAGGCCAGCTACTTTGATGAAAAATTGCAGACATAAAAGCAAACATTATTAATACAGTTTATTTCTAAAGCTGATTTCCCTCTCCTTGGAAGTTTAAGCAGCAGCTGCTCACAAACAATAAATCATGCAGTTCAATTTCTTCCTAGTGGCACGTACCAGAAATCATATTAGACTTGCTGTAGGCTCCTGGATTTCAAAATGAGATTAAGATGTGGGGGGAAAAAAGAAAAGAAAAAGAAAAAAACCCAGCAAAACCATTTGAAGGTCAGATCCAACCCCAACAGCAGCACAAGCTGGGGAGTGACAAGATGAAAAAGGTACCCAAGCATTTTTAGTAGTGGATCAAAATCAGAGTTTTACCCTCCTTGTGTTATTTGTTATCATCTCTGCTACTGAGCAGGGACACAGCAGGGAGCCATGCAGTTATTCCCAGTTTTGTTGTAAGTATGGCTTCAGGTTTGGCAGGGAATCCCTCTCCACTGCTCCAAGGAAAGGGAAGCAGGACTGCGGAGGATTTCAGGTGTCGTGCTGGTGGCAAAGTCCATTGCAACAGCTTCCCAGGAGCTCTGCTTCACTGATGCCTCACTTCAGCATGGGTAGAACCTTCTTATTCCTGTTCATTGACTGTCCAGTCCCTCCTGCCACTGTGGCAGCTCCTCACACCTCCTGGACAGCTGCAGTTTGCTCTGCCAAGCCAAATGGGAGGGATCACTTGGCATTGCACGGAGCTGTCAGTGAGAACAGGACCTGACCCAGCTTGGGGGAGGAATTTCTCTGCTGCCAAAGCTCCTCAGAGACAACACTGAGAGAGAAAGTGGCCTTTGACTGTAGCCACAGAGTGACCCCCACCCCCAAACCCTCTTTTGGCACCTCTCTGGTTTACAGCCAGCTCTGTACTTACAGTTGCTCCTCTGGGTCCCGGCAGACCTCTCTCACCAGGAATGCCAACATCGCCCTGCCAGGGACACCAAAGTCAGCTGTGCTATTTAGGAGCCACAAATCCACCCTTCCCACCCCACTGGGACACATTCCTGGATCCCGGGCTGCTCAGTCCCAAACTCCTGCCCCACTGGCCCATCTGCCAGCCCACAGCTGGTGGGTTTTGCCCAGTACCTGTGCCCAGCACCCTGCCCAGCCAGCTCAGTGCTCCCCGGGGAGCTCCACACCAGCGTGGAATGCCTGGAATGCTCAATCCCATGGGACTGCAGGTGCTGCATCACTGGAAGCTTTGTTTATGCAAGGAAGCAGCACGTGAGCTCCAGCTCCCCAGTGTGGTTTAAAACTCACCCATCAGAGCCCATGCTAAGTGTAAAGGTGGGGCACTTACAGGGATGCCTGGCTCTCCAGAGGGACCTGCCTCGCCCATCTCTCCAGGGCTGCCCTGCAGAGCACAAAGCAAACACTCAGTTAGGGCATCACTTCAGGGAGTCATTTCTGTCCTACTGGAAGCAACAAGAGGAGGAGGGAGCTATAACCTGGATCAGGAAATAAAAACAGCTTTAAACTTTTACAGTTTTAAGGCAAAACTCTCAGCACCAGGGAACAGGTGAGCTGCACACCCTGTCCTGGGACCAGTGACGGCTGCCAGGCCCAGGGCAGTGTCTGCATGTCCCACGTGAGACAGGGATGCCAGGACACCCCATCACATTCACTCCTGCATCACCTTCATGTCAGGAGGAGATTCTTGCACCACCTTCCTGCAGCGTGCTCTCCTCCCTGAGGATTAGCAGCAATCATGATGCAGGTGCAGAGGGAAGAATTCATAAAGGAGAGGGACTGGGAAAAAAAAAGCCGCCTCTCAGAACAGCTTTGTGCTGGACTGCTTTGGTCTGCCTGAGGTTTTCTTTATCTCACAGGTAGGTGTCAATCTAAAGCTCCATGGAAGTTTTTCTCCTGAGGTGAGGGAAAATCTGCAGAAGGCAAGATGGGATAATCCTGCTCCTGCTTGCAGGTGCTCAGCCTTTGATTCCCAAAGATGAAGCCTCCTCCTGTGACTTTGGCAAAAGGATGAGGTTTACCAAGCCACTGATGACTCTCCTGTGTATCTGCTGGGTCTTTACTGAACCGGATGCCAGCCCAGTTATTTTACCTAATTTCTGCTCCTCAGTCCCAGCACAAATACAGAAACCATCACTTCGGGTAAGCCCTCCCAGTCCCCCAAAGCTAAAAACTCTTGCTGTGACCAGTTTCCCCACCAGAACCTGTCACTGGAGAGATTCACTTACTGGTTCACCCTTTGAGCCTTTAATACCTGCTCTTCCAGGCAGTCCCTGAAAAAAATTATATTAAAGCAATGTCAGAAGAAGTGAAGTTATTAAATTTGTTATTCTGGTCTGATTTGACACACAAGGAGCCACCTTTGCTTGAAGCAATGGAGGGTTTAGACTTCTGCAGCTTTCACTGTGAAAATTATGACTTCAATGTCTCTCTTGCTGCCCTTGCAGCTCCATGAACACTAATCCTTGGCATGAGAGCAAAGAGCAGGAATATACAAATAGACCAGCAGCAGCCACATTTTGCACAGCAGAAACCTCTCTCCAGGACTGTTCAAAATATTCTGTAATACAGGAAGAAAGGAATACTGTATCTCTTTTAAATAGCTGAGAGTGATGAAGCTGGAGAGATGAAACATTTTGTCAATAAGCACTGGAGTGAGGCAGGGACAGAGCTCAGGGTATTATATCCCAGATCTTACCTCCCTCCATAAGGGATGCGCATCAGTGGGATGTGAAAGAGAAAATCCCTCCCAAGTTTAGATTTTAAAGAGTCAGAGAGGCCAGCAGCCAGGGAATTACTGTGTGGTGCTGCTGCAGGTGCTCTCCAGTTCTGTCCGCCACACTCCTTCCCTGTCTGCATGGTGGGAAAAGTGCATTTCCTCCTGGCTTAACTAGAGCCCCTTGCAAAACAACCCCAGAACGACCCTCCCCTGTGCCCAGGAAGGATCTCTGCAGGCACACTGAGCTGCTGGAACCCCCAGAGGTGGCAGGTCCTGCTCCATACTCACAGGAAGTCCATTTGGCCCCTTCTCTCCAGGAGCACCCATGGGAGCTGCGTCACCCTGTGGATAGGGAGAGGTTAGGAGGGATCCTCCAGCCCTGGGAAATGACCTGGCACAGGTGGGGGACACATTCCCAAACAGGCGTTTGTACTTTTCTCCTTCCCTTTACGGAAACGACCAAGAGCTGTGGTGTCTAGAGGAGTGAGCACCCACTGGACAGGAGCTCCCAGGTGTTTCCCTACCTCCTGCAGCTCCCAGCCTTCCCTGGCAGCACATGCTCAATATTCCTGCAGGATCACTTTCAAAAACCAGGCAACCAGTGCCTGACAGCACTTTGTCTCCAGGCAATTAAAATCAACTCTGTCAACAGCTCTGAAAAGGCATCTCTGAAGGCCTCGAGTCAGCCAGAAGGAACCACTAAATCCAGGGACACAGCTGAGCTTACATCACATGTGCACTTTCCTTCTTTAGGGAATTCCCATGGGACCAACTAATAGGAGAATTTCACTCTCCTTCACAAGTGACAATATTAGAAAATTTTTTAGAAGCGAAAGTCTTTCCAGCCAAGCTTCTTGACGAGCATCAGTAGCTTTGCAGCACTCCCAGCACAGTCTCAGGAATCTTCCCTGCAGTGTTTAAGTAGGACTTTACAAACCTTCTCACCATCGAGTCCAGGAGCTCCATCCCGCCCATCCTTGCCAGGCATTCCCTGCAAACATGGACAGCACACGTTCAGGTCAGGAGGAGGCTCTGCGGTTTGCAAAACACATTCACATCAAAGAAGCTTTTGGCAACGAGTCCAGCTCCAGTTGTACTGGGAGATTTTTCATTGACAGCAGTACAACTGGGGCTTAGTCCAGCTGGGATTACACAGAGACCCACAGAGCAGAAATTTGACAGCAAAGATGGCAAGAAGCAGCTTTTTTCCTATAGGGTTTTATCTCCTCATCTGCAAGCAAGACAACAGCAAGACCTACAGCCTACTTAACTGACTTACAGGTTCTCCTATGAGTCCACGAGCCCCTGGGTTTCCTTTTGGTCCAGGTTTACCCTAGAAAACAACAATAAATCCTGTGTTAACCTGTGTAAACCTTAAGAACAGTCAACAAAGGCAATACTCAAATTCTGTAGGGACGTTTCATTCCATTTCAGCTGGCTCCTCTCTGTCCACATAAGTATGGAGGTTTGGGACACACCAGCAAACTGGCCCAGTGCTGGATACAACACCTGGTCATTTGAAATTCTTGATCATTTCAAGGGATGGGGATGTGAGATCTGATCCCTGAGCCCCAGGCTGTAGCAGCACCTGGACACCTTATTGCCCAGGCATCTTTAGTGAGAGTTAAACATCTCATTTTTGAGATGGTACTTCCACCCCTTTCAAGCAAACCAAGGGGGCACAAGCCATAATAAGCCTATGGAACAGAGTCTTTGGAATGTCCCATCCCAGACTGGAGCAGGAGGGTGTTTGACTGCACTTACAGTGTCGCCTTTGGGCCCCCGGAATCCCTGAGGTCCTTTGCTCCCTTGGTCTCCCTGTGACAGAGGAGGAAAAGCCATTAAGCATCTCCATCAGGCAGTGACAGGGACTGATGCTTCAAGGGTGAAATGAGGAGGTTTTTGTGCTGCTTGCTGGTGTCAGCAGAGGTGTGAGCACACACAGTCCCCGGAGAGCTCGGCTGCACTTTCTCAGTTACACTCTAATTCCTGACACAATTTTTGCAGCAGGGACTTTGCCAACAGTCCCTCAGGGCAGAGGCCATCTTCCCCTTCATTTAATGAAGCAATTTCTTTAAGCAAAAACAGAGTGGGAGAAAAGCTTTAATATTTACTGTCTAGATCCTGCTGGGTGTAATGAAAGGTTTGGTGAGAAAGCACCTCCTTTTATTTTAGCTTGGATGAATTTCTTCTATAATTGCAAGACTAGGGAGGGGTCCCCAGAGGGTGGTGCTGCAGAAGGGAGCTCTGCAGAAGGATGGAGACTGCATCTTCAATGCACAGCTATTGCTGCTTGGAGCAAAAATCCTTGAGAGCTGTGGGCACCCAGGAGCAGACCGGGCTCAAGGGATGTAAGCTCACGATAGGGCTGCTCCTTCCTCCAGAAGTAAAGGATATTCCCTTCTCCAGTGCTTGCCCACAGCTGCTGGTGCCCAGGGAAGGGCAGTGAAGCACAGAGAGCAATGGAAACATGGTGAACTTATTCTGGGGTGGGGCATGGCAAAGGGAGGACATCCTGAGGTCTGGGCCAGGTGAAATAACACTGCTCTAACTGCAGGGAAAAGGGCAAAGGGAATAATGTGATGGAGGTAGTCAGCACAGCCTCCTGCTCACTGGCAGCAGAGCTCAGGGAGGAGGAGTGAACCAGGCTGTGTCTGTGGAGGGCAGGGCCGCAGAGAGACTGGGATACATACAGCTTTCCCTGGAGGTCCTGGCATTCCAGGTGGGCCTCTGAATCCAATGTCACCCTGCAGAGAACAGACATCATTGTAATGCTGGGCTTGGCAGAGGATGAAGTAACAGAATCCCCGCCTTGTACCACAACCAGAGAAAACACAAAAGCCCTGAAAGACACCCCGTATTTCCTGCTGGTTTGCAGGACAGACTTGCAAAAAATCCCACTCTGAACAACAGGTTTTTACTCTGAATCTCCCCGCCTTTGTACCTCTGGTACACTGATATCATTCATGGCCTTGCTATCTTGATAACACTCTTATTCCTAAAGAAATGCATGACTTCATCCAATTCAAACCATTCATTGCCTGGGCTGCTGGTCAAGGGACAGTGACAAGGGTCCAAAGCCTCAGTGAGCTGGAGATTGACCCTGTTCTCACAGAGGAGTCTTTTTGTGTCCCAAAAACCTCTGTCCATGAGCAATTCTTTGGCTTTTTCTCGTAAAGAGATTGAAGAGAAAGTGAAATGCTCATGAAATGTTTCTCTTTTTTTTTTTTTTTTCCAAGATTCTATGCCATGGTCAGTCCTGCACTTTGGTTGGAATGATTCAGTCTGGCTGGGCCTGACCCTGCCAGTCCCTCAGGTGTGTGGATTCTCCCGAATTTGGAAGGTTGTTCTGATGGAGGGGCTGCAGGGAACACCCCACACTTTATGCCTTTACAAGTTTCCCAGTGGAATTCAGTAAGGACAAGTGTCACTGGCACCTCTCACAAGACAAACTGGTGGTGGAGGGGGAAAACAAAAACCACAGAAGTTTTTTCTTACTCTGTCGCCAGCTGGACCCATTGGACCAGGGAGACCTCTTAGTCCTCTTGGGCCCTAATTAAGAAAACAAATCAGTTCAAACTCAATCACAGTTTGTGTAACCAAGGTGACTGATGGCTCCATTGAGCTCCGCAGTGAAAGGGCCATGGGAATGGTGGGAAGAGAAGAGGTGATACCTGCAGGCCGACACCGCCCGGAATTCCTGGAGGGCCAGGAGGGCCAGGGTTACCCTGAGAGAGAAAAATCAATTAGACAAGAGGAGGGGCATCAGGAGCCTGCAAACACACAGCCAGGGACTCCCCATCTTATTTCTCCCTGAGCTCCCTCTCTCCCTTCCAGATTTCTCTTCAGAGTTTCCTTCTACGTTATAGACAATTTCTTCTACGTGCAAGAACATTGGGATCAGTCAGGAATTTATCCAAGTGATTAATGCAGGGCTTTTCCTGAGCTGACATCCCTGCATGGGAAAGGACAGCTGTTAACTCAAACTGATCTTAACATGACGATCCCTGGGAAGATGAATTTTCTTGGAGAGTCGGCACATGGTCCTACAGGGAGAGCAGTGGAAGCCAGTGCACTTCAGCCAAAGTAACTGCTCCTTGTTCAGCCAACAGCTTCATTCCTCCTTGTCTCCTTGGAAAAAATCACTTATTTATTTTTCAAGGTGTTTTTAAAGAGAAAAATCCACTCCCATTCCCTTTAAATTGAAGTTTACCTTCTCTCCTTGTTTTCCTACTTCACCAGGCTCCCCTTTGTGACCAGTGTGTCCCTAGAAATAAGAGTTCTGATTATTCACATCCTGCTAGAGTCTTGCTTTAAAAAATTAAATTTGGTGAGACAGCTGTGAAACCTAAACCCCCACATCCCAAATGACTTACAGGGAAAACAATCTGTAGGTGTGCTGTACCCAGGTGAATGGAGACCCCTCCTGGGGGAGGTTATCCAGGTACCAGTGTCAGAACTGATGTAGTTTCATCTGGAAATGCCCAGATTTGGTTTTCCAGAGTGACTTGCACTGGACTAAGCTCATGGTCTGGATGCAGTTCTCAAATACAGATCAGGGACCAGAACTCAGTTCCCATCACCCCTGAAAATGAGGATGAGTCACTTCTGAAAACCCCATTCTGCATCTTTTACCTCCCTTTTTAAGTAATCTTTAATGTCTGCATCATCAAGCTGGCGAAGAAGTCCATGTCCCACTGAAAGCTTTTATATAAGCTCTGATTCAATTTGTGTCTTGGCTCTCTTCCTATTATTGTGGGAGAGACCCGGGCTAATTTCAGCCATGGCAGATGTTATTCCTCACCACAACAAAGGTCCTGTGCATCATTTGCATCATAATTGGAGAGTTTCACAGGGTTTTCCATTTCATGAGCTATGAATTTTGAGCAGCTATGCCCTAAACATTTTGTATTTGTAATGATATTTATGACTCAGCGCAGAGACCAAGCAGACCTGAGAAAGGTCAGTGCAGGAGGAACTGAGAGCATTACCCAGGAGTTCTCCCACTCACTGCCAACTTCTAAATCCTGCCCAAAGAACTTGAGTCAGTTTTTACTTTGTCTCACTGCTGGAATCCATAACTGCATAGACTTCATGTGAACCAGAGAGGGGACAGAGGAGGAGACGT
Organism: Dryoscopus gambensis; assembly: GCA_013389985.1. NCBI lineage: Eukaryota > Metazoa > Chordata > Aves > Passeriformes > Malaconotidae > Dryoscopus > Dryoscopus gambensis. The sequence continues at coordinate 420,787 of WEIT01035649.1, forward strand.
TTAACTCCTGAGGGTTGAAACCTTGAATTTATGTACCACAGCCCAACAATTAAACATAAACCTAGCTGATGCTACACTGGCTATAAAAACAACAATTGAATTGCATTATATTAATTATGTTTTGCAGTTTAAGAAGTGGTGAGGTTTTTCCAGCTCTCAGGCCTGGAAGGGCAGCACCTGGGTCTTGAGGCAGCCCTGAACTGCTGCCCCTGTTTGTTCCTGTCCATTCAGCTCTGCCTCACTGGGCTTGCAGGGGGTTTTAATCTATGCCAAGGGTTAAATTTCATTTGTAGGAACAAAAACAGATGCATGGCTGGTTTGGGAGGTGTGGAGCCTACAGGAAACACCGTGGATACAATTTAATCCCGGGGCTTCATAGTGGTGTTTATTTTGGGAGACAGATCCTTGCACTGCAGGTGATGTTCCCTTACCTTGAAGCCTGGCATTCCTGGGGGGCCAGGGGGGCCTGGTGGGCACAGAGCTGGGCACTGCAGGGAACAGAAACACTTTGCTTTAACAGGCACACAGCACATCCAGGGAAGCTGCTTTCATTCACTAGGTGAAAAGTCATGGGGATTTTGCTCTAAATCCACTAAATCTAATGGAATCATGGCATCATGGATTGACCAACTTTCCCCTGTGGAATGGGGTCCTAGAGGTCCTGGTAACCCACAAAATAATGATTTATGAATTACCTGTTCCACTTTGAACATGGATTGTGAGACCTCCTGATGGCTGACAGTGTCCACAGTCCAAAATGCCCAAGAACCCAAGTTTCCCAGGGAAGCTGGATCAGTTTCTTTGTAAATCATTAGGACCATATTTAATCCTCTGCATTAACTGACCCCTATTGATTTCCTTTAGCCAACTCCTTGAAGGAAACAAGGACAGGCATCAGAATTAATTGAAGGGCACCAAATGAAAAACCAGTACCTATAAGCTGATATCAGCAGATGTCTAGGGGTGGGAGAGCCCCTGGTGGGAACTCCAGCTTGGCTGGGAACAAACCAGAACATGCATGGAAATTTAATCAGAAAAAGGCCATACTCTTGAAACTTTACAAATAGCTTTTTATTTGTTTGGGTGGGGTTTTGTTTTGTTTTTTGTTTTTTTTTTAATACAACTTCAGGCAGCACCTCTGCGGCAAAAATTTAATTTTCTAGTATATTCCACAGGGTAACTTAATTTAAACGTGCAGAAATAGCCTCGTTTTCTATTAACTCCCATGTGATGTGCCATAAGGCAGTCTAAATTGACTCGGAGCTTTTTTTGGGGCATGCCAATTAGAAAACCAAAGAAGCTGTCACAACAACAGCTGTGAAATCTGCAAATGTCACCTCCATCGTTCGTGGACTTAACACTCCTTTCGTTCCCCTGAAAGAAAGGGATCAAGGCTTTTCCTAAGGAAGGAAGCCTAAGCAAAGCATGTGTCCACAGGAACCCGGTGCCACCATCCCTGGAAATAAACAGTGCTGCACTCACAGCCTTGCCTGTTGCAAAGCAGGATTGGACGCATGGAAAGCTGTTGCCTTTTACCAAATGCTGAAGTTGTTTAGCATGTGAAGAATGTATGTAAAATGTGCATTTTGGGAAGCAAAAATCAAGGACAAAATCAAAGACTGGTTTGGGTTGGGAGGGACCTTAAAGCTTATCTCATTCCACCCGCTGCCATGGGCAGGGACACCTTCCACCGCCCCAGGTTGCTCCAAGCCCTGTCCAACCTGGCCTTGGGCACTTCCAGGGATGGTGCAGCCACAGCTTCTCTGGGCACCCTGTGCCAGTGCACATCTGCCTCCTTGAAAACACATTTCAGTCCAGTAAACACCCCCTGACTCTTGTGCCTCCTGGTAAGGTGGTTTAAACCCACACCTGCAGGTCTCAACAGTGCATGTTAAATGGTCTGGCACTCGCCCAGCTGTGCCGGCCAAAAGTCACGTCAGGGATTAAACCAAAGCATATTTTCATGCTACATAAAGAAACACCTACCTGAAGGTCCCCACCGCCATCAGGAAGGGCACCTGGAAGACCCTGCAATTCAGGGAATGGTGGCTTTTAAATACAAGGCAAACATGAGGAGAAAACACAATTTCTAGGACGATTTTTACAGACCCAGCTCAGCTGGATCAGCACAAGGCACATACTCAGCCCCACAGCCTAAAGTGCTGCCCCTAAACCTGGAGGGCTACAAACTGCAGCAGTCCTCAAAACCAGACACATCAGGGGTGTAACCATCCCCTGAGAGGCACAGCTGGGCTGGGGAAGAGCCTTGGGCCTCAGGTGATGAAAGCAGCAATTAGAGAAGAGCAGCTGTGCCTGGCTTCCTCCCGGCCTGGGGAATGACCTCCTCATCCCCACTATTCAACACTCCACAGAGGCCACAGCAAACCCAAAGCAAGGACTTGATTGCAAGCCCCACTTGCTGGCCCTACAAGAACAGCTCCTGATCCAAGCAAGCACAAAAACTTTCCCTGAGAGAACAACAAGCCCACCCCGTGCTCTGTGTGCCGTAAAGGTGGGGTGTCATTGGGTTCCTCCTCACAGAGAGCACAAGTAACAAACAGGAGATCAGCAACACATCCAGGTGCAGCCAGGGAAAAGTCCCTGCTCTCCTCAGGGCACCGTGTTTATGCCCTGCTGAATGCTCGTGGCAGTGGCAGCAAATAAAAAGTGCAGCAAGACGAAAATTCCAGACTCCTCCCCGGGGAATTTTCTCACATTTTTTTGCAAGTCTCAACTTACGGGAGGCCCAGGTGGTCCAGGAGGCCCTGGGAATCCTGGCAGACCAAAAGGTCCCTAAAAAGTGAGAAAAATAATAAGAATTCCCTTTCAATATAAATGCAAAGGGATGTGAGGTGTGCCTACCAAAACATCACTTCAGAGTGAGGTAAGAGACAAAAATGAAACTCATTCTTCTGTGGTTGTGGCACATTCAGTAAATGGGGATTAAATGGTAGGAGAAACTCACAGAAGGACCCCGAAATCCTTGTCCACCTGGGCGCCCACTGGGTCCTGGAGGCCCCTGTTGAACAGAGAGAAGAGCTTTCACATCTGTGGTGACCCTGGCACCCCAAAGCCCAGGGGCAGCCAGCAGCCTGGCCGTCCCCATTTGCCCAATCCCCCAGGCAGCTCCATCCTGCACGGGACCATCGGCTTCCCAATGCACATCTTGTTTTTCACTCCATGCCCCCCTGGAATGCGCTGCCAGTCTGCATCCCTCAGGCACAGGGCAGCTCCCAGGAACCCACCAAACAAAAGCTGGCCCAAAACTGGGCATTTCCAGTGTTTACAAGGCTGCTGTGCCTTGAATTTAAACCAGAGCCAGCTTCCCCAGGGTGGGGGCAAGGATAAAACTCCCACAAGGTCGATGATCTGCAGGACTCCACGTCCCTCTGCCGGGCACAGTAGAAGGACCTGAGGCCTGGGGTGGTGGGTTTGTAACACTCAGGGTATCCAATAAAACCTGAATCTTAATTTATAGCTTTTTTTCTGAAAAAAAATATTCTTAGTACTTACTGGAGGTCCTGGTAGTCCTTTGCCCTGGAAAAAACATTTGAAGCAGTAAAAGGTCACTCAGAAAGCGAACGTACAGGAAGAAAAGAAAAGAAAACCTCAGAAAATGCTGCTAATTTTTTTGTTGTTGCTTTGTAAGTTTCCTTATCACTCCCTTGCCCCTAATTTTTATAATTTGCAATCAGAGCAGAGTCTTGATGAATCCCCCTGTTGCCTCTAATAATTTGAATTTCCTTTCCATTGCTGTTACCTACGAGACGTCTGTAAGAAAAGTGATGTGTGGTGACACAGGAGTGAGACGTGGAGAGGAAGACAACATTCCAGTTTATCTATTTCTCCTTTTTCTTTTCCTCTTAATTTTGATTAGACATTAGATAATGCCTAATGATTTTGATAGCATGTGGTAAGTCAGTCTGTATCCCAAGCTGGTTTGCTTTTACAGCACCTCAGAGAATGAAAATAGGTCTGTGTTACCAGAACAGGTCACACACACACATTTAAACATTTCAAACAATATATTCACTCATTCAGGCTTTGATCCCTTTGTTTGGGAAACAGATCTTCCCATCTTCTCTTGGTGATGGTTTTGGCAAAATATTCCACCCTTTCATCACATGGGCTGTTCTGGGAGGTACTTACAGCTGGTCCAGGGGGCCCAGCAGGTCCTAAGGCACCCTGTGGGAACAAAACAGGATACAAATTAGCAGGGATAAAAGAGAAACCTCGATATGGGGAGTCACCAAGGCCTGCTCTCCTTGGGAACTCCAGCAGTGTCTTGCAGAAACAGGACGCAACTGGAGATGCCCCGCTGAATTCACCCATACAAGGACAAAAACTTAGGGATAATTACCCTGGAAGTCCCAGCTGGCATCAGATGAGTATCTAAATATCCTCCATGAATATTTAAATGTTCATAACTTGACTTTTATCTACTTGAAATAATCTCATTCATAATTCATTCATATTGTAGATCCAGTGACTAAGTTTTCTAAAACTATTAACAAAATTTGGACTTATTCTAGGGAATTTTATTAGTTCATCCATTTTCCTTTCAAGCAAAGCCAAAGATTTGGCAGCTTCTGCTCCTTCACTAACTTCCTTAGCAAATTCCCGGTCTCCTTTTCCCAATTTGCATTCCTGCTCTTAGGCTTGACTGGAGCTTGGTGATCTCATGGCTTAGACTAGAATTAAGTCACTCCTGACGCTGTGAAGTTCCTGCTTGGCTAAAGGTAAGAAGACAGAGAGACCTCCTTAACCCCTTTGCTGCATTGCAAAGCTGCCAGCTGGCCAGCAGGCTATAAAATTAATTACGGGTGGTAATTCTGAAGCAGAACCCCAGAATGATTTGAGTTAGAAGGGACCTTAAAGACCACCTTGTTCCAGCCCCGGGCCATGAGCAGGGACACCTTCCAGGGCACCAGGGTGCAGGGACAGAGCAGGGACATCTCCCCGCACAGGGACAAAGCTTCCATGGCCTCTCCCCAGTCCAAACCTCTTCTCCAAACGCCCCCAAAAATGTTGCACAGAAACATCTGAGCTGGAATCAAACCTAGAACAAGGTGGATGGGCAGACCTGGAGAACAGCCCAGCACACACAGCTGCTCACTGTGACCCCAGGGGGGGACGCCTGCCCTCTCCTCATGTTCTGTGGGCCAAAGGAGATTAGAAATGTTTTCCCTTGTTAAGCCTAAAGAGAAAGACACGGAGGACCCAAGGCCTCGTTAGGAGTGGTCTTGTGAGCAGGGGACTGTAATCCAATAAAAGTCAGCCGTGCTGTGAATGTCAGCTCATCCATTTCTCTTGCTGCAGGTTACTCTGCTACGCCTCCACTCCACCACTTTTATCTTCAGGCTGAAAATCCTTACAACCACTGATGGCTGCAAGGGACAAGCTGGGATATCCTCCTGCAGGGAAAATTCTGAATTCCTGGCACCTCCTGACTTGCACCCTAATGCTGAAAGCAGCTGCATCGCCCCTTCCTGCTTTGGCCAACAGGCCAGAAAGTTGGCAGAGCACCCAAAATGCCAAATGTTGGCCCTTTACACTCCCTAATTTTGATATCTTGGAGGGTGTAAGGTGCAGAATGCAGCAGTGAACATTCCTGGTAAGGTAAGAGATTACCAAGTCCCTGAATGAGCTGATGCTACTGCATTAAGTGCAAAGGAGAGACTCTAATTTATATCTCAGTTTTAATAACATTGTCTGACTTGACTCACTCTCCTGGTAACAATGTTCTTTCTCTTTTGATTAGAAAACAATATCACCATAATTTTTCATTTTATAGTAACTTGTGAATGGACAACTACAGAGCATAGAAAATACCTGATTATTATGACAGTCATAAATAGAAGTGAATAATTATGTAATTTCAGCGTAAAGCAACAAACTTCAAAATCTTTGAGAACTTTCCGGTGAAGGACACCAGTATCTAACATGGAGGTCAGAACCCAACTCAACTCCAGCTGAAAAGAAAGGGTTTTTAAAATTGAAAAAACAAGTAGGCTTGATCTAATCCATCTGTAAGCAGAACCAGGAGAAAGGCTAATTGATGGTGAGAGCAGTAGGAGATATTTAGGATAAAAATCCTTTTGGAAATGTTTGGCAATAAAGTATTACTGAAAAGTGGCTTCCATGAGCCCACTACCCTACACTAAACAGCTTCGCTTTCAGACACTCCAGTTCAAAAAAATTAAGCTTATTTAGACGAAATCAGAGTGTTAAGCATGAATTCAAATCCACAACAATGAGTAAACAGCTTATTTCAGTGAGTCCTGCAAGACTGAAATATGTTCTAAAAAGATAGGGAGAAAAAAAAGTCAGCTAACAATGCTGTTCATTTAGAGTGCTAAAGCTTTTAGAGGTTTTCCCTTTCCCCAGGTATTTCTTAGACCAATTAAAACAATTTCCCAGATGGACCACTGACCTTGAAAAGCTCCCCTGAATGCTGAGGGGTCCCAGGTTTGCCCCGTGCTGCCAGACTGAGTTACAAGACAGGGGAAAGCACAGCAAACCCAAGCGTGCAGCGAGGGCAGCTCTGGCTGGGGGCTCCTGCCCAGAGGAAGTTCTGGAGCCCAGAAATTATCTGCTCAATTAGCCTGCAAGGCAGGAGCCATGTGCTAACCTGGGCATGGGCAGGCACTGTCCCACGGCACAAAACAGGGGCACAGAACTGCTCACAGCCTCCTGCAGGTGGTCCGGAGCTTTCCCAGTTTAAAAATCAGGGATCTGTTCCCAGATGGCACTGGACTCTTGCCACAGGATGTCTGAGAGGGGCCAGGAATTTGCAGCCCTGGACCTCTGGGGAGAAATAATGGCACAAGGGACAGAAAAGGAGTGGGGTTTAGGGTGGTGGTGATGGACAGAGGCTGGGAGCTGGGACCAGGATGTCTGGAGCTGTGACCAGGATGTTTGGGCCCTGCCACTCAACTTTCCCAGTGGCCACACAAACTTTGCCTTTCACATGGGAAAGGAAGAAGAACAGATCAAAAATACATGGCTGTACCACTCATCCCTTTAAATAACTCACAGATTTTTTTAGCTTTGAGTAACTCCTTGAGGCAATGAGTGGATTATTGGGATACACTGAACATGTTACAAAAATCCAGCCCATCACTGCAGCCCCCAGTCCAAAAGGCCAGCAAGCCAGCTGTGGACACAAGCCTTATATTCCCATCTGGGAGACAGGAGAATAGCCATGCTGGATCACAGTCTGTGCTGAGTGGCTCATTAATGGTTATTCCTTAATGTCACAGGGACGCCTAAGAGTGGGTGGTGGCTCTGGATGATCTGAAGGACATCTGTAACATCTCTGGCAGTTGTTTCTCTGTCCCTGTGGTGCCTCTCAGCACAGCTGGAATACGCAGGAAGCAGAAAAAGTTCTGATTTCTTGCTAGGCTGGCTGGGGAACACCATGGCAACCAATAAGGCAACCATATGGACAGATCCAGAAATAATAGAAGGCGAAAGTTTAAACAATTAATACACAGTAGCATTAATTATAAACAACACAGATCTGCCAGCTCAGACTGCAAATAAAGGCCAAAATAACTTCACTTTGATAAACTTCATAATTAAGTCTGCTGACTGCTTCAAGAAGCTTTTTAGATACTTGAAATATTCCCAGTACAGCCACCACTGAGGCAACCCAAGCACGTTCAAAGCCATGTGAAAGAAAGGTGGATCTCACGCCCTGCTTAATGAAAAGCCACCTGGGGCTTCATTTTGACAAGGTTTACATGAAAATCAACACTTGAATATCACCAATTTACAGCAGAATGTGAAATTCATCACAACAATCAGCGACAATGACAATTTAAAGGGTCTTAGGATCTAATGGGGTACTCACACGGTCTCCTGGAGGCCCATTTGGGCCAGGTGGGCCATCAGTTCCTGTTAAACCCTGTAAAAAAATCCAAAAGATCAAGACAGTGCCATTCTGTCAAGAACACATCTCAAAATTGTTCTCATATTCCTTAATTCAGCCTAGACATGCTTCTCCTTCAATTTCTCCTGATACGCAAGACATGGATGTAACTCCAGGACTCACATTCCTTCCCCAGCAGGCACAGAGGAAGTTCATGAGACACATCAGGAAGACACTCCTGCCTATGTGAAAGCTTTCAAAGACCTAAGAGAAGATGACAAAATACTCACATCCACTCCAGGAAGGCCAGGCAACCCAGCTTCACCTGCAGTTCCAGGCTTCCCTGGTGCCCCTTTTGGCCCCTACATGAGGTAAAGAGTCAATTATTATAACAAAATAACAAAAGAAATGTGGCAAGGATGGAAGCTCATTTGTTGGTGTGTTAATTTTACACCGTGCGTCGTGGGAGAATCCCATGAAGAGAGGTGAATCTTGCTATGAATCCATATCCAAATCCTAAATTTCAGTGCTTTGGCTCATTCCCACATGCTCACAAGCTGGTTTTAGTAGGGGGCAGGAAGGGATGCAGTAAGTGGCCAAAGCAAAGGGCTCTGCCACCTGGTACACTTTTGAGCACAATTTTGAGCACTCCTTGGCAGACTGAGGGGCAGAAGCAGACTCAGAGCAGTGCCAAAAACAACCATGTGAGGTGGCTTGGTGCCAATAACATCATTATACAGATGATGCACAAGCTTTATCTCACTTATTTCATTCATTAATTTAACTTTCATTTTATTTCACTGACAGCAATGAAGCAGGAGGATGTGTTTGTCCCCACTCCTGAGAACTCTGCGGCAGATGAAGAGGAAAGTGAGGCTGTAAGTGCCAGCTCATGCCCTGTGTGTGTCCTCTCCAAAGGATGGACAAGTCAGTACCAAGCAGGGAATACTTACTGGTGGGCCTGGCAAACCAGGAGGGCCTGGCTCTCCCTGGAGGAAAGAGAAAAGGCAGTGTTAGGGCTGAACCTCTCTCTTGGGTGACTTTTTCCAACAACGGTGTTCCCAGCTGCACTCAAACCTCTCCTCGTGCCCACTCCCAGATTTACCACGCTCAGTCTCACAGAGCTGATGCTCTAAACTCTGCTACCCCCTAAGCAGGATGAGCCTGGATAGCCTTTTCCAACGTCTACAGTAGCAAATTTGGGGAAATCCACATCCTCAACCTCCCAGAGAGAACCAGGACTCCTGAACAGTGCCCCCACCACCTCCAGCTTCTTCCAGATATAGTTAGGATTAATTTGCACTTGGGATTGTCTGCAAACGAGGCAGAGAGGAAGCTGGATGGGTGTCACGGCTTCCAAACATCTCTGCGGTGAAACAGAGGGATACAGGGATAAACTCCAGCTTTCCAGGGCACAGTATGAAGCTGTGGTACTGCCAGGAGCTGGGGATTACCACAAAGTGAAGAATGAACAAACTGTCTGCAGTGATTTTCTTCATATGACTAAATTTGGACAGGAAAAGCAAACGAGCACAGCCCCCCACTGATTTCCACCTAATCCAATTGCACAGTCTGGATTAAACACAATTTTCGTACAATATTTCAAAAGCACTCTATTTTTTTTCTATTCTAATAAAAAGAAACTTTTAAGAACAGCATTGAAGGTGTTTGGGATACAATATTTTATAAGTCTTTAATCACTTCTTGTAATGCCATTCACAAGCGTGTGTGTGGACTCCAGATAACAATTTGTGTTTTATTTTTAGGCCCTGAAAGAAGCAAACATTTGTGAACAGCAGGAGCTTGACTGGAGCTTGGTTTCCAACTCATCCCACAGGAAAACACTTTGTATCTCAGACCAGAGCCCACCCTGCCCTCCTGGCTTTAGGATAAATGCACCGAATATTGTGAGAGGTATTGTGGGCGAGCAGAGGGGAAGGGGCAAGTCGGTACCCTGGAAGAAGAAAATCTCCGTAGAGAAAGGGTGATTATTGCAGAGCAAGGCTGGAAATAACACCATCCCACCACGGGCCTGGTAATTAGGAGCCAGGAGGCGTATGCAGAGCTGTGGGATTCATAGCATGTTTCTATATTTGCTGGGAAGGCTGTGGGCAGACCCCTCCAGCCTGGCTGCCCGGAGCTGCTCAGGATTTCTGTCCTGCACTGCTGACCCACCAGAGGGTCCCTGAACAGAGGCATCTTTATGCTCTGACGTGCTGAAGCAACTCCTTCAGTATCCTTTGCCCACAGCTTTTCCATAAATAGTTATCACCATCATGGCTGGGGAAGGTTCCCTGCCAAGGAAATGAAAGGAGCAGTTCTTTTGAAATGAAAAGCCATGTGGAAATGGCAGTAGGGGTGGTTCGATCCCTCCTCCAGCACCTGGGATTGCCAGCCCCTTGCACTTTTCCTTGCCTGCGTGGTGGGAATCTGCACAGCGAGGTCACAGCACCAGCAAAGGCTGCTGGGGACCATCTTAAACCTTGATGCTGCCATGGTGGACCCCTGCAGGACGCTGCAGGAGCACCAGAACTTCAGAGAGCTGAATCAAAAGCCTAATCAGTGTTTGTACCCCTAATGCCAGATCACTGGGAATTAGAGGCAAGGGCTGTCAGCAAGAGGAAATGCTCTCCTGGTGCTCTGTGAGAGGGAAGGAAGTTTACTCTTTCTCAGAAAGTCAAGCCAGGAGAGAAAGCAGGGGGAAAAAAAAAAAAAAAAAAAAGCTTGATTTTTTAAAAGTGACAATTGCTTATTAGCAATTTAGGGAATTACATCCCCAGAAATAATTCACAGGAACTTGTCACTAATTCTTTCCATCAAAACATGCTGTTTCTAGTCTTGGGAGAGAGATTTTGCTTGTTACTGAGTATGAAACAAGAGGCTTGTTAAAGGCTTTAATTATAAAGTATTTCAGAGGGACTCAATGTTGCAGCTCCTCCTGAAAGGGAGGTATGAAAGCAGGGCCTTCGAGAAACTGTGCTGATGAGGTTCATCCAAGGAGATATCCTGAATAATTCAGCTGCATGTCCTGCACCTCTCACTGCTCACAGCTGATGGTAAGAGACTGCTGAACACCTCAGCAGCACGCACCCAGCTCAAAGTGAGTCATCAGCAACACTTCCACACCACTTTCATCCAAAGTCATCTGTGGAGATGACCTGGCTGGAGTGGCTTGCAGAGTTCAGGAATACAGTGCAGAAAATTTTCAATTGCAATTTAAAAAGAAGTCTCAGCACCAGGAGAAAAATAAAATAATGTTTTCACTCTGCAGTGGCAGAACTGACGCTGCCACTCAGGATCCACATGATACCCCCATGCAGCACTAGGAAAATGCAGAATGGTGCTGAATTTTATATACCATCCTTTTTTGGAGTGTACTGACAAAAAAAGGGCAGCTCTTAAGCAGGGAGGCTGCGTGACTGTGCTCAACACCAGCCACAGCCCTGCACCTCCTCCTGTGCAATTCCTGAAAGGACTCAATGTCCTGTTAAAGAGCAGGAACCATCCGGGAGCCTGTCCCTGGACAGCCAGACCATCTCACCTGACCAGGGCACCTGACATCCTCTATCCATAGGAGGGATGGAGCTCATGTCTGTTCAAACAAGAGACTATTTCTGCGTAGCCAAAACTCCAGACCAAAGCTGGGACTGCAGGACTTTGCACCTTAAACACTTTACTCAGCCATTTGATTTATTAGGACGAAGTTATTCATATTAATTAGATGTTGTTATTTGATCCTGTCCCACGGGGAGCCTTCCAAAGCCTTTAGTTGTGGATAAAAGGGTGTAGGTCCACACGACTGACACCTCCCTGGGCTCCTGTTTCCAAGAGCAATCAGAAGCGATGCTGGTGCTGCTCCAGAATTAAATATCCTGTAGAAAGCAGGAACTGAACAACTACAGGGTTTCTTTCCCATTTCCTCTCTGCAGAAGTTGAAACTTGAAGCCTGAAGGGCTTCATCCTTCCCAAACTCTTCTTTTTGCTTCCACAGAGAATCACAGCCAGCCTTTGCCAAGGCCTGCTGGCCACAGCAATGTCCTGCTGAGGGGACTCCACTGCTGCAAACAGGAACACGTGTGCTTTGCCCTCTTCTGGGGTGTCCCCTGAAGCCTTTTGTGACACCACGAGAAACTGGGAGCTGCCGAGGTGCCAGCTCTGAACATCTCACACTACAAAACCAGAGTGAGATTCCCAGGAAAACGGTCTCCACTGGCCAAAAGGACACTCGGAGGGAGCAGCTGGAAATCAATGAGCTTCTCTCTTCAGCCCAGCCTGGCGCAGGGAGCCGCAGAGAAAGCTCCCCACTGCAGGCACAAACACTCCTTGTTCACCATGTTCCAGTAAACTCATACATTTTTTTTTTTTTTACCTCCTTATCCAAAAGAAAATGGCCTGCATGGAATGAATAGATTTTTTCAAGGTTGCTTAAGGGCCCAATTCCAATAAATGTACTTCAGACGAGCTTTAAAACCCCTGCACTGTTCCATAAGCAGCTCAGAGAGACAAGAGCTGCTCAAACTGGAAATCGAAGCAGGAACACAGACTTTGGCATTTGATGTGGTCTTGCTGAAGGTCCATCTGATGCTCATTTTATCCACTGCCAACTACAGGACACAATTCAGTCCTTATCCAACAGATGCATGGAAGCGATATTTTTAATTTTTATGGAAACATCAATTAAAAGTAACAGAACAAGATTTTCTCCTCCTTTAAGTCCTGGGTTATGTAGTCTTCTCCCTCTGCAGGAGGTGTAAGGAGCTGCCTGCTGAAACAAAGGCTCTCCATTTCATTTTGGGCCACTATGAACTCACATCTGGCAACACACGAGCCAAGTCCTGACACATCGTGTGCCAAAGTGAGGGACAGCCATGATGACAATATTGAAATGAAACTGCTAGGATAAAAGCAGTGTCCAGTGCTGCATATTTAAGTCTCTTGTAGCCTCTCTAGAAATGTAGGTGCTCTGAAGCATCACATAAATCTTGCTCTGAACTACTGAACGTGCGCTGACCCCACACGCATCATACCCCTGCACTCAACCTTGTGCCAAAAGAGAAATATTCTACTTTGCAAGCAGGGTCACGAACCCCTGAGCTCTCCCTGGAGACAGGGGATTGATCCTGCAAAGAACCTGAGGCCGCTCAGCACCTCCCCTCGCTGTTCTGACTCCTGCAGAATGAGGTTTCCTGCTAGGACAGTGAATTTCCAGGTCCATCCGCCCCCGAAGCATGTCCAGAGGCTGCAGATCTGGAGAACAAGAGCAGCTTCTCTGCCCTGTTGGCTCTGCCCCTGCTCCACCCCTCGCCCAATCCAGCCCCTGCCCTGTGTCACTCACATCAATGCCGTCCTTGCCAGATGGTCCAGGGGGTCCTTGTGGTCCAGGAGGGCCTTGTGGTCCAATTCTCTGAAGGGACTGGGGGAAAGTGAGAGACAAGAGCTTATTTTTGCATCAGAAGAGATATGCCAGCTAGATCAGAAAGCAATGGCCAAGTCCTACAGCTCAACCCTAAATCTGCCCCCCCTGCCAGCCTGGGTGGGCTCAGAGTTGCTCCAGAGCAGTGCAAGGCTCTTGGGAAAACCCTGAGCACATCCCCAGCTCCTCTCACTGGTGCCTTATACTGGGAATCCAAGCTGGTCACTGGGCAGCAAAGGGGTTTGGTTATACAGGAAATTGTTCTGACTACAGGCACATTTTGGGTTGGGCAGAGGAGGAAATGCAAAGCCCATGGAAAAGGTGCCAAGTGCTTGGTAGAAATAGTTCATTTATAGCCCCAGTCTGAGGGGCTGATGGCAAAGCCAGGCAGACACCAATGAAGACAGGAGGAGAAAGGGAAAGTCTCCTCTCTGAGCAGAATGCCACTTGAAAATCGGGGATTTTAGAAAGGTCTGAGGTGGGGGGAAGGAAAGAAAGGTCCAATAATTGACTTCTGTATGGAGAGGGCTCCAGAGAGCAACTTGCTGTAGCTTCAGGGAACAAAGGTTTCATTGTTCACTCGCAGCAGAGTTCTGAAATCCCAAGCCAGGCTGCGAAAATTCCTCACTAACAATGAAAAACTCACTGAGGAGTCACTTCCCCAGACAATAATATTAACACCAGACAGGGAAGTTTAATACAGCTTCATGTCTCAGGTGAGCAAGGGCTAAATATGCTGTAATTGTAAAATTTGAAAATTGATTGAGGGAATAAGAAATTCTGATTCAGATAAAGACCCAGATCAGATCAGTCTCGCTGGAAATCTGTTACTTCATTGTAAAAGGAAACTGTTTCTCTTGCATCAACAGATCCCCCCTTTCCAAGGCTTTGTCTCTTAGAATTGCAGGGCTGAACGGGAAAACAACGCTTTCACGGGAACATAAAACAACAGTTTTTACACCTACCCCCACAGGTACAAACCCAGGTGCACATTTGTAATAAACTTTAGACTAACAACCTGCCTGTTGCCACTTTTCACCCCACAGGTAGAACGCACACAGACCACTCTCTTCCACCCTTACAGGTTTTTCCCTGAGCGTGAGACACGAATGAGGTTTCTCACCTGAGCTGATGCTGTGGCCAAGAGCTGACACAGGGAGAAGAGCCCAAGGGCAGAGAATCCAGCCATGGTGCCCAGGCTCTGCCTCTCTCCCTTCCTCCGGGGCGGCCAAACCCTTTCTCCTCCAGGGTCCAGCAGATCCCTCCTCCTCCTCCCGGGTCTCAGCTTACAGAGCAGAGACTCCTCGCCTCCAGATAAACCTGTGGCTCCAGCTGGAGCAAGGCGAGAGGGGCCGAGCTTGGAGGAGAGGAGGTGGGAGAAGGAGGGGGAGCAGCCGGCAGGCAGAGCAGCTCTCATTCATGCCCTGCTGGGCAGCCCCAGCCTCCTCCTCCAGGAGCTCATGGAAGCGCTGCGTTGGGAGACGACACAGGAGCAAATTTGGGTTACTCCAGCTGCGAATACAAAGCTGTTCCTGAGGTCTCACCAGGGACATTTCCCAAAACCTCTGTGCTGGGCAGGTAAAAAGCAACACAGAGTGAGCTATGCAGTGCCCGAGGCCACCTAACTGCAGTAGGGACCTTATCAAACCTGTAACGGTGCAAAATCACTACAGAGAAATGCACTTACAGCCTAGTGAGGTGCTTCGGTAGCTCTGGGGGTTGTTCACATCTCGTTTCGGAGGTTTTTTAGGGTGATCTGAAGAGCACCAGCTGATTCCTTGGGAAATGATCAGTGCTGGTCAGAAAACAGATAATCACAGACAGATACAAGGAGAAAGGAAGAACAACAAACATTCTCAAAGGCACAAAGAAATATTTGAAATACGGCAAGGAAGGAAGAGGAGAGCAGTTCCCAGGCTGGTGATCCCAAATAGCAATAGATTAACGAAGATGCATCTCCTGCAATGAGCTTCACCCTTCCCTTTATTGATTAAAGACAATTTCATCCAAAGTAGGCTGTGGAAGTGGAGAGGAACAGTGGCAAGATTCCTCAGGGCTGGAGTGACACAGCTCAGCTGGTTAGGAAGATGAGAGAAGTGGAAAAGCAAAGCTTAAGAACTGAAACCCCACATTTCAGCTTGGCGTCCTGACACCAGGAGGTTTGTACGAGCACACTGTGTGTGTCTGTCCAGCTCCCCAGCAGCCAGTATTCCTAGAGCTTTGGCACAGGGATAAAGGACTCAGATTTACCAAGTTCCCACAAGATTCTGTGGAACAGTTGGGGACAGAAAGGGAATGTGTCTGTAAGTCTGATGGCTCCAGAGTAACCGGAATCCTTTATCAGACACCCCAAAGAGGGAGAGCAGTGCAGTCCCATGGACAGCTTTGCACAGCTTGTACCTCCTGCTCCACACTAAGGCCAACTGATGGCAGGAGGGAAAGCAAAGCAGACCCAAATTCCTTGGCCACACCTTGTCCAGAGCCAGCCAGGGCTTCGGGGGCTGCAGCAGGTGGAGCCTGCCCAAAACCAGCACAGGAAGAGCCCTGGGAGTGTTCCTGTTCCAGCCCATCCCACAGACCAGAAGAACTCCCAGTAATCCTCTCATCCCTCAGCCATAGGCACCAGAGCTGAGGGGACACGGTGACTTAGAGGAACTGTTACCACAAAGACACCCCTGTCCTTGTGTCCTGAGGGGAAAAAACCCCTGAACTGAAGCTCCCACAGCCAGGCTGGGCAGGTGCTCTCCTGCCCGGAGCCCCAGGGGGTGCTCAAAGCAGGGTCCTGGTTTGCCCTGCAGAGCACCACTGCACCCGTGGGAGGATGGCTGCAAAGTCAACACAAAACATACTGAAACATCCAGATACCCCTTCCCTGGAAGTGTTCACAGCCAGGCCGGATGGGGCTTTGAGCAGCCTGGTCCTGTGGAAGGTGTCCCTGCCCTTGGCAGGGAGGTTGGATCAAGATAAACTCTGAGGTCCCTTCCAACCCAAACCTTTCTGTGACTCCATGATTTCCAAGCACATCATTACACGAGCAGCATGGCGGGGTCTTTTCCCCAAAAACATCCACTGGGCACGTTTTAGAGGTGGAGGAAGACTGGGCATCACCTCCCCATGGAAGAAGCAGCAGGTGTGCCGTGGTGAGCCCGGCAGAGCACCCCCCTGCTGGAGAGAATGAAGCAGCAGCTCACGGCTAAAGCGGGTGCATAAATACACGGTCAGATCCTACCCTCAGAGATGAAAAAACGTAAGTGGAAACTGATAGGCATTAAAGTCATGCTTTAATAAGGGAATTAACGTAACACTGTGATACAGCTCTGAGTGCCGGGAAACACCTTGTGAACTGAACCACACACACCTACAGCCAAAAGTAAACCTGGCAGGAGAGGAAAGGGGTTGGTTTGAGCACTCACTCCAGGCTGGGGCTCACAGTGAAATCCCACTGAACACAAAACCAAACCTCACCAAAACAAGATTTAGGATCTATGCCCCGAATGAGCACATATTCACAATGAAAACTTCATTAAATAAGAAAATTACTATAAATCTGTACAAAAGCCACAATTAACAACTCTTAGGAATCTGTTAGGAAAGAATTCTCACTCAGTATTTTCAAGTATTTCTATCTGTAGTTAAGTGTATTTTTATTGGCTATTTAACTCCATCTGTTCTTAAGAAGTATTTTAAAAACATTAGAGCCTTTTTTCAGCACATGTGTGACCATGAACATCAGATGTTATTCTCACACATGTATGTGGCGTGCTGGATCAGAACCTGCAGTCTGGGAAGGCAAAACACCCCTCAAATTCCTTGAAACATGAAGCTTCTTAAGAGCTGCAGCAGAGGGGAGAAAGGCTGACATTGAACAAGCTGCTGCATCTGCTCTCTGGCTATCTCCTACACAAACCAAACAGCACCAAAGAACCTCAAAACCAACCCAAACAAGCTGAGCAAACAGCAAGTCCAGACCTTCAGGCTACTGGAAACAGTTTCCTCTGCTTCATGACACAGATCCTCTGTTGTACATTTTTAGGAGTGAAGGTGCTAAACTGTTTTAATGCTCCTTCAGACTCGGTGGAATATTGTGTAAGCGTGGCAGAACAGCTGACAGGGAGGTCAGGAACACTGAGGCAAAGAGCTGGCAAGGTCTGAAAGTAAATTCTTGAGGGCTGGAAGTAAACGAACCAGACAAGCGTAGCCTCTCCAATTAACGTTTCAATTAACTGCCCCACAAAGCCCAGTGGTTTCCAGACAAGCTGCACTGGAACATGCCCTGGCTGCCTGACATTAAAGGCAAAGCAACCCTGCCCTAAGTGGGAAATGGGTTGGATCTGACACATCAAACCTCATGCCATGTGCCTGCAGAAAAGAGCTCCCCAGGCTTCTGCAAATTACCAGCAAAGGCTGAAAAAAATTCACTGGGAAATATTTGTGCTGTTTTGGCAACTGAGAAATGAGTTTGAAACAGTCATGGACACAAAAATCTGTGGAAGACTATAAAGGGTCTAAAAGTGGTGGGAAAACCTGGGGAAGAACAGCTCTAAACAGTTTTATGCAAAACCCGGAGCTTTTTCTCTTAGAAACCAGTAGGGAATTTGTAGTCTTAACAACTCTGACAAGAACTACAAAGCAACCTCTGTGGGGATAAAGAGAACTAATTACTCAGCACTTTGCACCTCAGAGAACAGAATCTCTACACAAAGGTTACTACTGGTCAGAGACCCATTTTGGCTACGCTTTTTTAGCGCAGTCTAAAGCCAAACCTACTCTGCTTACAGGAGGAGAGGCAACTACACTCTGACATCACGTGAAATCCATATACTCATCTCTTTTAGAGAAACAGCACTTTTGCCAGGAAAAAACTCCTGGTAAGGTCCAGCCTTTCACAATAACAAACAGAAGTTACACAGTAGTAGAAAGGTCTGGCATATTAGGTCATGCTGTCTTACATTAAAAATCATGTCTTTAATAAATACTTAAGTAATTCAAACAAGGAGATAGATCAGTTTTCCTCTTCTCTTTCAGCAGGGACATAACCAGAATCAAAGCAAAGTGCGAAAATCCCCATTGCTCCAAGATAACCCTGAACATCAGATAAAACCCTGGAACAGCACACGGTCTGTCCGTGAAGATGAGTAAAGGAAGAGTCTTCCCCTTTATGGTAACCAGGAGCTGGATCTCAGTGAGTTTACTAGAGAGGATTAAAAATAATGGAAGAGTGAGACAGGGGCCAGCTAAATCATCCCAAAAGGAGTTTATTCAGTTCTCCAAGCCACCAAAGCTGGCTCCCAGCAGACAGGGCAGTGCCATCTCCACCGGCTCAGGCGCTCGCTGTGCTGCTCTCTGCTGCTCCCTCCTCTCCAGGCTCTACTGCATTCTCAGAGCCTTCAGCTTTTTCTCTTGGGACCTCAGCACCGTTTTCTTCAGGACAAGTGGGTGCCATGCTCTGCTCATGACTCTCTGAAGCTTGCTTCTTGTCTGTGTCTTCTGCTTGCCCTTTTTCGCCTGCATTTTCTGCCTTTTTCTGCTGTCCTACCCCATCTAGTTCACTTTTATCCCCCAGGAGTTTGCTCTTGCAGTGGTGCTGATCACCCCCTGCTGCATCTTGATCTCCACTCGACTTCCAGCCATCCTCGACTGGAGCAGTGCAGCCAGTCCTGGGGAGCCTGGAAGCAGCCAGGGGTCTCACAGCCCCACCAACTGCATCACCACCACCTCCCCTCTCACTTGGCACTTCCACAGCTGCATTTTTCTCACTAACATTTTCTTTTCCAGCCTCACCGTTAGCACCAGATGGATCTGCCTTGGCACCAGAGGCTGAGGGCCCCATGCTCAGGTTTATGGCCAAGTTGACTGGTTTGCTTCTCAGTGTTCTTTTATCAACTTTCCTGCGTTTCACAGCTGCATCCGTGGCCTCCGGCGCCACCGGCTCTTTGGTGCTTGAATCATCTTCCTTCAGTGCTTCCTGGATCTCTTCTGCCTGGGATTCTGGGCCTGAGGAGGGGATCTCTGCATCAATTGCACACTCTCCCAGATTATGGGAAATGTTTTCAATATCAGCTGAGTTTTTCAACTCTGATCCATCCCCTTTAGCATCTGCCATATTTGCACTCAGTTTTCTCTTCTTGCTCTCCTTTGTGCAATCATTCTCTGCTGTGCCCTGCACTTCTTCAGCTTCACTTTTTAAATCCTTCCTCTCCAGCTGAGCAAATGAAGCTTCTTTCTCCTCTTCATCATCTCCTCCCTTCAAAACACATTTGCTTATCTTCTCCTTTACATGCTCATCACTCATTTCAGGCTGCACCTCTGCAGCATCTCCAGCTTTCTGTTCCACCTCTGGACACTGGTTCTGATCCTTCCCCACAGAATCACCACATTTTTGACATGGAGTGTCCTGTTTGTCCTCAGGCCTTTGGTGCAGCTGTGGCTTGGCAGAGCGGGGTCTGTACTTCTGGAGTTTGTCATGAGGCCCCCACACGAAGCTGCTCTGAGGTTTGAAGTGTTGCCAAGCGTAGTGGACGAGTTCTCTCCTCTTCTTTTTGCTTCTGACAGTGAACAGGAAGTAATCCAAGGCACTTCTCTTGACATTTGGTAATGTCTCCTTAACAAGAGTTTCTGTGAGGAAAAACTTCACCAAGTGCACTTGATAGTCTTCATATCCCATCTCCCCCAGGCACTTCAGGATGCGAGTAATCCTCAGATTGTTGTGGCTGAACCTGAAGGAAACAGGTAAGCAAAGCTGTCAAGGGAAAGTCCTACAAGTCACCGAACCTCTGGGGCATCTGCAAAAGGTTTTAGCATGTACTGACTGGGAGCCATTACAGACTGTTTGACAACGCAAATGGGAGCACGGGTGGGCTGACTTTTAACGCACCCACTGCTGCTGTTTGCCTTCAGCAGCTCCCTCCTAACCCTCCTTGGGCTGACAGGATTCAGCATCTCAGCTGCTTGGAAAGGTTTTGGCTTTGTGAATCAGCCACCAGTAGACAAGAGCCAATATACTGGGGCAGATACACGAGTCCTGCCCCTGACAGAGATCCTACAGGGTAAGCCTGTAGTGTTGAGACCACAGACATGAAAGAATGCTGCCAAAATGTCAGGACTTAAGCCAGACACAGCTGGTTTTTCCTTTTTTATTTTAATACTTGACAGACTTCAAGTTGTTTTTTCTTTTGTGATTATGCCCACTCCTTTCAAGAGGTTAATATCACCAGGAAGGGTCATTACTCCACAGAACCTGCAGTAATACAAAAATATCCCATTTGCAGAATACTTCTCAAACAAGGATTTAAAGCATTTTACGCACATTAAGGGTGCTTCATAAACCATCAGGGAACCATATGGAAAGACTTCTATTCTGCAGCTTAACAGAATAAAAGTTAAAAACAACTTTATTTCACTAGATAATATTTACCAACAAAGGTCTCCATTCCTCAGCGGCTGAAGATTACTTTGACTTTGATGTTCCCCCCTCCAAAGAAGTGCCTGGCTGCAGTAAATGATCAACAGCATCAACACACTCACCTGTTCAAGTTTTCAAATCGTTCAGCCCAGTTCTCTGCTCTCTTAAGTTCTCCAGTTTCTTCATTGATCAGCTGGATTCCATAAAATCTCAGCATGAGCTTGTAAGCACGGATAAACCTGTCCATAACTTCCTTGGAATTCCTAAAGGCCTGAAAACAAGACGCAGCAATTAGTAAAAGGTGCAACTCCCTAATTACCTGCACCAGTTTAAGTGGCACCTGCATTATAAACAATGGTTGATTTTATCACTAAGCATTTCATTTGCTGACACAGGACAGGCAAACGCTTCACCACGAGCTCTGTGCACACTAAAAACCCAAGCAAACAATGGAAAAAACCACCAGACTTCAAATAGAAGGTATGTAGGGGAAATTCTAACATCCTTCAGATCTCAAAAAAAAAAAAAAAGACCAAAGCTGTGAGTAAATACCTGGATTTCCTGACAGGTGAGTGGCCTGGCACTCCAGTTCATCCCACGTTCACGTAAAGGGAACAGCCTGAAGGGAGAGAAATTTTCAGGCTAGATGAGCAAAGATGACATCCAACCCAGGGTACCCAACTTGTTAAAACTAAAAAAGGTTCCAAAACTTGTAATATCACAGGCATCTCTTGGAGAACTCCCATCCTTATGGACACAGAAGTAGTTTTCTAGTAAATCCCTCCCACAAAAGCATTGTCTACACAAATAACAAAAAGCTTTGCTAATGTGGATCTTTCTCCTTGCCCTAACTTTGTGCTCCAAGACCACAAATGACTGAGATCTGTTGCCACAGCTGCACTGGAAACCTGTGTTTTCAGGAGTTCCAGTGCATTGCTTCCTGAGGAATACAACTCAATTAACTAAAGTAATTCTGGGCCTTGCGTGAAGCTGCAATCAGGAACACAGATCCACCTGACACTTAAAAGAGGCACAACTAGAGAGAGGCACAGTGTTCATGCAGACAGTTTACCACTGGATGTAAGAATGGTTGTCTTCCAGGAATTCATACTTGTCCCACCAAGATGAAAGCAGAGTTTCAATATGCATACCTGCAAGGAAAAGGAAAAGGTCAGGCAAGAAATGACACCAAACTAAAATTAAAGTTAGCCAGTCACTCCACATGGCTCACTATCCAGACCCAGATGTTTACACACAGGCATTAGCTTCTCTAAAAGGACAACCAGCCAGGAAAAAACTCTTAGTGTTCTACCACCAAACAGAGTATTAAAGAAAATACTGCAGGAACATTTTAAAATGGTCATTCTTGGTGGGTTTTTGTTTGGTTTGGGTGGTGTTTTTGTTTGGTTTTTTATTAATTGTCTCACATGGATGAAAACTACTCTCTCATCAGTTCAACCAGCCGCAGATGGCATCAAGCAGCCACCACACAAGGAACTCACCACCGGGCTTAAACCCAAGCTCATTCTTATAAAAGCTCAAGTTCCACATCTCTTCTTCTTCATTTTCTGATTCTTTCAAATCCTGGAGATGAGAACAAGAAATGAACAAGCAGCAACCTTTTAAAAAGCACTATTCACTCCAGCACTTCTCCTTGCTTTCCCTCACATTCCCTACACATTTCAAGCTAAATCCTCGAAATGTGCTTTAGGAAGTAGCAGCTTGTTTCTGCTGCACCCACACCCACATCATCCCTTCCCCCTCCAAAATGAGCCCTTTGAAGGTGCTGAGCCTGCAAATGCAAAGGCAAAAGGGTGCTCCCAAATCTAGGAAGTGTTCCTGCAGGCAGCAGTGATGAGGAGGAGCCCCAGGAGCACGTACTGGGTAATGGTTTCTGTATCTCTGCAAGTCTCTCGCCGCAGCCAAGTTGCGCCTCCCGCTGCACTGGAGAGAAGAGACAGAGCAGAGACTCAGAATAAAATCACCTTCTGCAAAATAAAATAAAATAATGCTCTGACTGAATTCAGCACCTCCCACAGGTTCCCCTGCACGTGCCCTGCACTCCCAGCACCCCCAAAACCAGCCTGATTGGTGCTGCAGTCATTTCTCTGCATTCCTGAAGACAAATTTAAATCAAGAGAAGTTAACAGCATCTCCTGTAACCAAAATACTTCTTCTTCCTTCTCATCTTATTAATCAAGGTTTTTATGTTTTCTCTGTATCTTTTACCCCAGCTGGGTTTGCCAATGGAAATGATCAGAACAAGCTGGAGATCCCAAATATGAAAATGTCATTGTTTTTCTTTAACTCAAACGTTTTAAAACAAGACATGTCCCTGAGTTGCTATAAACCCTAGTGAAGACAGAGGCTAGACAATAAAATTGTAGAATTTAGGATGCAGAAATATCCCTTGAATTCAAGATTCTCATTCCCTGTAGACCTTACTGAAATAAAAGTATTCTTCATCTTTGTTTTCTGCTCAAGATCAGCCTTGCTGATTTAGACAGTGGGTAGCAACAGAGCCACACGGTCACGTGAGATATTTATTTTATTGGACTTCTCTTCCAATATAATCTTCATTATCACCCATCTTTCCATGTAACCAAACTTTATGTCAAGCCTACCTGAAAACCTCCCCAGGCCAGCAGTGAGGAATTTGAGCTTTGATCCTGCAAATAAAAAGCATTTAGTTGGAACATTTTGAAACCAAACTTCACTAAGAAAATAAAAAATAGATACAAACTGAGAATATCCACAGCAGTGACTCACATGATCCCATTAGTTGCCAAGTGACAGATTTACCTAGTTACAGCTGAATTCACTGTATTTTATGCATAATGCAAATTGCTACAGAGAAAAACCTGTGGTGCCACATGAACAGGCACCAGGTTCTCATCATAGATGTGCTAGATTCATTCCAAGTGTCACATTTAGACAGAATTCACAAAGAACAGCTTCATTTCCTCCTCTGAACTTCACGGAAATAGAAGTTGTAACTATGACTTAGTTTAAAGTGCATTTTAACAGAGTTATACAATATTTATTTATACATTTGATTACCTCAATGATAAGGGATTTTGTTACACTTCACAGGCAACACGGACAGGTTTAATCTTGCTGAGTGCTGAACCATCTTATCCCAAACCATGACACCATTTTACAGTGTTCTATCAGTTGGGAACCACCAAAAGGAACAAGACTGCTCATGATAAAAGGGCACCCAAAGCACAGCACAGCCAGAGGGTGCAATGCCAGCTCACAGAGAGAACAGGGAAGTTGGGAAAGGGGGTAAGATGTGCACAGGCTTGCAAAATAAGCACTGAAAGAAATTTAGAAGAAAGAAGCAGCAAAAACTCCTCCAAGTTATTTCCTAACATCATTTGATATTTCTTAATATCATATGCACAGAGAAAAATAAAACCACTTTCTAACAAACACTGGTCACTGATTCATTAATTATTAAGGCCGGAACTGGTCTACATTTATATCACCTTGCTGTACTGAAGTCACCCATTCAGTTGCCCTGATGACAGTGATGTGACATTAATGACAAGTTTGATCCCCGTTCCAAAATAACTGATTCCCAGAAATTCTTTACATTTAAGGTTCTAAAATAACATCCCTGAACACAGTCAGGTGAGACAGGAGAACAGCAGACTGGGTCCCACCTAGGAAAAGGACTGGTTTGCTGAAGAGTCAGTGCAGATAGAGAGACAGATGCAATGCCATGGTGCCAGGGGCTGTAAGGCTTGCCCAGAAAGAAGCTAGATGCAGGGAAAAGGCAGTCTGGAGCACAGCAACCAAGAGAACGAGATGGGGAAGCAAAGAGAGCAAAACACAGCTTTGCTCCTCCAAGTAAGTGTTGTTTCTGGGTCTCTACAAACTTCCAACTTAAGGCCTTTCTTTGCAGGTAAGAAACACAAACTAAACAGCAAGGCTGAAACCTCCCTGTAGAAATCAAACATCTTTTTGGCTCACAGCAGAACTCAGTGGGTTGCAGCCTCCAAACCTGCATCACACCAGGCAGAACGTGCAGCGCTGCAGGAAGAGTGAGGGAAGCAGAGAACATAGCCAGGAGAGGGTGACACAAACAGGATCTGGCTGAGAAATCAGCTGAAAACCTGCTGTAACCAGAAGGGATGTGGATTGTGAACAAGGCACAGGAATGAGAAAGATGATAGGAGACCAGAAAAGGGATGGAAGCCTTTTGTTGATGGAGATTTAGAAGAAGGCAGGACCATGGGGTTTGTTATTAAAACACCTGGTCATGAACCCTAGGTGTTACAGCAGCCTCAGGGGGAACTTTGTAAAACGAACCTCCAAAGTTTTTAAAGCTCACTCGTAGAAGCTGAAGGCACAGAAATGCAAAAGAGCTGGAAAGACACACCTGCAGGAACTAGGCCGTGAACACTCACAGAGACACAAGTGAAATACAAAGAAAAAAGTAGAATTTGAAGTTTGTTTTGAAAGTGCATAGTGAAAATAACAATTAAAAACTCTAACCTCAGTACCAAAGAAAGACATTCGATGCTTCAGGCGTAAAAAACATCCAGGCTGAGGGGAGAAGAATGAGAATTAGTGTAAAATACACAGAAGTAGGAACAAGTTTGGGAAATTGATCCATGCCTTTGACAGGCTGCAAAGGCATAAATGGCTAGCAGAAGATTTACTGCTTCTTTGTGCACTCATTCTCTGTGCCCCTGCAATTGTTCAGGCACTGTCAGACAGAGGTGACTACACATTCATCTCTGAAGGAGGAACTCCTCTTTAAAAATGCAGGACAATATTCCAGGGGCTGTAAGTCTCAGGGACAACAACATCCTCCTTTGTACAGCAAAGCTGGAAAAGTCCACTCCCTGGAGTGAAAAAATGGTCCTTGCTATTACAGTTGTCACGATCTAGAGTTGCTCTAAGGAAAAAAAAGAAGAACCCGAAGAACAAACACATTCAAACAGAATAATGGGAACGTTCTGGAGCCATCAAAGCTTTTGAACTCCAGCCACGTACAAAAGAAAGTTGATAGGGTGCCCTCCAACAGTGCAAAACAATTCAAAGGAAATATCTGCCTCTTCCCTTCAGAATTACAACTACTCCACCCAAAGTACCTTTGGCCTTTCCCATATCTATGTGCACAGAGAATTTATTTTTCCTTCAAGAGTGGTTATTTCTCTATTTTAATGCTTATTAAGCAAAAAAGAAAGCTTAATAATAAACTTCTTTAAAAGTGTATTCATTAGAAAGTTTTATCTGCCTATTTGTATTTAAAAATAAGGATGAGTTGCTAAAATGAAACTCAAAGTGAAGAAGCAGTTTCCCTTTCCCAGAAAGGGGAGGAGTTAAAGGACTGGAGTGTGTTTTGCCTGACATAGGAGCTACTGAAAAGGAAAAAGTTGCATTTACCAAAGCAGTGCCGGAGAAGAAATTACTGACACACAATGTCAAACTGAAAAACACCGATGCTAAAAACAGGAACCTCAGGTAAGACTAGCAAATTCCTTGTATTTCAAATAAACATTATTTTAAGGCACCAGATGCAAGTGCTCACGTTTTGCAGCACCTTGCTCAAAACTGCACATGTACCTCTAGTTTTTAAAATACAGCATTTTTTGGTTTTCCAAGTTGCTCTACATACGCTCCCTACAAAATAAAACATTTTTAAGATAAATAAAGCGTTGCAGCTCATTTTTTAAACCGAGCAGATGTTATGTAATGGATTTTTACTGATGGAATGAAAGAGCCTAGGGAAGGCCACCACACAAAACTAAGGATACCAACCAAAAACTTAAAAAGCAAGGAGAGCATCAATGCCACAATGTCGAAGCCAGTATCCATCAGCATGTGGTGAACAGGCAGGTGCCACACACGAAACGGAACCTGTATTTATGGGATAAAGTACCCACATCATAAGGAACGGTGCGGAAAAACATATTAAACCCCAGCTCATGGCTACGTAATGGATCTTGAGGAGCCATGAAGTGACAGCATCTCTCTGTCCCCGCTCCTCCAGGGGGATTCGCTTCCTCAAGACGAGGACAAATTCCGTGCCGAGGATCCCCCCGAGGGCCGCGGAGCCCCCGCCGGCACCGAGCTC
Source organism: Dryoscopus gambensis (assembly GCA_013389985.1). NCBI lineage: Eukaryota > Metazoa > Chordata > Aves > Passeriformes > Malaconotidae > Dryoscopus > Dryoscopus gambensis. The sequence goes on from WEIT01035649.1 coordinate 447,566, forward strand.
GCCGTTCGGCTCCCGAGCGGCGGCCGCGCACGGGAGAGCGACGAGGGAAGGCTCGGGAAGGGGCTCCGG
>WEIT01035649.1:461141-554156 GCA_013389985.1 Dryoscopus gambensis
TTTTTTTTTTTTTTTAAATATCTTCCTTCACTAACTATTTTTCCCGTTTGCCAAGGAATCTTGTTCTGGCTGGATGGGGCAGAGGCAAAGCTGACCCTTCATTTGGACAAAATCAGTAAATTTGTTAACTACTGTCCTCATTCAGAGATTCTTTTGTTAACTCCCATGTTTCTATGCACTTTGTATTTTAGGGGCTGAATATATGTGAAGGAAAATTTAATGACTAATTTATATTTGCCAAACTTACTGTGCCTCAGAGCTAACTCCAAGTATTTCAGAACGCAGCTCTTTTTCAAGCTTTCTTGGCTGCCATGAGATGCCAAAACCTTAAAAAATAGAAAGTTCTTTTTGCAGTAACTTCAGAGAGAATAAATTAGGCCCAAGGTTCACTAGCAGACCTCGACAGGAGTCATTCAATCGCATATATCTGACTTTCAAAAGCTTTTCTTTTTTAATCCGGCATTAGAAGCAGATGAAAGTTTGTTTGGAATCCAGGTACATCTTGCCATGTAATAGAGTTCTTAATGGACTTTAAGAAAATAATAAGTAAAAATCTCTTTTGCCTTAGCAGTAGGAAATTTGGGGCTCAGGTGAACTATAATCTGTCCTATTAACACTGCACATCAGAATTCTGAATTGCTCCTGCAATGATAATAAAAATACACAAGGTTTAAAGGATGGCTTTATCCCCAGTGTTTCATTTCCCTACCTGGAAACTATTACCTGAAGTGCTCTCTGCTTTTGGTGATGTCAAATATAGTCACCACAATTTTTCTTTTGAATTACTAAATCCCCACTAGAAAGTATTTACAGCTGGGGTAAGTTCAGAACTTGCATCTACCAATGTATCAGGAATGGTGTGGCCAGCAGGAGCAGGGAGGGCATTCTTCCCCTGCACTCGGCACTGGTGAGGCCGCACCTCGAGTGCTGTGTCCAGTTCTGGGCCCCTCAGTTCAGGAAGGACATTGAGACGCTTGAGCGCATCCAGAGGAGGGCAGCGAGGCTGGGAGGGGCTGGGAGCACAAGCCCTGTGAGGAACGGCTGAGGGAGCTGGGGGTGTTCAGCCTGGAGAAGAGGAGACTCAGAGGTGACCTCATCGCTCTCTACAACTTCCTTAAGGGAGGTTGTGGTCAGGTGGGGATTGGCCTCTTCCACCAAGCAGCAACTGACAGAACGAGAGGACACAGTCTCAAGCTGCGCCNCACTCTGTGATTCTGTAATATTTTGTTTGATGCTTTTAAAGGAAGGGTTGTGTGACCTTACAAGAACCACCTGACCTTGGTCAGGGAGCAAAACTCCAGCTCTGTTGAGCGGAAAAACCTTCCACCAAAGCTACTTTGACAAAGTTGAGTTTCTCAGAAATTCCTTTTTATAATGGCCTGTCTCACGATGTCTTTTTTCCCCTGATATCTGGGTCTGCTGTTCTCCCTTTTACTTCTTAATCGGAAGACCAAATGCTCAATAGCCCAAGTGGAAAAAGACCTAAAATAAGAGGTGGAAAAAATAATGTTTGTGGCAAATTTTTTTTGTTCGCTGCCTCTGTTTAATGATGCCCTTTAAACTGGTCTCATAATTTTAGTGTTCCTTTTTTTTGTTTTTGTTTTTGTTTTTATTTTTATGGGATGGATTTTCATCAGTGAAAGCAATAGAAACCCAGATGCAGAGCTAGCCCTGGGCCTGCCCTGACTGCTGTCCTTGTACAGCTGCCAAATATTCATCCCCAGAGCTGATTTGTTGTTGCATTCTCATTTCAGAAGCTCTAGTCCTGCTCAGGACAGCATTTCATTGCCATTGCTTTTCTGAGTGTCCAGCTGGGATGACTCGTGGTGGCTTTCATCCCTGGGCACAGCAAGGGAAGGAGCACTTTCTCCCCATGTTGTGTGTAGCAGTTTCTAAAGTTGTTTTAACGAGTCTGGCTATGATGTCCATTCATTTTAATTTAATTTCTCTCCATTGCAAGGGAGTCTGGATGATTTCTGAATATTTTCCATGATCAAAGGTGGGATTGAATGGGAATATTTCCACCCTCCCACCCTAAACGACTTCATGTGTCAGGTGTGTAGCTGTTTGTGTACACATGTGCAAAAGTGTAATTGATCTTCAAGGGATTTAGGGAGACCTGATGAATTTTCCACTATATCCACCGTCTGATCTGGAAGAGGAATCCAAGACCACAATAAGCTGCATTCACTTTGAATTCTTTTAGTTATTCTTCTTGGATCAACTTAGTGGAGTTGTTAAGAAAAATAATCTTATCTCATTTCCCACTTTACCTTTGATTGCTGCAGTTCATATCTGTATATTACCTTATCTCTGTGCCCTGATGGGATTATTGCTAATTTATTCAAATTCAGAACAGTTGCTATCTGCTCTCACTATGATCAAGGTGGGCTCATGCGAAGCTGTGCTCTTCTAATCAGTTTTATTAGATAGGATTGCTGATTAAATGCCTTTATACTTGTCTTCCAGACCAGTTTCTAAAATGAATTTTGACAACGGCTGTTTGAGGCTCCTGTTTTTAAAACAGGTAATAATCAGGTTCATAATAGGAAGCTCTTTGACAAACATATTTCTAGAAAATGAAGATCACAAACTTACTGGAATGGTAAATAGCCCATTTGTGCTGCTCCCTTTACTTTTTAGTTATGAGCAAACAGGACTTTAAACAACTTAAACATGATGAAGTTTTATTTCACTGGGCTAAATCTACTGATTACAGTCACTGGAGCGACTCCTGATTCTCTAATATGTCTTAATAAAAGAAACTTTTTTGTCATCCAACCCTACATTTTAATTTTCAGTTTGAAACAACAATTGCCAATTACATTGTAAAAAACGACTGATCATGGAAGATAATGGAATTTTAAAACTTTGTGACCTATTATAACAAGAAGGCAGCTGAGGAAGAACTTTTCATTTTGGCTGTTTAACTGCATTGTGAGTCTGAATTTTTTTTCTCAATTTGCTGTTCAATTGAGTCTTCTGCCAAGAGGTACTGTCTTAAAATTGTTTTTCTCTTTATCCATTTAATGAAAGGTTATAATTTAGACAAGTGGGATCAAGCATCAGATCTCAAATTGATGTTATTGGGTGGACGCAGCTGTATTTTTCCTGCTTTATAAGTATTTTTGGTGTTAGCAATTGGAAACCTGAATGTTCTTCAGAGTTATCATTGGTTTTTTGTGCCTTTGCATTCAACCTCAGAATGAAAACTCTTTGTAATCCTCTGGCCTTGACGCAGTGGTTCCGTAGACTCCAGAGCTCACAGAACTTACAAATTCAGGTCATCTCAGGGGAGGGGGGCAACCAAACATTAATGCAGGATAATTACTTGGCTTCTTGGTGCACTCTGACAGTTTCTTCCTTTCAAATTCAATGTAGCTTCACAAGTAATTTAACATAGCTCTGACTTCCTAGGGCAAAATGGTTTTAAGAGTGGTCAAGCATTTTGTGGAGCCCTGCTGATGACACTGGTGTCCCTTCTGTGATATTTTTGCACATGGCAGAGCACAGGAGTAACAATTTCTAGCCTGAATGTTTTAGTTTGCCAGTCTTTTCACAGCTAACCACTCCCCACTCCGCGTACCGTGAGCTGTTAATCCAGAATTAAACTTCTCTTAGTGTCAGAAAAGGTCTGATGTTAGTCCTCATGCTTAAATCTACCTCTGGGAAAAATCCTGGCACAGAGATAACTCCTATATAGCTGGAACTGTTTGAAATAAAACCATTTTAAGCAACAAAAAATTACTTAAAATTTTGGGTCTATAGAAGGTAACGGTTTCAAAAGGGAATCTTAGTCTCTTTACAGATTTTTATTAAGCTTCTCATACAGCAAAAGTGCACCTTTATCAGAAAAGAAGCAATTTTGTTGGAGGTTTAGCAGCAGCAGTAATGGTGCTTGTTTAGAATTTTTTTTTCTTTTTCAGTTTTAAGTGGCAGTGGTGAATTTGTCCAACCCTGTGATATGTGCAGGGTTATGTCTGCAAGAGAGGTACTAAAGTCAACATTTCTGGTACATGCTGTGCTTCCCCACTCTCATGGAAACAAATCTTCTGGTTTTCTGTGTTTTCCTTCTCACCATACCACCCCAGACATCTGACTCCCAATGTATAAATTTTCCTACAAAGTTAATCCCACCCATCCTTAAATGCAAGTCTGTGACTAAGTTCGTCAGAATTCTTTGTTTGGATGCTTTTGTGTTTCTCTGAGCTGCACGTGCAGGGGCACAGCAAGATGAGGAGAAGTGGTCAAGTCGTGCTGGAGGTGGGCTCCTGCCTGGTTTCTGCAGGAGGAGAACAGACTGTTCAGGGAATCATTTAGCAGCTGTTTATTAGAGGCATAGACATGTGATTTTGGGGGTAGTAAAATTTGGCAAGAACTTTAATTTCAAAACTAAAAACAAACCAAGCAGAGAAAGCAAAAAACTGCCAGTCACTGATCGCCTCCTGCTTTTACAGTGAGTTTAATCTTGTGTTTCATTCCATATTCACATGGACACTGCAACTGTCGTGTGCAGCACCTGAGTAAGAATCGAATCACACTGACAACTAATTTGCAAGGAAGCTTATTGAAAAATGCTGCTAAGTGCAAGAAGTTTTGGAAATGTAATAGAGAAGCTCACCAGGTGCCCATTTTTTTTAAGTCTTGAAGGGATCTAATGTAATCTGACAAATTGAATCTGGGATGGAGCTCTTGTGGTGAATTTCAAGGCCCTCAGCAATGAGGAAAGTGATAAACTTTGGTTTCGTTCAGCTACTGAGCAGGATGCATTTACAAACCAGAATTAAACAGAGTGAAAAGCTCTACTCAAATGCTTTTGCAGCAGCCAGGAAATTGGGAATTAGGATACATCCATGTGTAGCTGCAGCTCTGCTCCCCCAGCATCAAGGATGATTCACCACATCTGCCCCTGATGTGGGAGACAGGGCTTGAATTCCTCCCTTGAATTCCTTTTGGATTCAGCACTCACTCTGTCAGCTCTCCTGAAGCTTTCCTCATTGCTGTCTGTCCTGTGTCCTTCTAACCATGCTCAGCTACCTCACAGACTGGGGATCTGGGATTCTGCTCTGGATTACCACAGCCTTTTCCCCACCTTTGTGCCATAGCACCAGAAATTTCTTCAGAAAACAAGGTTTCTATTCAATAAATCCCTTCTAGCCAAGCAAGAGTACGTTAAGAAGAAATTCTAACATCTAAAGTGAAAAATAAAGCTGCCATGGAAGTTGAGGTTTTACCCCAAAGTGCAAGAAGGGCAAAGAATTAACTGAATATTCTCTTTCAGTTTGTATGTGGGAAGTGTTCAGATACTGTGCTGATGAGGGGTGATATAAAATGGTTACATAACATCAGAGTTTAAATAAAAGGGTGTGGAAAGCCAGTACAAAGATGTGTGAATTCTGAGGAAAATTAGAGTTATAATTAATCTGGATAATGCTGCAGAAGGATCTTCACTGAAGTCCAGTCACCAGGAATTAAGACTCTCAGCAAAACTTTTCTTGCTCTTCAGAAAACACCTTTGAGCAGACCATGATTTTAAATACTGTGAGCATCCACGCAGTAAAGTTTTGCAAGGATGATCCCTTAGGGGAAAGAGAATTAGAAAAATGCTTTAATTTCCTTTGCTCTTCAGCTGCAGTAGTTCATCAGGATGGACGGATGAACATTTCTGTGTTCCTGGGCAGACAAGCCTTTGCCTTTGTCCTTTCTGTTGCTGAGAGAGTGCTGAACGTATTTTTAAGTAGGAAGTTGTGTAAGACAAGAGCTGAGGTGTATCTGCCTGAGAAGATGCCGATGCAGCAGATCGGAGGCTGCCGTTCAGTGGAAAACTCAGAAACCCAATCTTTTTGCTGCAGGAGTGAAATAGATCCTAGAAAAGCTGCCTCAGAGTCGTAGAAAACACAAACATTTGTATTACACGGGCAGAAGGAGCCGGAAGGATAGGAAAATGCAGGTGATAAGGGAGAAGGGGTCTCCCAGATCTGAGGGCATTGCCGGAGGCCAGCTCAGGGTGGTACCGACACAACTGCCCGTGGTGTGTGCCATGAGCTCCATGGAATCCCGTCCTCCTCGGCAACAGCTGCACCTGCGTCCTCTGTGCCACTGTCACCCCAGCTTCTGGGGCTTTAGACTGTGTCCCTCTACTTCCCCTTCTCTGCAGGAGACAGAAAAGATGCTGCTTCTGCATTTATCGCTCACTGTGCTGGGATCCTGAAGTGTCTGGAGAGCTGAAAACACTTTGATAGCGCCGAGCGGAGCCGGCTGCTCCCCATTCTCCCAGTGTGCTGACAGCTCACTTCTGGAAATTTTAACTGTAGAGAGGCAGCAATTTGTCTGCAATTTCTGATTTGTAGTGCTTTTATTCAGCCTTAAAAGGGGATTCACAGTACAAAGTGGGCAGGCAGAGGCTCCCAGGTCCCGTCTCCATTGGATCTGAGCACCCAAGATGCTCTTGGCACCTGGTTGGCAGCATCCTCTCCATCCTGGAAGCTGCATCTCCCTGTTTTCACCTGAGATTCCAGCAGAACATTTAAATCTGAATTTGTAAAAAAGCGCATCCTGGTGTATTAAGGGCATTCACTGCCCTTGAAAGTGGGAAGCCTTCCTCATAATGAGAGCCTGTAAAATGTCAGGATTGGCCAAAGCCATGACTTGGAACTCCAGCTGTGGATTTGTGCTTGAGGCTGGAAAAGTGTCTGGTCCTGAACCAGGACTTGAGCAATGGTCTGAGGTCAATCCTGGTTTCGCAGCTCCTTTCTCGGGGACTGGACCCTCTTTTCTGTGCTTTAAACTACTGTAAACTATGAATTTTATGGTTTTACATTCCTGAGGAGACAACAGATTCTCCTTTAGCACAGTGTCTGATCCTTGGGCTTGTGAGAGACCTCTTATTGTGTGTGATAAATTTGATCAATGTGATCTTGCTTCCACCTGCTGCATTGCTCTTTCTCCCGTCTCTGTTCCAGTGCCACTGATATTTGGAGCAGATTTTTTTAGAGAGCTGAAAATTCCCTCTTCCCCATATATTTTTCATCCTTTTGCTTTCCCCAGCCCCACAAAATCCTCTGGTGATGTTCCTGCCTTCTCTTTTGCCATTAACAACAATGTTTTGTGACAAGAGCTATAGTTGCAGTGAGCATGGAAAATTTGCTGTTATTTTAAATAACCATCTGCTCTCCCCACAGTCTGCTACCTCACCCTTAATTTCTTTATTTTTTGGATGTTTATTTTGATTAGCTTTGTCACATGGTGCTATAAGGAAATCTTGCCTCACTTCACACGCTACTGCCATGTTGATACAGAAAACTGGCTTACAACCAAAAAGATGCTATTTTTTCCATTCCCTCTCCTTTTTTAATTTTTTTTCCCCATAAAAAGTTTTATGTAACAAAGTGTTGTGTAAGGAGGAGAACAGCAGGGAGTACATCAGAACTCATGGGTTTTATTTCATCTCTGTCACAAATCCACTATGGCATTCCGGGCAAAGTCAGTACAATCCAAATTTTCTTATGGGGATCAATGTAAGAGTTACTGAAGTGTCTTCAGCAGATCCATAGTCACACATGTGTAACGAGGGTTAAACTCTAACCCAGAGCAAAAAGGGAATCTTGGAAGAACCCTCTAAATCAGGGAAGAGCTGATGCCCTAAAATATTTTATTTTTGTTTATTTTCATTAAAATTGCTGGCATACAGATCCTGAATTCCAGAGCAGTATTTAAATTTGGATGTTTGATATTTGTGCTGTAAATGCTGTTTCTCCATTAAATGTGCACTGGCCTCAGTGCACAAGGTTGTGGTCGCTAAGCAGCCACAATTCTGGGTGGGAAATCGGCACATGTGGTGGAAATGGCCCAAACCACAAGAAATCTCTCTTTGAGGAGCAAGAAATCACGAAGAAATGAATACTCATTCTGCAAATGCAAATTTAACTGGTGTGGTTGAATGAAGAAATGCAATTTGGCTTCCTGTGAGAAACATTTTCAGAGGAAATACGGGTCCCTCTGAGTCCTGTGCATACATTACAGTTCCTGCAGAGCCACGGGGGACAGAGGGAAGTGTGGGAGTACTGGAAGTGCTGCTGTGCTGCTGTTCACTTCAACTCTGCTTTTCCGTAGGACTTTTCTCAGTGTTGCCTTTGGGTGTACGAACCAAACTCTGCTGGCCCTGGAGGTGAGACTGGAATCAAGGCCCAATTACCTTAATAAGCCTTTAGAGAGTGTCAGTGCGCAGCCTGGCTTTGTTTATTCTCATGTATCAGCGTAAACCGTGAGTAATTCTACCAGAAAAAATGAACGGAGGATGAGGTCCTTTGGTTCTGTCAGAGATTTCAGAAGTTCACTTAAGGTGTAACCGTTATGCTACAAAACACCAGGGATTCCTCCAAAAGCCTAAAAAAGACATCTGTGGCTGTTCCAACAGCACACGTGGCTTCCAGGGGTGTGTGTGAAGAACAGCTCTTCTGAAAGCACAGCAGTTCAGTTTCTCCCTGAATTAATGCTGTCAAGATCTAATTAGGTTTTTAGATAAATTTTTATATGTTTATCTTGCTTTTTCTGAGGTTAGGCTAACCCATATTACGATACAATTTCTGCAAGCTAACAGCAGCAGGAGTAGTTAGCAAATCTGTTCTGTTTGTGCCCAAAATTGTTATGTTATCAATGAAAACAGAATTGTCCTCCTCAGAATGGATTTTGTCCTCCTCAGAATGGATTTTCCTTTATCCTTCCCTCTGTCCTAATCTCCATTCAATATTGCCTTCTGCCAGTATTTATTCTACCTGCCTACTCCATTAGGTTTTTCTGGAAATAAAACCCCAGACCAATAAACTTAACCAGACAACAAACCTCAAAAAAACCCTCACCAAAACAAGCCAAGCAAACAAACAAACCCACAACAAAACCCCAAGCAAACAAGAAGCCACAACCAACAACAACAACAAGAAGAAACCCAAACAAGCAAGCCCACAAAGGACAAAAAAACCCCTACAAAACCCCCAAACAAACAAGCCGTAAAAAAATCCTCCAACCCAGAAAAAACCAAACCAAACCAAAAAAACAGGAAAAAAAAAGCTCAATAAACCAGAGCTGCTACAGTGATGTGTTAATGCTTACTAATATTGGCCTGCAGAAAAGAAAATCTTCATTACTGGTGACAGCTAAATAAGCAATATTTATCTTATCTACGGAGTGCAGCCATGGATTCACACAAGAAATGCCCTTTTCCATACCGCAGCTCTTTCTCTGGGCTGCTGCTGACTACACTTCAGTCCTTATGGGATTTCATTGAGTTTATCTGGTGAATTAACACCATGAAGGACTAGAAAGTGCATTATTTCCTACAGCACACAATACCCACTGCTGCTGCTGCTGGTGCTCAGAGAAAAGCAGTGATGGATGAGCAGAGGAGGCTGCCCTGTCCTAGACAAGGGAAAACCACATAAATCTTGTTAATGCAGAGCCACAGACAGAGAAGCTGAAAACATTGGTCCAGAGGGTGGATTGAGATGTCCTGGGGAAGGTTTCCTGAGCTCGTTTGCAGGATGCTCTATTCTGATTACTGCTAACCTGAGGCAGTACCAGGCAACTTTCAAACAATCAGCAAGAGAGAAACTTTCGAAAATCTTTAGTGACTTTATTTTTTAAAGGGGAAGATTAGCAAAGAAAGTGTTTATTAACTTAAAAACCAGAAAAGTCGTAAGTACTAAATCCGTTTTGCCCCAGCTACACTTAAAATGATCTTTTGCTTTATCCTGTCACCTAGAGCTTTGTTCAATGCCCAGGTGTACTTCTTTATATGACCATGCTACTAGCCAGAAAATCCTGTAAGACAAATCCCGTAAAAATCCCTTTGCATCAGTCATTTGTGGATGTGTCTCACAGAAACAGACTCTGTCCCAAGTGCTTACAGTCTGTGAGTACTGAAGGAAAAAGGGTGGATAAAGCCCGGTATTAGAATGAGGTCTGGCTGCCCTGCTGGACTGGAGAGCCTTAGGTGTCCTGAAAAATTAGAAAGAAAGGCTTACTTTCAGTGGATCAGAGATATTTCACATCTTTCAGCTTTTAACTCATTTTCCACAGGAATTCTTGTGTGAACAAACTCTGAGTTTGTGTCCCAAATGATCAGATTTTGTTTTATTTCATTTCATATGATAGGAAGAGTTCCTGTAGAAAGCAGTGTCTGACAATCCCCTCAGCAGAAGGTAGCCTGGCAAGGGGATGGATTTGTTAATGTTCTTGATAGAATCCCAGAATGGTTTGGGTTGGAAGGGACCCTAAAGTTCATCTTGTTCCAACCTTCCTTTTCTCCCTGCTCCTCCAGGATCTGCCACAGGACTCTGCATCCCAGGAATGTCCCCCCAGCCATAATCCACAACCCTGGTTTCAAACCTTTTCCCAGGACTGGCATTTTTCAGGCTTGGGATGGCTGGGCAGAGCCATATAACCAACCTCCCCCATCCTCCTGAGTCAGCCAAGGGGGAGGCTTTTGAATGATGTGAATTAATCCCTTCATGCCCCCAGATCTCCTGCTCCAGAGAGCAGAGCCCAGGAACCATCAATCACAGAGAAGTCACTCGAGAGCAGCGCTGGCAACTCCTCCCAGACAGCGCACGGGAAGCTCAGGAAGCAAATTGCAGAGGCTGAGGCAATGCTGTTGAGTTCCGTGCTGTCCTGGGATGGCACCTAGGAACCAGGATTCATCCCCACAGCAGGAACATGCTAAGGACAGCCTCTGGAACCGGTGAGTTTAGTTTGCTACAGGACAACTGGCAGGACTTGGAAGGTGAACACTGGGTGAACTGGAGTATGAAATCTCAGCACAGTGCAGAGCTGAACGCAAGGCACAGAGCCAAGAGCCAGGGTACAGGGGAGATTAAAGCTCTGATGGCACAAACTGCCCTCTTCTGACTCAGAAGGGGTTTGACTGATACCTGCCTTTAAACCATTCCTACCAGCTGGCGTCTTTTCCTAATTATGCCTAATTATATTTTGACTCTGAAAATTGTCAGGTCACACATTACATTTTAACCAGCTAAATCAGGAGTAATTGGAGGCATTGCCCCAGTATATAATTTACTTGACAGCTGCAACGTGTCCCAAATTTCCACAGGGGTTTCACAGCCTTCACTGAGTTCTGCAGTGCTCATGGTGCTGGAGTGGTTTAAAGCCAATTCAAAAGTGTTTACAGCCACAAACGGGACCTGCTCTTGGTGGTAATGCAGCAGCTCAGCTCCTTCCTTCCTTCCTTCCTGTTGTGGTCCTTCCTTCCTTCCTTCCTTCCTTCCTTCCTTCCTTCCTTCCTCCCTTCCTCCCTTCCTTCCTTCCTCCCTGACAGCTTCCAACATCCCAGTGCTTTCAGAAAGTTGGTGGCACTGGTTTTTGCCAAAACACAAGGCAGAAATTATGATATCTGTCTAATCAGTGATTGTATTTCCTTATTCATGAGATGGCAATTCAGGCACCTGTGACACAAGAGAATTTGAGAAATCTTTTAGAGGCAAAAAAGTCAGCTCTCCCCACTGGAAATCCCCTGTTCACTGAGTACCAGGAGAGATTGGCCAAGCCCTCTGCTCAAGTGGTCACACGGCAAAAGGCGCAAGGGGCTGAGGGCCACGAGGCCAGTGTGACACGGCTCTGAGAACTGGGAGCACTGGTCCTGGATTTCAGGACTTCTTCCCACGCTAGGAATTGAAAGGTGGGTGGCAAAATTAAGGAAGACGCAGAGCTCTTGCCCTGTGTTCCCTACTGGTTAACTACTTTGTTGTTACCTCATTTGTTTTGTGCTGTTTAGTGGGATGCTGACCAAGCTGCACAGGGAAACTGTCATTAATTATTAAGAAATTGTCTAATCCATCAGGACATCAGTACTGCTATAATGGTTCCCCTGAGGAGACCAAAAGAGCTTTGAGTAAGGAGTTGGAGGTGTTCCAGTGAGAACACGCAGCCCCAAAAACCAGCCTTACTTCTTAAGTTTGTTAAATGAAATCTCCAGATGTTTCCTTCCTTCTCAGCACTGCACACCAAAAAGGCACAGTGGTTATTTTTTAGAAAATGAAATTGGTTTTCTGGGAAAGAACTGTTGCTGAAGGGACTAAGAGACAGGATCCTGAGGGATGAAATACCTCATGCCCCACACCCCACCACATTATTACACGAAATAATACAAAAGGCCTGACCAAGTTGTAACACATTACAACCCTATTGAGCTGAAAGGTAGAATGGAATAAAATCCTCCTGTTTCACTTCCAGGTGCATCACAGACATGAAATATCACCCATTTACCTTGCTGCTGACCTATTTTTGTCTGACTGATACATGACTAGGAGGAGACCCAGGATCAATCTGAAGATAACAGGATTTTATTTACTCTATTGCAGTGTCTGACCTCAACTTTTAGGTGCTGAGTTTTGTTCCTCTGGGACATTAAGCCAGAGCCAAGTATGCATCATTTGTCAGAGATGGCAGTGATTTTCTACCCTGGTCACCCTCAAAGAGGGCTTTGGGCAATTCCCCTATTCCTCTGCCAGTAATTCCCTTCTGTGTGGCAAAAGAAGATGAAAAAGTGCAGCGCAGGAAGTTCTGTAGCTGGGTATGAATAAGCTCTAAATCTGTCTCTCAGTCCTTACACTCTGGGAGAAAGCGTCTGATAGTGCTCAGTGGCGTTCACTTGATGGCTTGAAGCAGGAAAAACCTCAATGAAGTATTATCTGTGAATCACTCGAATTTAAGATGGGGTTTTCGTTAAATCTCCTGTTTCCAACGTTTCTTCTCCCCTCTTCTGTGAAAGTCACGAATTAGGAGTGGACGGCTCACGAGCTGCTCCCTGGAGTGATAAGGACACCTCCCTTTAGCTGATTAAAGGGCTTCTTTCCTAACCATGAGAGCAAGGCTGTGAGCCTGCAACAGGGCTCTTCATCCTTAAATGTGATAGCTTCACTCTCCCTCTCCAGTTCCAGGTGGCTGTGATTCATCTTTAAGCTCTTGATAGCCAGGACTTTTCAGGATGCTCCGCATCCTGCTGACAGCTACAGCTGCAGATGGCTCTTCCTCTTGAGGCCAACACTGTGCATCCCCTCTCTTCTTTAAAGATGTTTGTGACAGGACTGTGAGCCAGGGCTGGTCAGAAACAATTTTGGTGGAAAAAGCTGTTTCTTTGGAACCTTCACAGGAACAGAAAAACCCAGTTTGTATAAAGCTTTTGTCAGACGTTGGTTCTAAAGTTCTGTAAAATTAAATTTCTTGTTGAAATGAAGAAGCATCTTTGTAAGCTTCACTGTCCCTTTGTGATCTTCAGAACAGCCTTAGATGATTGCAGTTTCCCTCAGGGTTTAATTTATACCCCAGACTTTGAAGAAAATACTGCTTGTATCATCATGGCATCAGCATTTGGTGAATAAATAAGTTTGCGATTAATACAGTAATCCTTGTCTACATTAAAGACAGGGTGAGATGTTTGAATGTGGCAAATATTATCCTGACACAAGAAAGGAGCTTTCCAAAGGAAAATAATTTCTGAAGGGGTTTTGACTGCTCTGTGCTAACAGTATGTGGTAAGTTTACCAATAATTAAATCCACTGCAATTTCACTAATTGTTTGATTAGGGGCAATTCTCTAGACATTCTAATGTGTCAGGTTTTCAGTGACAGAGCTGACAGATTGGTCTCTTATTTTCCTTTTGCTATAAATCACAAAGTGTGACTTGCTAGGAAACTCGAAATGAGACACAATGAAATGCAGAACCACACAGGGACTGGGGTGTTTACATTTCATTCTAAGCAATAAAGCGAAGGAAAATAGCTGAGGGAGGGAGTCTGTGTGTGCAAGTGGTTCCCTCAGAGGCAAAATTAAGCCTTGCACAATTAAATTGAGGCATAGTTACGTGGAACACAGAAATGTACTTCTTTTTTTGTAAAAAAAAGTCCAAAACCCCTCTGTTTGTTTCATCAATAATAAAGAAGCAATAGCAAAAGGAGTGAAGGTAGAAGAGGTTATATTTGAGAGTGAAGGAAATGATGTGAACAGACTGTGACATACCAGAGGGAATGGGGCTGGATTCCACATATTTCCAGCATGAGAATGTCCTCAAGGATCTCCGATGCAGAAGAGAGGTTCGTGCAAATAGAAGTGGCCACTACTGCCCTGGGATCGGGATCAGGATCAGGCTCAGGGGGATCTCTCCCTGGCCTGGGGATATAAAGGACATGATGGGGTTCCCCGTTAGGAGTCAGGGAAGAGGAGCTGTGGCTTTCAGTCCTTCGTCAGGAGATTGCCCCGTGGTGAGAGTTTGGGTCTCCTGTTTCAGAGATCCTTGTCTCTGCCCTTGTGAGCTGCTGCTCCATAATCTGCTTTAACAAAATGCAAAGATCTTTGTTAAGAAAAAAACTCCATCTTTCAAGAGCTGTTCTCATTCTCTCCAGGAAATCTGACATCGTCTTTGTCTAAGATCCTGGCCTGTTTTGTGTTCCCATCCATCAGCCCCTTCTCCTCATGAAACCTGCCCTGTTTCTCCAGGCCCATGTCTTTTCATGCACCCCAATGCATTGCCAGAAAGCCTTGATGGCTTTCAGTTCTGGGAATTCACTGTTTCCTTTGTCCTGGCATGTAGTTTGCATGCAGATCTGCTCTTTAAGGAGAGTTGGAGCATCAGTCAAGTGGATTACAGGGAGCTGGCAGATTCCAAAGGCTTTATGAAAGATAGTCTTTTTTTGGCAGGCAGATTGTCCCTTGAAAAGGGAATTCCATCAAAGCTGAACTTCTCTGCATCTGAGAGCCTCAGATCATTTGTGAAATACATACATGCTTCATTTTTGCCCACAACATGGATAACACAGATGAAGTTATTTCTCTTTACTATTCTTTTAATGTCCCATAAATTAGGAAAGAGCAGCAAATAAAATAAGAGGCCATAATCACTTATTATTCCATAACCTTTCCATTCAGACACGGTCTCTGGAAAACTAATTAAGGCACTAGTGGTGGCTAATGCATGCACTCCAAATAATGCACACTCAGGCTCTATTTGCAGCAAGAGCAGCCGAGGTTCATTAACATTGCACAACAACAGATTAATTCAGTCTGAGACGGGGCTTCCCGATTAAACTTTCCACAGCCCACCTAACTGGAGCTTTGGTGTGTGTTTGACAGACACTTTAAACTCCCTGGAGACCCTCTGCTCTCCCCTTTTCATTCCAGCCCCTTCTAAAGGCCAGATTCTGGCTGCTCTCAGCTTGATTAGTGACCTGCTCGTTCCATGGAGTTTAAGTGAGATGAACTGCAGGGCTGAATGTTGTCCCATCTGGGGAGAAGCAACAGAATGGGATCAAAATGATGGTGATGATAACAAAAGGGTATTTTTTCAGTTTCCCTTCACAGCCACAGCTCAAAAAATGGCTTTCAGGTAGGACCCTGGGCTGGCATTCAAGAAATGGGTCAGCCTTAAATTTAAACCTTAAACTGTAAAATAGTGACAGGACAAGGGAGAATGGCTTTAAAGTGGAAGAGAGTAAGTTTAGATTGGATGTTAGGAAGAAATTCTCCCCTGTGAGGGCAGTGAGGCCCTGGCACAGGGTGCCCAGAGAAGCTGTGGTTGCCCCATCCCTGGAAGTGTCCAAGGCCGGGTTGGATGGGGCTTGGAGCAACCTGGGACAGTGGAAGGGGTCCCTGCCCAGGGCAGGAGGTGGCACTGGAGGAGCTTTATGGTCCCTTCGAACCCAAACCAGCCTGTGGTTCTGTGGAACTCAAGTGAGATTGCAGTCCCTGTTTCCCTCCCTTATTTATTCACAAAATTACTGCAATAACTCTTTAGGAAGAGTCATTCTACCCTCTGCCTTCAGCTTCCAACGTGTTTTCAGCAGGTGCTGCCTGTCAGCAAGAGATATGCAGTGACTATCACAGAGGGACCTACACAGGGAATGCAGGAAAGGTGCAAATTGACCAAATTACACAAATTTGTGCCCTGAGAAGCAGAATGGACAGCCAAGCCTTGGAGTCTCTGACAGATGGGGATGGCAGGTTGGGCCATCCCCATCTCCCAGGGATGACAAGTTGTAAAAACCCAGTCAAGCAGTCAGCCAAAAATCCTGCAGATGAAGCTGCTGGAATCACCAGCAGGTGTTGGGAAGCGGAACCGGTTGAAGTGGCTGCCAGACACCCACATTCAGCAGGATGGGGATCCCGCTGCTCGTCGCGTGGGTTTGATTGAAATGAGATTCGAACGGGGCTTTTTTCTCTTACAGGTGGCAGCTCTATGCAAATTTGAAAGTGCAATTTGATAAATACACACTTAGGGATTGCTTTTATCATCCATTTTGACTTTTATGTTAGTGTTTTATGCGTTTCCTCGGAAAAGTGAAGAAACAAATACTGTGTTAATAATTAATGGGTTGGCTAATTGAATTGCTGCCCTTTTCACTTGCGTGATCAGTTGGTTTCGCAGCTTTTTAGAGCTTTGTTCCATTAGGATGAGAAGTGGTTGATGTCTGCCCTGGACCTTCTTTGGTATGAATTTATGAGGAATATACACTGATCTTCAGTGAACATTGCAGAAGCACAGCAGGCAGTTCCCTTGATGAGAAAATCCTTGTCTGGACCTCCTGCGTGTGCTCCCTCCAGAGAGATCTGCTTTTCTGCCTGCTTTTGAGGAATCTCAGAAACCCAGGGAGTCTGAGAGAGCCCTGCTTCATCCAGTGACCCTGTGCAATACGACAACAAGGCGAGAAGTGGCAGTAGCAAGAGGTTTTTTTGAGGTACAGTTTGTTAAACTGTGCTTTATAACAAGCACGGGGCACTACTTCTGGCAAAACATGATCAGGTTTAAAAGCAGAGGAGCTCCTGCAGCCCCTCAGACTTGGAATTTCTGTGTACTCCAGGGAACCAATGTGTTACCTGGAGCCATCTGAGCTGCCTGAAAGGTCTTGATGGCCCCATTCCTGAAGCTCCGTGGTACGGAGTCCATCCCTAGCCTTCATGGTCAAGCAGAAAATCCTTAGAAATCATCAACAACTCCAAATATAGTATAAAAATCTCCCTTGAGTAATAGGAAAGGCATTTGGGGAGGCTGAATCAGTAGAGAAAATGCTTTCTGGTACTTTCCTTTGTCTTTCAAATATACGCAGTGTACAGCATTTCCTCACAATCCCATCAACTTCAGTGTAGTGCTCTGTAGGCTGATGAGGGTGTTGGGATGGATGGACTCCAACACACACACAGACACATATCTGCATGTTCTCAGTGCCACAGCTGGACAGGACTAGATCCACACCTCCCTTCTGGCAGTGTCACAGGGTCAGCTGGCTCTGAGATGTCCCATTTTACCCTGTGTGCTCCCCAGCACCAGGGTGACATGGCCCCGTGTCCTGAGCTGGGTATGCACCGATGAGGCAGTGAATTAGTCTGGCCTGAGATAGCTCAAATGGCAAAAATCCTTGACTTATCTGCCAAGAAAACTGCAAATGTGCTTCAGCTGACTCTGTCAACATGAGCGGAGCAGAGGGTTGCCCAGTCAGCCAGAAGATGAATTTGTGCTTGTTCTGTCAGCTGCTGGAGATTGGAATGTCAATATTGAGCCTAATAAACTTCTAGTTTCTAAAACATTAGCTGTGCTGAGATCACGTTTAATTACAATGTGGCCTCCCTCAGGTCAGGCAGTGATCTGCAGCGCTGTCTCTGGGCTGGTGCTGTTGCCAATATTCTGGTTTCTAAGGTCTGCTTAGGTGTGTGATTCACCCAAATTAAATTGTGGCCCTGGGCGGCTTCGCTCTCAACCCTTCCGTGTGCAAAGCAAAGGAGATAATTTAAAATAAAAGCTGGGGTCTAGAGAATGAGAGATTAATATATTTTTTTTGATTTCTCTAGGGAAACTGAAGCAGAGGGCGGGTGCTGAATGAACACAAGCATTTGCTCATAAGGGGTGTGCGACCCCATAAATTTGATGGTTGGCCCCTATGAAAGGGCCGATAAAATCTCTGTTACTAATCAGGCTTTTAAAAGACCAGAAGCTAAAAGTCTCAGATCTCTCTCTGGTGCAGACAACTGCTTCCCATCCAGCTTGCAAGGCAGTTGGAAGTGCAGGGAGCCCTGATGGATGTCTGGGTACCGAAATGCCTTAATTACACTGCCTTCCCCAGAGTTCATCTTCATGACGTGTACAAAGTGCAAGGAAAATACTGAACGCAGAGATTTCTTTTCTTTGTTTTTGTCTTGGCTGGATTAATTAAAGATGTCATTGATCCTGACAGGGCTGCCTTGGGGCAGTATGGCTGATGCTGTGCTTGCTGCAAATAGCTGGTGTTGAGGGTAGACGCAGGGATTTTTTTGTGCTGCGTTATTCCATTCAAGTCCACTTGAGTTCCTTTGGAACAACATTTCTCTCTAGAATTATTGCATTCTCCCTCTATTTATTGGTAATGTGTGGTAACTTATTCCCTGACACGGGAAATGAAATTGGTTGCTGGAGACTGCAGGGTTTTCGTTTGAATACTCTTTAAATCACAGAATCACAGACTGGTTTGGGTTGGAAGGGACTTTAAATCTCATCTCATTCCATCCTCCTGCCGTAGGCAGGGACACCTTCCACTAGACCATGATGCTGGCCCATCCAGTCTGGTTTTGAACACTTCCAGGGATGGGTAATCAACAAATACAAAGCAGTAATTTAAAGAGAAAATGGGAAACACTCCCCACCCAGATACCTGAGCACTGGTAAATTAGAATAGTGCTCACCTCGCAGATATCACAAAGAAGTTCCTAAAGATTTCTCATCAAAGCCAGGATTCAGTTGTCAACTGCTGGCAGACTGGAGGTTGCAAAGATGGGGAAGGATGGAATAAATGGATCTGTGGGCAGAGGGCAGGTGACAGGGTCAGAAGCACATGACAGATCCATTTCTCCCAGAGCCCTGCAATTTATCCTGTGACTGTCACTTCTGTTTAGAGGGTCTGGATTGACTTGGTGACCCAGAGGTGAGTGATGGGTGTGGAGCATCTGTCTTAGTTCTAATAAGGCTGCAGCCATGGCACTTCTTGGGTGCCTTTATGCACAAATGCATTTATCACTGTAGTACCCTCTGGTTGGGCAACAATACCAAGGTTTTTCTTATTTTATTTATTTTGGAGACATCAGGAGAACAAATATGATGTTACAGGTCTTGCAGAGCAGGAACTAAAGCATATTCTTCCCACTCCCAGTCTAATATCTTGACCACAAGACTCACTTGTCAGGTGGCATCCTAAAAACCTGTTCTATGTAATCTATTCCTCCAGGGACTTTGGAATGCATAATATATACCTGCTAAAAACAAATCTGTAGAAGATAGAGTTTAACAAGTTTTCCTCTACTTCTCCAAGAGTGTGATCATTTTTAAATCAGCTGTGCCCTGTTTTCTGTATTATAAATGATTGTCTTTGATGGAAAAATCTCAGTTGTACATTGGCTTCTCCTCCACATCCATTTATGCTCGATACCTCTCTAAATCAGTGGTGGCTAAATTACAGGTGACTCAGGGACAGTAATCAGTGCTAAATCAAGTTTGCTTCCTCTGATGAGAAGCCTGGAAGACAGAAATAAGGTGCCTGAAACTTTAGACCTTTCCCAAGAAACACTTTGTTCTTCCTATAAACCCAGCAAATGCTTGTCTGTTTATCAGGGACAGAAATTCTAAATTAGCCTGTTTCCAAAGAGATCTCCATGAGTAGTTATTTATTTGGTGGCATATAGTTTCAGGAAAGAGGAGAAAAAAGGAGAAGAGCTGTCTGTCTGGTCTTAATTTCTGTGGCGATACTTCTTTCCCCCACACTTATGAATTCCCTTAATTGTTCCTTTCTTCCTTTCTTGCCATGTTCAGGCTGTGTGTGCCACTCCCTGAACCACACTAGGCCTCTAACAAGAACCAGGAAATGTAATTATTCCCACTCTCACTGTTATCATCACGTCTGGATTAATAGTCTTCCTTTTCCCAACAACCTCTGCTGACAGGGAGCCATTATCATATGATGCACATAGACTGAGTACAAATTCAGGTTAATACCCCAGGATGCTGTGTAATGCACTGTCCTGCTGCTGAGCTTAATCTAATCCAACGTGATGGAGGAGGCACCGCAGCACAGCTCAGTGTTTCAGAGCAGGATGCATCATCTTGCCAAATTTTGCAGAGGGCTGGCTCAAAAGCTCTCATCCTGCACCCAAATCTCCCACCCCAATGAACGGAGCCGTGGTGGCTGCTTGTGTCAGTGCCACCCTGGTCTCTGCTGACCGTCTCTGAGGAGAGCAGCGAGGGAAGAAAGGCTGTCAGAGGAGCATCCTAAAAACACCGCCAACCCAGCCCCCTGCCACTCAGCTCAATAAGCTTTTCTCCTTGTGTCTTCTGCATGAAAATAGGCTCAGGGTCACAGGGAGCAGAGGGCACGGAGGATGCCAGCAGAGGATAGGGAGCAAGGGAGATCCTGTGGCCGTACGCAACTACCAAAAAAAAGGTTAAATTAGAGGTGTGAACCCAGCACCTTCCTGGATCCTGCCAAGAAGTTTAATTAAAGTCACTGGCTGTAGCTGAGTGACCCACTTTCACTCACAGCTATCACATCTGATGTGATGTTTTAGGAGATGGGCTACAAGGGCAGAACAGCATTTCCATCTTTCTGTCTTTTTATTTTTCCTTTCTAAGGAGAGGAAACGACAAACTCACTTTGCAGGCAGGAGAGGATGATGAACTTTTTATGTTGTAGTTGTGGTAAAAACCACTGACATGTGACATGGCTCGTCTGGATCCCAGCTCTGCCAGTAGCTCCTCCAACCCCATAATCCCTTTTTCTCTGGGGATAAAGCTTAGGTGGGGAGACAACTCTATCTGGAAAACTCGAGCAGTTTGCCTTTGCTTCTGTCTTCTCTCGTCACGTGTCCCAGTGAATTTGGAACTGCGGAGTCTGTATTGCTCAGCACTGCACAGTCTGATCTCTGTCTGGGACAGATTTTGCATGACCCTGGACTCCCCGGCGTGCTCACCATAAAATATTCCCAGTTTTTGGCAATTTTCTGCTCCCTATCTTGCAGGTCACTGCAAGTCATTACTGCAATGGCACCATTACACACCTCTAGGGGAAATTCCTGCATCTGCCCTGGATCTGCTGAGAGATAAACCCATGAAAAACGATGCACAAAGTGTTGGAAATTGTTCCAATCATACTCCAGGAGTCACACAGATTGTCATCTTTGATCCTGCTATTTCTCCTAAGAATAAGGCCATACTCTGAGCCAGAGGAAACAGCAAGGTAGAAATTTGGCTGGTTTTTTTTTTTATTGTAATGGAGGGTTTTTATTCTCTCCCAATGCAGTTACAGCTGTTTGATTCATTGGACCTTGGTGTAACTCCCTTTGGCAAACTGTGCACTGAGACCCAGAGCTACCACCTGCACATCAGCAGGAAGCTCCACTTTTCTTTCCACAAAGACACAGATTTATGACAGCTGCTGCCTTCCCTTCATTTCTATAGCAGAGTTAATTTAGATTTATCATTCCATTCAAATCCAGGGAAAGTTCCAGTCCCTGGCAGCCCTCACAACCATTCATTTTCTAGCAACAATAACTCTGACTAAACAATAGAATCTTGCTTGTGAAGACTCAATAAAAGTTATGCTGATACTTGAGAAAAAAAAGTTGCTTATCTTCAGCCCATGAAAGGAGTAAACTCCTGTCATAGTGATGAGCCCAAAATGATGCTTTAGATCTGATGCTCTCAAATCTATTGGATTTTGGCCAGAGTGGAAACCAAATGTAGGCAGGGGGTGTCCAAGCTAAAGCAACATCAAACCCAGAGGAACTTGGCTTTGCTGTTGTCTAGAGGTGTTACAGTAAACTAATTAATACTTGGGAGAAAGAACTGCTACCATAAAATCAATGTTTTGCCATCTTTTCTCATTAATGGGATGTGACAGGACAGAAATATCACACGTCCACAGCTTGGATGCATTTCAGTCTCTGCTCTCAAAGGCACCAGTAGTGCTTCCGCCTCAGAGGCAGACTCCAGTTCTACACTGAACAGAACCAATACAAACCCCAGAAAACTGCCCACTGCTAGAATAAAACACCTTTCCCAGGAGCAGGGAAGGAGGAGAGAGCCAGGAGACCTGGCCATTTAGCCAAAAGATCAGACAAAGAAAGATGCTGAGAAAAGAAATGATGACTCAGAGAGATTTCATTTCTTCCGAACAATGCTTTGGCTTGAGCTCTTCTCTCATGAATATAATTTCCCACATTTCTGCCCTTACTGTCCATCTTATATCCTGCCATTGTTGAAAAGAGAGGCTGGAGAGACTGAAAAACATTAAAATCATGGCTATATCCCATTTCATCTTCTCCCTCCTGTCCTTCGAAAAGAGAGCAGTGAGAGGCATCCTAATCCAAGAAATCCCTCCTTCCAGCTGCCCCCACAGCTGCTGGGAGCAAATGGTTTCATCCCTGCAGCGGGTGGATTGCTAATTGCTTCCCTGCCCTCCACCCTCCCCCGGGACTGCCCAGTGCCTCCAGTTCTCATCAGAAGCAACAAATGATTGGCAGAGAGCTCAAGGCTTCAGCAGCCCCTGCTGGGGATGTCACTACAAATCTGGGAGAGGCAGGAGCACAGGGAGACAACCCTGGGAGAGGATAGAAACTGCAAAGGGCAGCCCATTCCCCTAACACAGCCTGGGCCAGCCTGCATCTTTTCAGGGATGTTCCTGAGCTGAAGGAAGAGCCTTTCGCTGTGCTCGGAAATCAATTTTTGCTTTGTGTCCGTGTTGTTTAATCAATATAATAAAAGCTCAAGTAGCTGCGGGTGCCTTTGATGTAATAGTAGTTGGCAATCACAGACCTAAGGTAAATAAATATAATTTGCAGTAAGTGCATATGAACGTAATCGTGACATTTGCTCTCATATTTAAAGCCTGATCTATAAGACAGGTCGTAGAATCATTTAGGTTGGAAAATAACTCTAAGATCATTGAGTCCAACCATCTGCAATAGGATAATTGATTTCAAAGGCCCTTGAAACAGGCTTTGGCAAGCTCACGTGGTTCCACATGAGAGATTAATAACACTAAGAGAGGTTTTATCACAGTCAGATTATCAGCAAGACATGACAGGAACTATTTGGGTCATTGGGAATGAAGAGGCTGCGAAAGCCAAAGAGATACGTGAAAAACAATAAATATTACGGGCTGCCTTTTCTAATTAGGATTCGGAGAATTTGACAAATGGAATTCCTTGCACGAAATTCTTGGCCAAAACAAGATCCTCTAGGTATGGAGTGCCAGGGGTTTCAGACATACATTTATTTCTAGGTATGGTAAAGGGTAAGTGCGGGTCAGTGATGCACAAACCAAGCTGAGAGTCCTGTGGCAGTAGAGGGCTTGGTCCTTCCTGTACCAAACTGTGCCCTTTTGCTCCTCATGAAAGAGCAGCAGCTGAGGGATGTTTGAAGGTCCAGTGTGCAGAGGAACTGAAATAACCAGCCCCAGAGGCTGTCAGAGCATGATGGAAGAGCAGTGTCAGGAGGGTTTGACGAGATCCTTCCAACTCTTAGGAGTCTCTGATTATCGAGTCAGCCAAGACCATGAATATTGTGCCACAGCTGACAACTTTCTCTTGCACGGCCAGGATGAAAACTCCATCTGTGCCCATCAGGTTGTGTGAGTACTCGGTCAGCTCTCTCAGGGTTGAGCAGAAACCAGATTTCAACTGAACAGACAAATCTCCGACAGGACCCTTCTGCAGATAAAACATGGGCTAATTTCATGCTGGGGCGATCTGTTCCCATCTACCTGAACTTGTTTTCGAACAGGTTTTATCTCTTCTTTCAGCAGATAATTACCCTCACATACTACAGTTATGTCATTCTCTGTTGTTTCCTGCTTCTTTTTCCTTAAAAAAATAAAAAGAAGTGAACTTAGTTTGTCCTTTTCCTTTAAGCATATGGCTTCTGACACATATAAATCAATATACTTAATAGAAAATGTGCTTCCGGAAGGGATTTATAGAAGTAGAAAGAGCCATCATGAAACATGCACAGAGCATCTATAATAGAATTATATCATGTGAGTCTATTTGGAAACAATTTGTCATCTTGGGACAAAGCTATAGCCAGGAAGGAATATTACACGAGAGCTTTCTCTTTGCACAACATATTGCTGCTAGCCTGACTGAAAACCACAAACTAAGGAACCTTTTAGTTTATTTAAGTGCCAGATGCCTGATTTAAGGCAAGCTGGGCCTGATCCCAAAGCCTATCAGAGATGATAGGAAATCATCCTTTGAATTCAGCTGGCTCTGGCCCAGAATTACAAGCTGGTCCCTTACAGGCACATTTGTACCACAGGCAGTGCCACTGACCAGGGATATTTATGCATTCCAAATGCTTTCCTTACAGTCTGGATGTGGAGTTTAGGCTGTGCTTACTAACAGTTGCTGGAAATCATAAATAAAGACTCTTTGAGTGTTTGGCCTCAGTTTTCAGTGTAAACTCATAGCAGTGGTGCTATTTTGAGGCTGCCACTTCTGAATTCATGTGCCTGGAAGAGTGTGGGAAAATGGGCTCCTTATGAAATTTTATGTTACAAAATCACATTTTCACTATCATTTGGTCCCAGTCTGCAATGGGAACTTCAGAAAGTGGGTTGTGAGGGAACAGAGAGGGAAAAACCCAAAACAGCTGGGTGGTGTGTGGGCAGCAGGACTACTCAGAGACTGATAGGATGGTTTGGGTTGGAAGGGACCTTAAAATTCATCTGCCATGGACAGGGACACCTTCCACTCTCCCAGGTTGATCCAAGCCCCGTTCAACCCGGCCTTGGACACTTCCAGGGATGGGGCAGGAGGTACATAATGGAGTTGAGTGATAAATAAGCAATGAAAAAACAGATCTACAGACAAAACTGGGTAAACAGAAAAGGTGATCATTTCCCCAGGCTGGCTTTTCAGTAACAGATCCTTTCCTCGTGTTTTTTGATCCTCACAGTTCTAAACGCTGATGTCAGGACACATTCTCCTTCCAGCCACATCAATATTTATTTATGTGACTATAATATGGCAGGTTTTTAACTGGCTGGATGTTTTTGTCCACCTTCATTTAAGCTGCCCTCTGGCATCCACTGATGCTGCCCTGAAAACCGGGGCTTCGATGTTTTGGAGACAGCTGGAATAGCAGGGGGAGGCTTTTGTGTGTGACTGCATGTGCGTGTCTGGAGTCTGATGCAGAGGATGAACAGAGCTGATAACAGATGCTCACAATTAAATCCAGGCCACATATTAAAATCAGGTGAAGAATAGACCTTTGGCCCGAAGCTTTAATTCTTGTTGGCAAAGAGAGAGAGTTAGTGCAATTTCATGTACTGCTACCTTGACTCTCTTCTCTTCCTCACCAACAAATACACTCAGTGTTTGTGCACATCACAGTTTAGATTCTGGAAAAAGTAACTACAAATACTTGTTCCCCTGTGTATAAATTCCAACTCTGGAAGCCTGGCTGTACATCTGAGCTCACTCAGAGTTGCTTTGGCTGTTGCATCTACGTTTCAAGGCAATCCTAGCAAAACTCAGAGTAGGAAGGAGTAGGCAAAGTCCCATCAAATTATTTTTCAGAGTGGGAGCTTGGAGGGGACCAGACCTCTGCTTCACTGTGGAGGAAAGACAAATCTGCATGTATTTCCTTGTCATCAGTTTATGAGAAAATATATTACTATTGCCAGCATCACCATCATCCCGTGGTGATGGTTGCAGGTTGGGCTGCTTCTAGGGCTGTAAGAAAAGCCACTGGGATATGCTTTGCTAAGCCGTATTTGCCCATGGTGGTAAAAATTAGTGTGTGAGTGTCCTTGGCTGCATAGCAGACATCATCATCAGCCACCTTCCTGCTCCTCCCAACCCCTCTGTGAGTGATGCTCTTTGGATTATGGCTCCTCTGGTCTTTCTGCTGCCAAGAGTTTCTGTATCACTTTGAGAATGTGGTATGTTTATGTTAATGCTTATATTTGTGTCTGCTTCTGCTTCTGCCAAGGTATCTTCCTGTTTAGTGAAAAACACCACGTTACAGCTAAAAAACAAGTATTGAGAATATTATCATTCCAGCACAGCAATAGGAATTTCTATTAATCCAAACCAAGATACAGCATCCCAGCAGCTGGATTAACACAGCTCTGCTGCATATGGTATTGAGTTGCAAATGAGTCAGAGCATATTCTCTATCCAAAGGTGGACAGATGTACGACTTTGATAGAAGGCTGTGGACACTGGCTCCTCCAGATTTTAAAATGCTGCCAAGGAGGCAGGAATGGCACAGATCTGAGCTGGGCTGCAGCCCTGCTTCACACAGTGCAGTCAGGGGAATTTCAACTATTTGAGGTTTACAGGGTGGAGGAGAAAGAGTCTGTGTCTGTGACTGCCACTGCAAATGCATATTTGTAGGACAGAAGGGCTTTTTATTTCCTGTACAAATTGCCTCAGTTCCACTTTCCTAAGTAAACAACCAGCTACAGAATTACCTACACTGCTAAATGAAAACACGAGTTAAAGGGAGCAGTGCACAGTAATTGAACAGGAAGAAAGGAAATGTATGTGTAGCAGACCTGAAAAGGAGACAGAGAGCTAATTAAATGTAGTACAATTAATTTCACACAATGCCCTTCACATGCAGCATCATAAAATATTTTTCTGGATCAGTGCACCAAGAATCAGCTGTGATTCTGAAATCTTCCTAAAATCAGAAACTTTTACATCTCTTTTTCCCTGCCTTGTTGTTGTCAGGCTGGTGCAGACAGCTGCTGTGAGGGGAAAGTATCACAGCTCATCAGTCCTTCCTGAGATCGAGGGGAAATCCCACCATGCCGAGCAAAGAATGGGAAAGTGGGAAGAGCAAAGAGACCAAAACTCTGGGTTGGGCAGCGAATCAGAAGGAACAATCTGCCACGTGCCTTTGCAAGAATCCATGGGTATTTTTTAAAGTAATCTTTCCCATGATCTCACAAAACTCCTGCCTGTGGCCTCTACATGTGGGGCATGTTCCAGTGTGTGTGCGTGGAAGTGCTGCAGGTTCATTTTGGAGCTTTTTGGTGATGCAGGTTATAGGAGTGATATCCATGCTCCCTTTCCCAGATGTAATCCTTCCACTGGCACATTTTGGCTGTGCTCAGCCAAGGACTACACCTGAGGGATGGCTGTAGGCCCCTTAATTAAGTCTTGCTTTCAAGTGACAGCAACACACTCCCTGTATCAGTTTCCAAGAATGTTACTTGGCATGTGCAGGAAATTGAAGGGTAGTGAAAATAGCATAAATTTCATTATTGTTGGAGAAAAAATATTACAAGCAGAGCAAACTGAGAGTCACTGGAGAATGATGGGGCTGGAAGGAAGAAATGAAATATGTGAGCATTCCTTTAGGATACTGATATTTCTGTACCGATGGTTTTATGCAAAAAGCAGAATTGGGAGCAATTTTTCTTCCTACTCTGGCTCTAATCTACACCAAACTTCCTGATTTTCTGCTATGAAAATGTGCAACCAGTTTTTTCTGTGCTTGCAGCCTGAGTCACAGCCACTGCTGGGAGCTGCTGTGCAGCCAAGAGCCCGACCAACACATGGAACAACACGCCTTGAACACATGTGGGTCCCATTCTTGTGCTCTCACATCTTCCAGGGTCCAACCTGCTACATCTCCTGTCCTTTTAACACACGGTGGAGGTGCCCATGTCAGAGAGACAGATGTAGGCAGAAGCCTTCCCTTTGGCTGTGGAGAACTTTTCAGCCATCAGTTCCTTCGAGTCTCACAAATGAAGGCAAGATTTTTCTTGCCCATGGAAGAAGATTCCTTTGTTGGAATTACTGAGTACTTAACTGCCTGCCTCTAGGAATAAATTAGAATAGCAAGGTAGGGCAGACCATTTTATGCATTCCCTCTCTCAGCAGGATGTCCCTCAGAAGGGAGGTGCCCTCCAGTGCGTTTCTGCTCCCATCCTAATTTCCTCTTTGCTGCTCATGAGGGGACTAAGTGAGTCATGAGATGCTTTGGACGTCATCTCCAACCTCCTGGGTCATCCTCTTTGCGTGGGAGGGAATGAGGACAAGCGGAGCTCTCCTGCCCACATCAAAGCCTGTGGCTTAGGCAGGTGTCCCTTTGCTCATCAGCGAGCTGGAGGTTGCTGCATTATATAGTTTTCACGATGGAAAAAAAGCACAATTATTATAAGGCACTGTTATCTCCTGTCACATTCAATAAAATCAGTCCGGCTCTCAGGAAGTCCTGTGAGGAAGGCACTGGAATGAAAATTCATGAGGGCAGGGTAAGAGACGTTGGCAAATCAGACCTTCTATCAGTCATTACCCCACAGATACTTTTTTCAGGGCAGGAATGGGTAAGCTGGGATTCTGGGGCCTTGCTGTGTTATTTGCCAAGCAGTCCCAAATGCCCCCAAGTAATGACTGGTGATGAAGGCAAGTTGTGTTAATGATCCTGGCACTGCAGTGAGCTGGGTTATGCAACTGTGCAGCTCTGGCTGGTGGTGGATGTTGACTTTGCCCACCAGGCCAGAGTGGCTCCTTGAAGAGAAGTGGCTCTCATGAAAAGGGGGAACATTTTAAAAGGCTCCAAAGCGTGAGATCTGTAATGGATTCACATGAGTGGGCAGCATCCTGAGAGGTGAACAAACACTACAGAAAAAAGAGCTTGTGATAAGAGCATTGGAGGGGCTCCTCTGCTTGAGCTGAGACTGCACCACTGAGGTGAGACCGCTGCTGTCAGCCAGGGAAAGCCAGTGCTGCTTGCTGTGGTTGCTCTTAGTAGGGTCTCCACAGCTAATTTAATACTTTAAATTCAATACTCTAATTTAAGAAAGGGCAACTCACAGGGTTGTTGCTGCTGTCACAAAATGCTGTTGTCTTACCTGTCCTAAAGTTAGGAGAAATTAAAACAGTGACTTGATTTCTCCTGACATTAAAGACCATCATGTTAACTACTGAAAAACCAAACCCTTTACACTGCTGTGGCCACTGGACCACGTTTGCTGAGGTTACCCAGATGTCCATTATGAAGTTTTACCCTGTTTGTGAGGAGACTCCCTGGGAAAGAGGTGGATGGTTGTTGGGTTTCAGTGTGCAGCCTGGCTTGGAAACGCAGCACAACCAGGGAGCCTGTGGTGATGCTTCCCAAAGCTGCAGAGCTGAGGAGGAGCTGGTGCTCTTGGTGTCTGATCTGTTCTTGGAACATTAAACCCAGACTGCTTCTGTCTGGGCCTACAGGGTTCAGATCTCCTGGGGCTTTTCTGAAGTGACAAAAAGCAAATTGATTTTCTGGAAGAGCTTTTCTCGGGAAAAGCTTTACCCTACAAAATGTTGGCAGCTCTCCACCCTTACTCTCTTCAGGGTACAGAGGGAAACTCGCTTAGTAGCTGGCAGAGCAAAGCTCATGAGGGAATTTTAAAACATTGAAGTGCCTGCGATTCAGAGATGCTGCAGCAGTCATCTAATGCACATTTATTTTGCATGGGAATTTTGCAAATGTAGCTGAATAATAACATTGTTTTGCCATCCTGCTTTTTCTGTTATGATGTGTTTGGCATCTCTGATGCAGATTCCCAGGAATATATGTGTTTAAATTCAAACTTGACTTTAGGAGGGAAAGAACTAATTTTCTGCTCTTGTGTCAAGCCCGAGTGATGATGAATTGGCAGGACCTGCCTCTCAGATATTTTCATTTAGATCATTTTTAGTATGTGATAGCAAATGGAATGTTGAAGATAAGCTAATCCTTGTCCTTGCTTTGCCAAGCATCAAACTGAAATAGCTGATGTTTTCCCGAGACACTTTGTCAGCATCTCTTGGGAAAGTGTGAGCAAAAGGCTGCAGTCAACATTTCTGCAGCGTCGTTCCAAACAGGGTGCTTGATGTGTGAGCCCACAAAATGTGCAGACAAGGGACTGTGACCACATTACCCCTTATCTGCCAAAGACCTCAGCCCGGCCCCTGTTTGAGCAGGAGGGCAGTGACACCAGGGGGACCAAGGCTTGCCCCATGTCAGCA
Organism: Dryoscopus gambensis; assembly: GCA_013389985.1. Classification (NCBI taxonomy): domain Eukaryota; kingdom Metazoa; phylum Chordata; class Aves; order Passeriformes; family Malaconotidae; genus Dryoscopus; species Dryoscopus gambensis. The sequence continues at coordinate 491,167 of WEIT01035649.1, forward strand.
CCCAGCAGTTATTACAGAGGGGTGGGCAAAACTGAGGAACTTCTCCAAAGAAGCCAGGCACTTGTGAGTAGGATTTTTTTTTAATTGGTTTCCACCTGTCAGACTTGTCAGTGGTGAAACTGGATGTTTTCACAGAAGAAAAAATCCTTCCCCCTCATCCACCCCTACACGTCCTGCCTCCCCATGGGCCATCTCCAGCTCCAAAGTGACAGCTGAGCAGGTTTATTTCTGTCAGCAGGAGTGGAGGAGGCTGTGAGAAGAGGCATCCCACAGCTCTGGTTCCTAGCTCATATTTTATGTCTGATCTTTGTTTGGGAATCATTTCCTTTGGGTGCTATTGAGACTCTGCTGGGATCCTTTCCCCAGCCTTTAGGCTGACGTTGTTCCTGAGATGTGCAGGTGCTTTAACAGCAGCGTGGCAGCTCTGCACAGGACTGGGATGATCTGTTCCTCTTCAGAAAGTCCCACGTGCCATGACATTGGCCTCTGGTGCCAGGTGCCACAGGTGGCTGTGCTTGGGCTGCAGCTTGAGCACAGAGGGACCACCTGGCAGGGGCTGTGCGGGGGTGTTTGGAAACTTAAACTGGGGCTGCTCAAAGAGGAGGGTCCCTGGCACAAGCCCTGCCTCTTCTCATGGGAAGGAGCAGCTGGAAAGCACGGGTGAGGATTTTGCCGCTGAGTGACCGGGAGAATTAGGGGAGAAAGGGAACAGTTCTCTTCTGCCGACAGTAGGAGGCAGAGGCAGAGCAGTGACCCAGCCACAGCCGTGTTGTGTACCTGTATCCCAAAGCCCACTCTGCAGGCGACTTTCCTGCTCATATCCCTTCCCTTACTGGAGCTAAAATATAGGAAAGACTTGGGTGGTGAAACCAAAGTGAAAGAAGACCATGGCTTTGAGTTATGGGGGAAAAAAAGGAAAGAAACTCCCCTTGTACACAGCTGTCACCCGAGAGATTTCCGCTTCCACCAAATTCACAGAATTCCCTGAGCCTTTGAGACAGAATGGATCAGTTCAGCATTGTGCCATCAGACAACTGAGATGACAACATTATTGGTGGCCTCAGGTCAAGCCTGTCATGTTGAATTAACAGGTCATAAGGCACAAGAAGTGCTGTTTCCCCCCTGTGAATCAGAACTGAGACATCACCTGCACAAGTAATTGTATTAGTTTTGAATCAACAATGAAAACAAAGGATAAACAATTATCTACTTAAGTTCTTCATCCTTTTTGGTAACATCATTGTGCAGAGTAATTGAATTACCGTTGTCTTCCCATTTGTCATGGGGTTTATGAGACACCCTTTCTTCCTCTCCCTCTCCCCTGCCACTGTCTGCACAAACGCTCTGAGCAAATAGCCCGAAGCACCTCTGGCTCTGCCTCTAAGGGTGGGAGCCTTGGTCAAAGATGTCCTGGTGTCCGTCTGCGTTGTGGGGATGTCAGCTGCAAGCTCCTGGTGTGGTTTAAAAGGAAAAGTGATCCCCAGCCAAGGGGATGGGAGCAGAGAGGAGAAAATGTGGGAGGAAGGAAATGTTCATGAACCAGGTCACCTCCTGACGTGTTAAAGGGCTGATACCCAGAACTAGAATTGGGCTTCTCAAAGTGATGCTTAAAAAGGAGCTGGTCTCTGCTTACTGGAGAGCTTTCCTTCAGGTGAGATCCACATGTGCCTGCACAGTCCTTGTGACAGGGCTATGCTGTCTATGTTATCCCATACCCGGGGCTGCAATCCCAGTTTTGCCTGTCTCGGGTTTGATTTCTCTGTACCTATGGAAATGCCGTGCATCAGAACACAGCATTGCTCCCACCACAGCTCATGATTTATTTGAAATGAAATTCACTTTTCTGCATCACGGTTTTTCTGGGTACATTTTGTTACCATGAGGCCTCAGTGTTTGACTTTTGAGACATTACTCTCCAGTAGCACAGAACAGTTTCAGGGAAAATAAGGACTCTTTGCAATGAATATTTATGGCTAGTGTTGAATTGTATTTTAGATTGCAATTCATTATTGCTGGGAGAACAGTAGATAGAAGGCAAAATTCAATTTATTAAAATGTTTTCTCTTTTGTGCCTTGATTAGCGAAGAAATTTATTTGAAATTGGTGTAGTTTAAGTCTCAGTATTAAAATCTTATTAAAGTTACAGTCTTACTAAAGAAAACAAAGCAAGGGACAAAGTTGTCCACAACACCAATAAGCCAGAAATATTTCTGCTCACAAACAGTAAAAATGTAGAGTTGACCTAAGCTATTTTAAAGAGCAGATACTTTGATATGAACAGAAACACAAATTATCCTCAATTTAAACATTCATGAGGTGGAACCACAGCTGCTCAAGTGAAACTTTTACCTGGTAATCCTAAATAGAAGGAGCTGGTTGGAAAGATGTGAATACCTACATGGGACATGAAATCAATCAAACCAAACACACTCATTTCAAGGGTCTGTGACTGACCATTTTTTCCAAATTTAGTATTTGGAGAGGAGGGATGACTTTGAAAATATCTGTGACTGAAAATATGATTGTGGGAAGGTGGGTACTGGTAAAGATGCAGATTAACATGCTCTGGAGCTGTATTTGGCAGCAGGAAATCCTGAAAACCTTCCCAGATCTGGGTATTTATCTCTTTCCTGGCTATCCCACTTCTCCCTTTCTCCTGCAAGCCAGGTGAGTGTCCCATTCCTCAGCCTCTGCACCATCAGCTCCAATCCTCTTTCTCCCTCCAACTTCCCAAGTGTTTTAGCAGCTCTTGCGTAGTTGGGTAGCTACAGGGAAGTCTCTAAAGACAGGAGATTTTCTTAGGTGCTCTGAGGAGCTACTACCAAACTGAATTGAAGTAAATTTCATCTGAGCAGAAGGGAAAATGTCCTCAGTTGCACTTCGGAATAATTGCTCTACAAGGGAGTTGAGAACAGCTAAAAAATACAGAACTCTGGCCAAGAAGAGACAGTGATTGTGGGAACAGGCATTTGCTGGGAGATGTGAGCAAAGTTAACTCTTTGTTGCTCTGCTTTGCTCTGATGCTTGGTGAGGGGATGACTTACTGAGCAGGTTGACAGGGTTGTACCTGTGCCCTTCCTTCATCCCACTGCAGTAGGTGGTCACCTGACCAGCCCTGTTTCCCCTCATTTCGATCACAATCCTATTCTGTATTTCTCTGTGCACAGTTAAAAACCTTCCTGAGAAACTCGATTTGCGCATCACAAGAAATAGGCTCAGTTTCAAATAAGTGTGCCTTACCCTCAGTTTTAACAGATTTCACCCCAACAAAACATCTTTCCCATCACATCATCTGATTCATTATTTCATTTTGGTCCTACAGCTCCTAATTCTCCAGTACTCTGATGCCAGCCTCTGAGGAAGTCTATTGGGTTCATCAAAGTCTTGCTGTGACTCATGGCCCCTTCTTACAGAAAACAGGCTTTTCCTCTTGATGAAGACAGCCAATCTTCAAACCCTATGGTGCCTTCTGGAGAGATGGATATGAAACACAGGCAGATCTCGAGCCCTGGAGCCAATCTCCCAGGAAAATGAATAGCACAGGGGGACGAATTGTTGTAAACAAGTGGAAGTGAGATTTTGGTTGAAGAGAAAAGCTTTTGACTGATCTGTGAAGATGCAAAAATCAAGACAGGAGCAGAATGTGTTCTCTTTTTTTTTGCCCTTTTCCATTTTCCAGTGTTTTTTGTTGCATGCTGATGTTCTGACACAATTCTATTCCCCCTGGAAAAAGTCTGTGAATTGTTTTGATGACATGATGTATATAGAAACACAGAGAGCAAATAGAATTGTCATTGTGCACTGATGGCACCCACACTTTCTGAAGACTTTTGAAATACTTTGTACCTTTTATCCTACACCATAGCCTGATATGGCACAATCTCCCTCAAAGCTGAGCATTGAAAATTCAGAGTTTTTGGTTTGGGGGGAAACCAAAGTGAGACCTGCTCTCTGCAGAAACCTTTCCTGCTTCTATCTCTCTGTACAGAGGTTCATTAATTTTGCATTTTCCTTTCAGACTGAGGAGTGGAGCAGAAATAGCCCTCCCCAGTTTTTATTTTCATGTTCATCTATGGGTAGCTTTAGCTTTCCTGTTCACCACAAGTATAAAGCTGCCACTCACACACTGACTCTTCGTTAAGCTTATTGATGAAATGTTCTTCCAGCAGAATCTTCCCCAGGGATCAGATGATAACAACGTGGCTGATCTCCCAGAGATCATATCATCCTAGGGCAAGGGGAGAGGAATTTTTACCATTCAGCCATTCTAAGATAAAGACATTGCTCTTCAAGGCTCTTCACAACAATATTCTTCACAGCCAGGCTGGATGGGGTTTGGAGCAACCTGATTTAGTGGAAGCTGTCCCTGCCTGTGGCAGGGGATTGGAATGAGATGATTTTAAAGGTCCCTTCCAACCCAAACCATTCTGTGATTCAGTCACGAGGAGCTGGTTGTACTGGTGTATCCATGGAGTGAGACTGGCAACATGGCAGAAACTATTTTTCCCCACCTCCAAAATTCCATAAAAACTTATTGAGATACAAAGCGAAATCTGCAAGTGAATGCCAGTGAGCTCCAAATGATGAACAACATACTAAAAAGCACTGAGCCATGGTGTGATAAAAGCTCCCCCCCTTGCTATTGTAATAGATACAATAAGCAAGGGATATTGTATTCAATAAAAATCAGCACCAGAGCCTTTGTTCCTTCCAGACACAATCTATGAACTCTGATTTCTGTTTTAATCTGATGAGCACCTCTGGCATTTAAGACTGGAGCTGTGAACAGAACGAACAGCTTCATTTTCCCCTGCTAAATGATATTTTTTTAAAAAAGCCTCAGAAAAGAGAAACAAACAGAGCTAGATCGGGTCACTTACAAACACAAACTGGGTTTCTTTGCAGATGCAAATGAGTTTATACCAGTTGTGCAGGTGGGCATTCATAAAGGCTCAGAAGTGCTCCACAGATTTGTATTTTCTTTCATCTCAAAAGCCTACAGGCTTGTGTGGATGAGTTTTTCTTGATTAGCCTCTTGAAGGGTGCTCACTTCTTTGGGCAAGAGGATTAGCCAGTCTGGCTGCCTTGCTATGGTGTCACTGGTGACCAGCTTTAAAATCCCTTTACTATTTGCTTGCTCTAGTCTGGCTCAAGCCCAGAGGAAGGAGAGGGATTAAGTCTCAAGTTCTGCATCTGAAAACACCAACTGTGACATAAGGCGTTTTCCTGGACTGGTTAAGAAAAATGTTATTTCATGCCTGTGTTGATGGTAAAGAGAAATTAATCTTATTCCGATTGCCAGTCTGAAGGAAGAAAAAAAAAAGATTATTTATTGCAGTAATGTGAAACTTTGTAAGAATTCATGCTCTGTGTGGGAGCTGTACTAATAATGCTGTTGGCAGTCGTAGCGGCTCCTCAGTTGGACAGAAGAACTAAAACATCGGAAATGTCAGGTGTCACAGATTTCCTTACAGCTCCCTGTGGCACTGCTAAGGTCACTCCCATTTAACGGGGTTTGTTGCTGTGTGGGTACTTTTTAAATTCAGCACACAGTGCTTCACCTTCTCCTGCAATCTGCACAGAGCAGACACCAAGGATAACAGCACCGTCAAGAGCGCTCTGAAAGCTGCCAAGCGCCGTGACAAGGTTGTTGTTGTTGCTGACAACCAGCGAGAAGCTGCTTTTTAATGGTTGAATGTTGGCATGTTTTGCTAATATGTGTCTTGGAAGGGAGGCTTAATAGAGCTCATGGGTTACCTGGTTTTGCTGAGTGAAAGGAAAGATGAAGCAGAGTTGACTGCTGGAAACACTGGGGTTTGAGACTCTGGTCTACAAGATTTCATTGCAGCCCTTGGGTGAATCCCAGAAGTTCATGTGTCTGAAATCCATCCCTAAAATAAATGCACCATTGCAGTGAGAAAGGTATGGAGTGTGCTGGGTTGTTGGAAGTGTGCTAATGCTGTTAAAGCTTGGTACATCTCCATTATGTCTGTGAAATTTTGGGGTGCTGGTGAGATCTAAACCTACTCTCCTTCACCTTAAAGCCATTCCCGCTTGTCCTGCCACTCCAGGTTCTTGTAGAATCTCCCTCTCCAGCTCTCTTGAAACCTTCCTAGGTACTAAAAGAGGTTCTAAGATCTCCCTGGAGCTTTCTTTACCCCAGGCTGAACAACCCTGGGCAAAACATCATCCCAGCTGTGGCTGCAGCACCCACACCTGCGCTTACACACTCGCTACAAATTTTTGGTCCTTCTCTTTCTCTTTCTTGAAAGTCCTGGCTGGCTTGGCTGGTTTGTATCACCATTGATATGGTGTTTAACTAACTTTGCTGCTTCTCTATTTAGATTAGATGTTAGGAAGAAATTCTCTGAGGGTGGTGAGGTCCAGAGAAGCTGGTTGCACCATCCCTGGAAGTGTCCAAGGCCGGGTTGGATGAGGCTTGGAGCAACTTGGAATAGTGGAAGGTGTCCTTGCCCATGGCAGGGAGTGGAATAAGGTGATCTTTAAAGTCCCTTCCAACCCAAACCACTGTGTGATTCCATGATTCTTTGATTCTTTCCTGCTGGCATTTGGCTGAGCGAGCCCAGGACTGGGCTGGCAGCCCGTGGATGCTGGGCTGGCTGCTGTGAGCTCCCCTGGCATGGTCTTGTTCCAGAACAACAGAACATTAAAACAACCCCAAACCAAACGCTTGGTTTGGCTGCCCTGCAGCACTTGAGCTGTATCTGTGCCTGTGCTTCTGGGGGGGTTTTGCACTTGAGTGCCCAAAAGCACTTCAGGTTCTGCTTTGTGCTTCCCGGCCCACAGGAGACCTGGAATAATAACTGTGATGTGCTGCCTTATTGCTTAAATGCCCTCATGAATATACTCCAACCTGATCTACCGTTCAAACAAATTCAATAAGGCAGAGCAGGATTTAAAGATATTTTAAATAAATTAACTTCTGCATGGATGTTTATTAAGTTTTATGAAGCCATTTACTAAAACGTAACATTTTTTTTTTCGAAAGGTGCCTGAAATTTTCCCCTTGTGAACTATGGAAATTGCTTTTCTAATTGAAATGAGAAATAAGGGCCAAGCTGAAAGCATCCCTCATGGCTCGAGGCACAGTGCTTGTGCCTTTCTACAGGAAAAAAAGAATTATTTGACTCTCCACATCTTTTGTTTTCCTTCACATTTGCAGGGCGTGATGTGGTGCATGATTGCGTGACACCGGGTGGGAGGGTGGCTTGGGAGGAGTTGGAAGCTCTGCTTCCCAGGATTTGGCTTTTTCAAGGAGTCAGCCCTGAGCTAGACAAGTCACGAGCAGACAGCAGGGCTTTTCACTCCAGCTTGAACGCGGGCTGAATTTCTCCATCAGCCGTGGAGGCTCCACTGGGAGCACCGTGCCCAGCACAGAAGTCTCCTGCAGCCAGGAAGCAAGGATGCTGCCACGTGCTGTGGATTTCCACTGCTGAAGACATGAGCTGCAGACTGAAAATACACCTTTGAGCAGAATTTCAGCAGCAGGGCTGAATACCAAATAAAAGGATCCATAAAATAAATGATTTTGATTCTTTAATGCTCGATGGTATAGGAAAAATAGAGGCTCTCCTCATTTGGAAGTAGCACCAAAAAGCCTTTGGAGAGGCAGTGCATTTGAGCTCGGTTTTAGAAGATGGATTTTCCAGGCATGAATGATTCCTAATACTCAAGTTTTATTCTCTTGCTGCTTTCCAAGCAACATTTCCCTCTACCGGAACTCAAAACAAAAGGGTTGAATGGTTAAAAACTATGAAGATTTTATGGCTCAGCTCAGCCAGAACAACAGAACATTAACCAGGAGCTGCAGGGAGGATGGAGGTGACTGATTTTTGCTCATTTAGTGTAAGGACACTTTAATATCACGGGTAATACCAAAGCATTCTGTCCCCACAAAATTACATTTGTTTTAGAAAAATAAATGATCTCCATTCCCACACTTCAGGCTCCTGCACTCCACATGCTCCACGCCCTGCATGGGCTGGATGCTCTCCATTGCTGTGCCCAACAGCAGAGCAGACAGCACAAGTATGATGCTTTTAACAGGCTTCAGGAAGGATTTTTCAGGGCAAACATCACTGATGGAAATGTCCTTCAAACCTAACTACCTCCTCTATTTGTCTGCTGACCTGAAGACAGAAGCAGCCGCGGATGTTTGGATGCTGTTTGTGCTGCAGAGTGCAGGGAGAGGAGCACTCACAGCCCTCCTGCAGAGGAGCTGCAAATCCCAGTTCAAGGCCAATGGGATTTCACTGGTTTAGACCCCAGCCGGGGTGCCTGTGCTGGTAACCAGGCTGTCTGATAGAGGCACACCTGCCACTTCAAGCAAAAGCAGCCCGAGCCTTAAATTTGGATATTTATTTCTTAGGATCAATAAATGACAAAATAAAATACCATACAGTACAAAGGCTATATCAGGAATTAACCATTTCATTACACTTTGATCAGTAAATACAGTATCAATAATAGCATGTTATGTTGAAAGAGTTTCCCATTGCCACACAGAAGGATTCCACACCCTCTTCCTTTCCTTTGTCACAGAAAATATTACAAAATAGACACTGACACACTTTTAACATTCATTTTTCCCCATTGAGCAACAGGCCACAGAAAATAAAGCACATCAACATTTTGTATCTCAGAGTAAAATAAAAAAAAAAGGTGCACTTAAAAAAAATCTTTGCCATAATACAAATATGTGCAGGACTATCAGGTGGCACAGCTGGGGAAGGACTCTGGATCACAAAGCCAGGACACAGCATCATGAGATTTTGGATCAGCACTTTCTGTTTTCGTACTAAGCAGACCCAGACTGAGAACAGGAAGAGTGGTTGAGCTGTGATGTGAAGAACCAGACAGAGCTCTGGCAGGTGCAGCTTTGGTTAAAGAGTCACCACACAACCCAGCCGGGAGGACACCGGACTGACACTCACAGCGCTGCACAGGGAGCTGCTCCCGTGCCTGGGGATGTTTGCTGTCCCTGCCCACGGGCAGCAGCGATGCAGCTGCACAGATGATGGGTTCAAACCTGCAGCACGAGCTGTCTGCAGCAGCAGCACACTCGGGGATCGTTTCACTGAACGCTGGATGCTGGAAATGCAAAGGTCCTGCTGTTGTCGCGCTCACAGCATGCGCCCTGCTAACCCTCCTCGCTCATTTTCCATTGAGTTTTCTCTTGAAAAGCTCGCTGAAGTGAGGCCTCATGCACCTTACAAAAAAAGACAAGCTCAGCAGAGCATTCCCACACTGATGGACCGGGCCTGTGGTGAGAAGGTCCTGTCTGGGGGAAATTTCTGTATAGCAAAATGACTTTATAAACCTGATTTCACACTCTGCCCAACGGATGGCTCAGGCACGAGCACTGTGAAAAGAAACAAAACCTCAAATAACGTTTGAAGAGGTCACTTGATAGACTCTCTTCAGAGGGGATTTTCTCAGAATCCATCTGGCAGCACTTCACATCTGCGGGTTCCACAGATTTTATTCTTTTTTTAGTCAAAACAAACAGTTCCAAACACAGAGAATTTGCATAGATGAGCAGAGGCCTCAACACTCACCTCTGCCTCAGTGAGGAATTCAGCCAAGACAGGGACACAACGGATGGGAGTTTGTGTTCTGTCTAATGGCAAATGTCATTCACACCAGATTAAATTTAAAAACCTTGTTGGGTTAGCAGTTCAGTCATAGTTAAAAGGCTTGTAAAGAACCTTTTCTCTGGTAAACATGGGGTAGTTTGTACCTTTTTCTTCTCTACCGTATCAGCTTTCTTTTACAAGGCTGGCTTGGACAGGGCTTGGGGCAACCTGGTCTAGGGAAAGGTGTCCCTGCCCACAGCAGGGGTTTGGAACTGGATGGGCTTTAAGGTCCCTTCCAAGTCAAACTACCCAGTGATTCTCTGGAAACTGTGGGGGTTTGCAGTGAGTTATCCTCACTTCTTTGCATCTCTAAGCTGAATATAGCAAAATTAGGTGAGGAGGGAAGAGAGGATGAAACCAGCTGTAACTTACACTGCTCAGCTCAAGGTTGTCAGATTTGGCCAGTGGAAGAGGTAGCTTTGAGCTGCAGTCTCAGATTAAGGCCATGGACCCAGGTGTGCTTTCCTGTTAAACTGCAAGAACAGAGCTGTAGAAGTCAGCAAAGCACTTGGATAAATCCCCCAAATTCCCCCAGCTCTTCAGCACTCCAGTGGCCCAACAAACACTGTGGAAGGGGTTTATGTAAGTTCACTTTTACTCCAGCTTTTTCCCACTGTCATGTCAAACCAAAAATAAACCTGCCAGTTTCTCTGAGCTGTGATCAAATATTCTGTAAGCTGCCAGTGTATCTCAGCAGTGAAGATCTAAACCAAGCATCTTATGTGAAACAACAAGTTTTGTACAGTGTTTCCTAAGATAATCAAGCACATTTCAGCAGGTTGGTATTGAACAAGTGTAGTAATAATGTTTAATATTTCAAAAGCAAAGGAGACATGCAGGGTGTTAAATTGCAATGAAAATCAAAGCAATGCAGTTACAGCTTCTGTGGGAGGTTTCAGAAAGCACCTCCCAGCTGCTGACTGTATCTAGAGGTGAAGTAAAAAAATTTGGGGCCTCCAGAAACATTTGAAGTGTCTTGCCTGGAAGGCCAATGTTAAATGTGTGACATCAAGACTCCTCTTCCTCTCAAGGCAGACCTTTCCCCTCTCCTGTTCATGGATGTTCCCACAAGGCAGGATGAGCAGGTCTTCTAGAGAGTCTTCTTCCAACCTGCCCAAGCCATTTCACACACACCATACACAGAAAATATTTGCTGGTTTCTCACAGATTTCCTTCTGAAGAGATCAGTCTCCTTTCCACCTGTTTGTTTCATTTCATTTGTTTGTGTGCCACTCCCTGTTTTCCTTGTCAAAGAGGAGTCAACAGTCCATGAGCAACAAAAGTGCTTGGTGAAATATGATCTCTGCCCTCTGCTTGGTACAACCACGGCAAGAAGTCACAAGAAGGCATGACAGAACAGAGCTTGCAGTTTGGCTGAATCAGAAGAAACTAAAGCCCCACTGATTTTTATTTTGAGCCCTTTCTTTTGCCAGAGTTCTGTACCAGGCATGAAAATCACCTCCCATCCCTGGCAGGTGTGGTTGGAGGCCATGGCTGATGGGCTGCCGTGGTAGCCAGCTGGGTACAGCTGCCAGGCTATAAATGCCCCAAAAGTAGTCAGTCATCACCAACAACTCACAGTAGATGCCCCCAAACGGGTGTTTCCTCTGTGTGCTGAGCCCAACAGGACCTAAACCACAAGTCCAGGGAGTTGGACTCGATGATTCTCGTGACATGTTCTATCACTCTATGAGGTGACATCTGCTGCAGAAGACATCACTGGTGGTTCAGTAACTGGTCTCCATCATTATGTGAACCTCACTGGGGCCAATCCACACCTCCAGCATTGTGGCTTCAGTTAGGGACAGCAGGTGTTCATTAGCTGAAGAGTGACATGGGATGGGCAAAGCCCAGAAAGCTGAATTGAGCCAACCCTTCTACTTTGTCACCTTATAGAGCCAAGTCCTGCTCTCCTGATATGTGTGGTGTGAAAGGGGACACAAGGTCACCACCAGCAGAGGTGGCACAGGATGACTAGTCAGGTTCCAGGTTCGTGCAGGTCACCATCTGGGGAAAAAGCCCTTTAGCTTGTCCCAGACCCTGTGATTTCAGTACTATGGACTCTGGAGCAATTTGCTGTATCACACAGTGGGCTGTTGGAGGTGGAACCCTGTGGGATGAGAGCTCGTGCTACCTCTCCTGACCAGCTGGGAAATTTCAAAGAGAATTTTCAGGTCTTGTTTGTGTTCCTCTGGCTTGTTAAAAGAAAGTGGGTTTAGAGCCAAGACTCCCCAGTTTAGACCTTCTTATGAGCTGCATTTGAACTGTCTGAATGTTTGGGGTGCAGATCAGTGTGCCAGCAGGTCTGGTAGCAAAAAGTAATAAAAGAAAAGGTAGAACAAAAGGACCTGCTGCCTACAACTGAGATGTTAGCCTTGTGGAAATGGGGAAGAAATAAGTAAAACTGAAATAAGAATGGGAAAAATCAGAAGGTCCCACAGAACTGGGGTGGATTGCTCTTATCTCAGCAGCCTGGAGCCCTCATGAGCTCAGAGTTTTCTCACCTCTTAATGCAGGCCAGCAAACTGTTCTCCCTGGTAAAAATTAGGATTTGGCTGTATGGAAAAAGGAAGATTTTCCATTTCTGTTCATTTTCAGCACTCCATCTGGGCACAGCCTCTGCATTCTTGACTTTGCCAGACTCTGCTGTTATCGGTGCAGTGGTACCAATGCCAGGCACTGTGGATGCCCTAAAGCCAAAGGTGACCCCACTCCCCAGGCCACAGCCACCCCAGCCTAGGTAAGGCATTGTCTGTTCTTATTTAATTTCAAGGAGCCAGAGTGGCTCTCTTGAGCACCTCGGTCGTATGACTCATAATAGAGATATATTCCTAAAATAACCACCTGGCTCCCTGAGTTTTCACTCCTCATCCATTGAACATCTCACAGACGAGCATGTCCATTCTCCAAAAACATCCCTTTCTGTTCAAAGCTTCTTTCTCCTCGTCAAACTCTCTGCTCGGTGCCACCAGGAGACATGATCTCAAACCCTGGGATGTGAACATGGCATGTCTGCACTGAGAAAAGGATGGAATGCAGAACGGTTTTGCCTAAGTTGAACACATTTTGGCTCCCCAGTTAACACCACATCTGGATGTATGCCAGACTGAAGTTACAATACATGTAGACATTACTCACAAGAGGTAAGGCCAATGCTTGAAAATAACCTCAAAGTTACTGGCAGAACAAAGCCTATTTTTCCAACAAAAATGACTTTGCTAAACACATTTGTGTTACGTGAATTTGGAGACCATGCATGAAAGTCACAGAGGCCTCTCTCAAGTTTTGACTCCACGATGAATTGTGTTCCTCCTCCTCCTCCTTTGGCTTCAGTATGTAGTTTCCCTTGTGACCTGGCTGGAAAATGTGTGGTTGCTGGAGATGCTGTTGGATTTCCTGGTGAAGGCCAGTCGTTTCTTCTTCTTCCTCCATGGCAGGCACAGGATCGTGAGTGTGGAGAGGAAGATCTGGCGGAAGTTTGCCGAAACCAGGTTGTAGAGGATGGGGTTGATTGCTGAGCTGACGTAGAAGAGGACGTTTGTCAGCATGTAGAAGTAGTGGTAGAAGTTGTAAAGGAAACTGGAAGAACAGATGAAAGACAAAAATCTTGAGAAGAACTCAAAGTCACAAAGAAAAGCATGAGCTGCTTTCCAGCTAACCCTTTTAGGCTGCAGACACGAGCTTACCAGTGGTGCCTGAGCCACCAAAACCCATCTACATCTTCAACTGGAGCTGGTCAAACATGGATGAGATGCCTCTGTGAAGATATTACCCCACTCACCAGCAGTTAAGAGACTGCCCTGGGGCCAGACATGATATTTACCTCATGCATCCATTTTTTCTTTGGAAACAGGCATTCTGGAAGCTGAGAAGCCAGATGGAAATTTGCTTCTGTGTCATACATATACATTAGCTTGACTTTTTTGGCTGCAGCTCTGATCTACAGAGGTTGCAGAAGAGCCAGACTCCAGTAACAGATGCAGCTCTCTCCTCCCTCTGGCAGTGAGAGCAGCATCAGCTCATTCAGTGGGTCCCTGAATTGGGATTTGTCTGTAATGTGGGATAGCATTTCCTGTTCTGGGGGCAAGCTGATGGTAGCATGCTTCTGAAACACATCCTGACCACCACAATTTGATGTTTTCAACTAGCACTGGTTGAAAATGTTTTATTATCTTTTATACTTTTGGAAATATCTTTCCTTGGGCCAACTGAGAACAACAGCCCTGAGCTAGTAAAGCATTTATAAACACCACGGGTCTCATTTTCAGCAAGATATTCCTCAGAATCATTTATCTTGGTGAAAATTGCAGACCTTTTTTCTAGTCTGAGCAGTGTCTACCAAAAGATAAATAGAGGAGTGCTGGACTACATGGCCCATCCCTCCACACCCCCTCAGCACTGCCAAGGACTGCATGGCCCATCCAGCTCTTACAAGCAGAGTTTCTCTATGTAGTTGTGAAGAATTAATACTGGAAAAATTTCTCTTCTTCAGGGGCAAGGCAGATGTGTTTACAAATGAACATGCCAAGCTGCTGCAAATGCTTGGTTAGCCACCAGACTGATAGTTCACTATCATTCTGTAAATTCAGTGTTTTCCTAAAATCACTTCTGGTTTTAAAAAGAAGGAAAAAATATTTTGTGAACACGGCCATGATGCATAAATTCCCACTAACTGCAGACAGACTTCTCTATCCCTCTTGCTCAAAGCAAATGCAGTCATTACATAATTGAACACTGCCTTAAGTGCTTTTCATATAGGAAAGGAGAGGAGAAACAAGAGTTTGTCCCAGTGTGTGCCTAGAGCTCTGCTTTCATGACTGAAGATAGATTTTGGATTTTACTATGGCTGGATCCACAGTCCCATTCAGTAGACTGCTATATCCTAATTTATGATATTTTGTGTTTGGAGTTGATGGAATTTTAGGGGTTTTTTTGTTGTTCTGCTTTTTAGTATTGTAGATTTTTTTTCTTTCCCTTGAGGGAAACAGCCCCGATCTCAGGGAGAGCAGGGATGTAACACCCTGAGAGGAGGCACGAGTGCATCCCTTGGCATCTCCAGCTTCCTGGGTGCGTGTCCCCAGACAGCATTAGCTCTTAATGACATATTTAAAAATAATAATCAGTTTGGTGGTTGCTTTGCTGAGGAGCCTGGCCTGGTGCCTCAGAAAGGAGCAGGGAGCTCCTGGGGTGCCTTTGCACATCTGTGAGCAGCGCCTGTGTTTTCATCCAATTATCCCGGAATTCTCTGACAATCTGTGCATTTCCCAATCAGCAGCAACTGCTGGTATTTCATTTTGATCAGCTCCCTGCAAAACCCAGTAAATAACCCACCCCAGACTCAGTAAGCAGCACAGTTATTCCCCCACCTGTGTAATCTCCCCTGTCACTGAGGAAATGTGGCCTCGAGGAGCTAAATTGTGTGCTGAGGGGAGCTGGTGCACCATAGGGCTGGGGATCAATATCTCTCTCACGGAGACTGAAACCCACTCTGGGAGTATCAGCCCCCCTGTCCAAATGTCGTTTCACCAAGGGCTGCCAGAGTGGAGCCCCATCGCTGCTGCCAGCGGGGGTGAATGTGTGGCTGCAGCCCACAGGAGGAGGAGGAGGGGCTGATGATGCATTTTGGTTCAAGCTAATGCTCCCTCCACCGTGTCTGGGGGATTTGGGTAAAACAAACACTCTTAATTTGGCTGGCAAACGCTGAGACATCCAAAAGAAAAAAACCTAAAACAGCAATTAGCGTTTGAGGCTTTAACCCCTCGACTGGAGAACACATTTGTTCCCAGATCCCCACCTCCATCTCCACACCTGTGGGTGCCCTGGCATCCCCAGCCCCAGCCTGAGCCCCCACCCTGTCCTGGCATGGGGGGACCGTGTCCCCCACGTTGTGACTCACTCTGTCCAGTGGCTGGAGGGGACGTAGCAGAACATGAGGCGCCGTATGTGGTAAGGGAGCCAGCAGACCACGAAGGCGATCACCACAGCACCTGCGAGGCAGGAAAAAAGCCCTTAACTTTGTGAGCAGCTCTCCGTCAGGGTGAAAAAGGGACCTGTCTGCGCGGGTTTTATTGCTGTAACCTGTTCTCCTGCAGCCCCGCTTGTTCTTGTATTGCTGTAGTGCAAAGAATTAATAACCCTGAGGGACAACCAGCCTGCGAATGTCTGTAAAAACAAGCAAAACAGAAGTAATAGAAAACAGCACTAAGCACTGGGGCAGGGACACAGGGACAACAGAAGGTACGGGTGAAGGACTGGCGATGCCCAGCTCAGACAGGCTTAAAGAAAACTCTGTTTGCATCTGTATTTCCCGCCCTTGTGGCACTGGGTGTCTTGCCCAAGGTATTCACAGAGACGGTGAATGTTTTTCATCCAGGTAGACAGGGAGCCAGGGACACCATAATCCCATTAGTTTGTTATGTGGAGCCACTGGCCACAGTCCCCACAGTGCTGAGCATCATTAAACTGCTCTTTCTGGTGGCAGGGCTTGTACTTTTGTTCTACATTTGTGCAATACCTGAGATTACAACCTGTTTGGGTCTGGACTTTGCCATAATAAAAATGATCAATTAAAGGGTAAGCAGAGAAAGACACTGCCTTTTTTTTTTTCCTTTCCAGATTCTGAGGGATGTCAAACAATGGAAAATAAAATGCAGCAACTCTGAGGCATAAAAGTGCTGTTGATAGAGTGCATTTGTAGGTCTGGATTAAAAAGCAGATCTATCAGGAAGTCAGAAGAAAGATTTCTTTCCTTTTGTAATATATGTTTCAACCTCTGTATGGAACAGCAGGATTCTGGCAGAATCCTAGCAGGAAATAAAGAAATCTCAGTTAAAACATAACACAATAAAAGGCAAGAAGAAAATAAAGACTAAATAAAATAATTAAGTTAATTTTTGGTCCCAAATTTGCTCTACAGACAACAAGGGCCGCATCACTCTTGCCCTTTATGTGACCTGCGAGGGGCTGGGAAGCAGCAGAGCTCTGCTCCAGAGTGAGGTACCACAAGTGCAATGTGGATTTGGCACGTGGGTTTTTTCTGCCTTGGGATTGAAAATGTTTATGTGGATATGTCCCAAACCCAGATGCTGTCATCCCACAGGGACCATGTCGTAGCACAAGGTGAAGATGTGCAGAAGATGTGTTTCCCTTGGAGAATGCAGTCTAGGAGGAACAAGTCTGGCTGTGGTTGCTTCTCCCCATCACTGATTCTCAACCAAGAGGCACAGCAGAGCAGAAATTAAATAATCCCTGGTGTTTGGCTCCATACTCACACCCTACTCCAACTCCATGAGCTCCCTCTCTCATTAAACACACAGCAAACAATGGACAAGGTTCTATTCCTTTATCATCACCCTGCATGGTGCATGACAGCATCTTCCAGGAATGCTGCAAAAGCCATTTATCCAATAAAGACTTAAGCAACTGAAGGGACATGTTTTGGAAAGAAGGCTAGAGGGTCTGTTTTTATTCTCCTGTCCAAGCGAATTCATTTTTTCAAACTGTTTTTGGCTGCTGTCTGGCCGCAGTGATCACAGATGTAATTCATCACCAGGCAGCCTGCAGCCCTTCAGATGCCAGCAAGTGAATGAATTTGACCTGTGTCTGATCCTTCCCTGAGGAGCTTCGATGGGACTTTGACGGGAGAGCCCCTGCCCGACGTGTGGCACAGGGGAAGTGGGAGATCCGCTGGGGAGCCCGCTGGGAGCATGGATGCCTGCCTTGCTCCTCCACATTTCTGAGCACTCGCTGTTGGCCACATCCAGAAATTCATTTCTCTGTCGGATGGGCCTCTGGTTTGCCCCAGATGGAGCAGGCCCCTCATGATTCTCCTGGAGATCCCTCCCAGGGGCTGCAGAAAAGCGACGCTCTCCAGCCTCTCCTCCTCCAGCCGTCAGCCTCGGGCCAGTGGGAACGAGCCAACATCACAGCCCCAGCCCATCTGCTGTCCCAGCGCCTGCACAGGATTAGCTGGATTTTCAGGCTGCAAAAGCAGCTTCCCAAATGGCTCCAAAGGTTCACTCAGGCACATCACGATTTCTGCAGAAACCTCCATGCACTGGCACTTCTCAGCTGCTCACCTCTGTGTGCAGCTCTTCAGGTACGGCAGGATCCGGGTTCTTTTGACAGCCAATTATAAGAATCTCACACATCTGCTTGTTAAATTTACCAACATGTTAAATGAAAGTGGTTTTCTCCTGGTAAATGATCTCTGCTTCTGCTGCTCAGGCAGTGCTGTGCCAAATAATATGGATCTATAGTAACAAAAACACATATTGAGAGAAGTATCTGCTTAACATCAGCAATTATGTAATCTGTGATAATTCTGTAATATCATATGCAATCACTCTGCAATTAAAACTCTATTAAACGTGTGAAGTGCACTGGAGACACTTATGGTCTGATCTGGAAGTCCCAGCTGGGTGACACTGTGCAGTTCTGTGCTGCACAGATGAGGAGATCCTGACCTGAATTTGTCACCCTTAATCCGTATGTTTTCATTTTACCATACAAGGGATCAAGCAGATTAAGGGTGGCAATCCTGCCCTCTTGGGTCCTCTCCTCTGGGAGGAATATGAAACATGAGACTGTGGTAACTTTCATCCAATATAGAATGAAAATATCCTTTTCTCCTGAATACCTGTTGCTGTTTCCTGCTGTTCTGTTCTTCCTTGAGCACCTGCCTGTCAAAATGTTTGACCTGTAAAACAAATCCTGGGCAAACTGGCTGCCAAAATCATTATTTTTTATTGTCATGAGCTCCTAAGATGTGTTCTTCATCATCGAAAGCTCGACACATGGGTTCCTTTGGTGGAGTAAGAAGGAGCAGGTCAGCCAGCTAGATCTGAGCACTGCAGGGGAAGGGTTTGACTCAGTGTGTGATGGGGTGACTGTCCAGGATGGTGTTTGTGAGGTTGGAGATTTCCTGCCTTTATTTTTTGAACTAAAAATAAACCAGACACATCCCTCACTTCTAATTAATTCAATAAGGTTCTAATAGGAGCAGAGCTGCTCCGTGAGCTTCTGATATTTCCCATATTCGAGCAAATGAGGTGCCAAACCTCAGGGCTTGGGTGGGGAGGTGGGAGCCCAGCAAGACGACCCCAGTGTGCCAGGGGTGGCAGGGAATGATCCTTCCACCAGTGTATGCCCTCATTTCCCTCCTAACTCAAACTCCCAATTCAAATGTTTATTAAACCCTGAATTATTACATCCTGTGTCTTTCTATTTCGTCCTATAATGGCTCTATCCTCTGCCTGTTTGAACTGCGTGTCAGGGAAGAAGAGGAGAGGAAGGAGGAGTGGCAGAGGACGAGCCCTGGTTTGTTTTTCCTTCCGGAAGTCCTGCAGAGGGAAACATCAATTCTGAGTGACATCTTTTTCATTGCGCAGGAGATTTAAACTGGGCCAGTCTTGATTCTCAGACTAAACTGGATGTGGGAGCAATCCTGGAAGTTAAATTCCATTAGATCACACTGGGTACTTTATTCTGCCTTGTGTGTCTCCTGGGCTGGGGCTGGGAAGCTGCCCTCCTCCAGGACAGCCTCTGGGCCAGCATGCGCGCAGGGCAGGGCAGCACGAGCGAGAGCCCCACGGTTTGGCCGGTTTGACTGAATTCAGGAGCGATGCTCAGGAGGGCTTTTCAGCCCCCATCCCTTTGTGGGGCCGTGCGAGGCTGGCAGTGACTCAGAGCCCCGGGACAGCCATGGGTGAGGAGCCACCGTCGCTGACTCATGCGGCGCCCGGGGAGCTGCTGGGGCTCAGAGCACTTGGCGGGTGTTCTCCTCCTCGCTTCATCTCCTCCATCCCCTCTGCGAGTGCTGACTCACAGCCCTGCGGCCCCCGGGGTGGCCCTCGGCGAGGGTATCCCTCTGCCCTGTCCTCCTTTCTCTCCTGGAGAGGCAGAAAAATGATGCTGCTCCTTCTTGTAGCTGCTTCTGCCGCTGCTAAGGCCTCCAGACAAGCTCAGATCCATCCCTCCTCGATAGTTTTGTCCAGACTATTTCAACCAATTAATTTCTTTTTCTCTGCATTTCGAAAGGGAGCTGAGCCACGTACAGATGTGGAACAGCGCGGTGGAATTCCTGAGCAAAGGCAGGAGCTGTTTGGGGAGGTACTGAGCCACCTGAACAGCAGCTCTCAGCCTTTTCTGTGCTTCAGACTCACCCCCAACGCTGCCCAAGGGGAGCACACACACCGGCTGGTACTAATGAGGTGTACAGCAGGTTATGGGGCTCATTTGCTGATTTTTGGAGAAACAGTCCTTGTATATCCCAAGATCCTGGGGTTTATACACTTATTTAGTTGATGCCATTACCAGAGAACCTCTCACAAAGTGCTGTTTGATATGAGAGGTGATGAAAGCTGGGCCGAGTGCAGGCACAGCTGGCACTGCCTCGTTAAACCTCGAGGTGCTGTTTATATTAACATGAAGTTCTACCCGACAGGCTGCTGGCAATATTTATATCAGTAGGCCCCAAGGTAGGGAATGCAGGAGCTGCCAGGGTAGGTATGAGCCCAGTAAAATTAAAACTACTTATGCTGGTATTTGGGTTGTAAGGCTGTGGAATACAGGATTTCCATAAAATTTGGTAACAATCAGCAGGGATTGGGGACTACCAGCGTGTACCAGGAGTACTCAGGAGAGCAAAGAAGAAACAAAAAAGAGTAACAAAGAAAAAAAACAAATAGTAACAATGAGCCTGG
The DNA here is from genome assembly GCA_013389985.1 of Dryoscopus gambensis. NCBI lineage: Eukaryota > Metazoa > Chordata > Aves > Passeriformes > Malaconotidae > Dryoscopus > Dryoscopus gambensis. The sequence goes on from WEIT01035649.1 coordinate 511,526, forward strand.
GAAGTCCTCAGTGCCTTTAGACACCACTGAAAACACACAACATTTGCTGGATCCAATCCCCTAATGCTCTTCAACATATTATTGAAAAAAACCCCTAAGTTCTTCTTTATCAGTGAAAGTGAGACAGCACAGTGAATGGAAAAACTGTTTGGCATTCAAAATCAACATACTTCACTCAGACTCTGTTCTCCAGTTCTGATTTTTAATGGCTTCAGATGACAGGTTTGAAAATAGATGTGGATTCCTGCCCCAGCTCACGCCAGTGGTTAAATCATCCCCTGGCACCAGTTTCATCCATAAGGAACAAGGAAGAAAATACAGATTAAAGCTGGCCCAAGGCTCTAGCAAGCAGCACATCACTGCTGTCCCAGTGCAAACCGGGGTCTCTTCCCAAGTTTCCTTCTAAGGTAATTATTCTTTTGAAAATTAGAGAAGAGGTTGCTTTATTGCATTTAAACTTCATTCATGCTATTTCCCCTGGGGATGTTTGGATGTTTGGAGGAGAAGGAAGAAGAAAGGAAGAAAATTTCTGCTTTGAAAGGTAGATAAGGGATCCCATCTTATCCTCACCAGGCTCAAGGCTCTTTCTGCTTGGTGAGATCAGGTGTAACCTGAACTGGCTTCCTCTGCAGCCCTTTCTTGTTTCCCCTCCAGTTCTGAGCTTCACAAGTCCTTTGTTCCTCCCAGAACAGTTTCTGCTCATCAAAGGGACCCTGGAGCTGTATTCACTGCATGCTTCTACAGTGACTAAAGCCCTGGCCAGACTTCATGTTTGAAATCACATTAGTTAACTTTTTAAACACTCACATTGTCACGGCCTAACACTGGGAAAATCTGCTTTGAGGGCATGGCAAATCTCAGAGTTTTGTGCAGAGATGCAGCCACGAGAGCCTGCATCCCAGCAGGAATGCTGTGCCAGCCCGAGCTGCGGTGCCAGCCGAGGGACACATCTTGAGAGAGGGGAAAAAGTGACTCCCTGCCCCAAGAGGTGCAGCAACCCCGGCTTTTTGCTCCTCTGAGGGTGTTTATAGAGTGCTCTGATTCTGCTCATTTTATCTCACTTGGCAGACGGCAAAGTAAACCTACAACCACAAACATCTCTGGGAAATATATACAGCTGTTAAATAGGTAATTCATCCTCCCAAATTTCAGTGTGACACTTCAGCTCTTAAAATCAGCTTCCACTCAAGCTTAATGCCACAGGGGTTTTGCTGAATTCCACTTGGAGTTGCTCAGACTTTTTATTAGAGATATAAACTGCCATGAATTTTGTTCCTTTCTTGAAAAGAAATGATTAATGAACAAATAAATCTGCTTTCCTTAGAATATAGGAATCATGAAATACAACTGTTTAAGGAGTTTTAGACTGGTGCTCTTCTGTATTGTGGCTGCAAAGTATGAGCTATTTACTATTAATGTCTGTAGGGTGGTTATACTAAATCTTATGGCAATATTCTCTTCCTGACATGAGTAACTCAGACTTAGAGCATTGGTGAGGAGAAATGAATGGACTCTTCAAAGTATTTTTTCAGAAGAGAAATCATTAATGCACAAATTAATGAAATACATGGATACATCATTAATTCTTGGCCTTTGTCTTGTATTACTTGACAAAATGCAGAGGGCCCAAAATCAGAATTTAAAAATTCACAGACATTCAGTAAAAAATGCAGCTTGACTTCATCTGCTAGAAAACACTTTACTGAGGCATCACCCAGGCAGCTGTGGGAGACTGAAGGATATTCTTTTAATTGGTTAAACCTCTAAGTGCTTTATAATTGCTTTCACTAAGCAGCTTCTGTAACAGAGCAAATGCTACCTGGAACTGATTACATTTTAATAGGCTTAGCCAACGTCCATCCGGGGACACACAAAGCCTCCCCTCGATGTCCATCAATTTGTCTCAGTGTTGTTATCAGAGCTCAGCTGTGCCATTCAGTAACTCCTGCCTCCCTTGCACCCCTGTGGGACCTGATCTGACAGGCAGCCGGGAGGTGCCGAGGGCTGCTTGGAGGGGAAGGGGCTGAAGGCAGATGGATTGGTGCGGGTATCAGTCCATATCACAAAACTGTCCCCTTTCAAGGAGACATTTTGGCTGAACAGGGCTTTCATCCTGAGCCAAGCTCAAATACACCCTGATTTTTGAGCAGCGGAGAGAATTGGGGTTGTTCAGCCTGGAGAAGAGAAGGCTCCAGGAAGAAATTGCTGCAGCCTTCCAGTGCCTAAAGGAGCTCCAAGAAGGCTGGAGAGGAACTTTGGACAAGGACCTGGAGTTACAGGACAAGAGGGAATGGCTTTAAACTGAAAGAAGGAAGGATTAGACTGGATATTAAGAGGAAATTCTTCCCTGTGAGGGCGGTGAGGCCCTGGCGCAGGGTGCCCAGAGAAGCTGTGGCTGCCCCATCCCTGGAAGTATCCAAGGTGGATTTGGACGGGGCTTGGAGCAACCTGGGCTAGTGGAAGGTGTCCCTGCCCATGGCAGGGGATGGAATGAGATGAGCTTTGAGGTCCCTTGATACCCAAATCATTCCATGATTCTGTGATTGTTCTGGTGTGTGTGTGTCTGCATATAAATGTTTAAGAATTATTTAGAATTTTATCGAGTGATTGGCATATCAGGCTGTGTGATCAGAGAATATTCACACTCCTGTGAAGCTTCACACAGATCTGGGAGCCTCAGCATTCCAGGGCTCCAACATAGCCAAGGAACAGCAACACAAATTGGAGGTGGTTTAATGGAAGGAATTGGAAGGATGAAGGAGGGCATGAAATCTCTTGGTGGAAGGTATTTTTAACAACAGAACTGGTTGCCCTGTTATGCTCAGAAAAAAGCTGGAAGCTGCCAGTGCTGGGAGCTCTCTGAATTTGTATCCTCACACCTGGTGAACATTGACAGCAGAGAGGGAAGCACAATCAGGAGCCTTGTGCTTACTGACTTAATGAGGTGGCTCCCAGGCAACAGGCCCAACACATTCCATGATCCTGATCACCCTCATTATTTTGTACATGACCAAGGTCAGACAGAGCCAAGAAAATACACAAGTGCTACCAAAGAGGAAGAAAATGCTGTTGTGGATGTTTTGAATGAGGCTGTTAGACTGGCCACTTTTAGCTCTTATTTCAATGTAAACAAATACTTAATCTCAGTACATTTGGAGCAAGGAAGTTTTTTGCTGTTCTGATCTTATCCAACAGCTCTGCACACCATGAACCACAAAAAATTGTTTTCTAAGCACTACTTTTACAAGTTCTGAAACTTTTCACCCTTAAACCTAAATTAACCTTCTCTGTATTTCAGGCCAAAGTTCACTTTTGAAAATGGAAAATACTTTTCCCCCATGAAACTCTGATTCTGTGCTTACAGTTTTATAAGGAGGCACAAGTGTCGTTTTTCTTTTCTCACCCTCTTCCATAAATGAGCCCAGAGTCTGTTCATGATTTTGGCTGTCATGCATGCCAGGATAAATCATGTGCATCCTTGTGTATTTTTTGCCACTTTTCAGACAGCTCAGAGACCTGGGTTATTAAAATATAAGTCATGAGGAACAGGTGACAAAAGTGAGTGTGAATCAAGCACCTCCAGTAATCAAGTGCATCTGAAAAACTGAAAGGCAGCAGGATTTCACTCCCATTTGCTAGATAAAGAGAGCATTTCTGCATGGCAGAGTGAATCACAGGCAGAAGTGAGGGAGGATTCTTTTATTTGCTGGATCTTCCTCAGCACAGAAGTACAACAAGCAGCTGCCCTCTCATTGCCTTCCCAGCAGGGAGTGGAGCTCAGTCCTGCTGCCAGGGTGGCCCTGAGGAGACGCCTGGAATATCTGGGCATCACTGCCCGGGGGCCCCCATGGTGCCACATCTGACCCACTTTTGAACCACCTCAGGCTCCAGAATGAAACCCTCACTTTTGCCAAATATTCGCAGCTTTTGCAGTACACAGCAAAGTCAAAAATTTGCCTGGAGAAGGAAAAAGAGGAAGCAGAAGAAGATGAAAAAGAAAATTATGCTTATTGTTCAGAAAGAGAAGGGCTGTTTCTCAGTGCCTCAGAGGAGATGTGGACCTGTGGGTGAGGGGTGCACTTCCTCCAGTGCTGAGGGATGCCAGGTGTAAATTTAGGCTTCCCTCTTATTATTCATGAAGAGCTCTCTCTTCTTGATGATCAAAGAGGATACAATACTAAAAAGAGAGAGAGAGGTGTGAGGTGGTGTAGCACGAGTGAGAAAAGGCAGCTTCTCACTTAATGGCACCAGGCAGACGTGTTAAAAACCAGAAAAGTATAGCAGGGAGCAGTCCTTGTAGGCTCCTTGGGGAAGCAAGGCTCTCTCCTCACCCACCCGTGGATAAAATAGTTCATAGGGGTGCAGGGACAGTAAACAAACACAGTCCTACAAGGTAATGGTGGGGAATTTAATATCCTCAGGGTTTTTCTTTTCTTTTTGTCAGTAGGTGTTTCCCAGTGCGGTGTTGGAAGCTGGGATGCACGCCGTGGCTCACCTATGGCGTGGGCAAGGAGTGCTGCATGGGATGCATTCCTTGGGAAAAAAAGCTGGAAAAATGTCATGGAAGATCCTGGTGCCTTCCCTAGGGATTTCTCTCGTTGTTGGAAACATGGGCTGGGCCAAAGCACTTCAAATGCCAAGATGCCCCATCCCTGGAAATGTCCAAGGCCAGGCTGGACAGGGCTTGGAGCAACCTGGCTTAGTGGAAGGTGTCCTTGCCCATGGCAGGGGTTTGGGATGAGGTGAACGTTAAGGTCCCTTCTAACCCAAACCCTTCTAAAAACACCAGAACATCAGAAAGCTTTCTGCTAACAAACTGTCCCCGTCTCATGTTTAAAACCACTATGGGCACACTTTGTTAGCTATTCTGGATACTATTTTTGAACATCTTTTGCTTTATCCTCTGTAAGTTTAAGCTACTGGATTCTTTGGTCTTTTCCTCAGCTTATTTAATCAAGATACCCAGTGTTTTGCAGTACAGCTCAATTCCTCAGTGCAGGAACTTTTATTTAAGCTCTGTCTGAACCAAAGCTCTGCAGAAAAAGGGAAGTGGTGAAGCAATATGTGCAAGGCTTAAATTGCTGTCGACTAAACCATTAAAATGCTGGGTTGGGTTTGCTTTTCCAGAGCAAGCAGGTCTGCTCTTTAGCTTTGCAAACCAACAAGCGAAGACAAAAGGAGAGGGTGTTTTGGGTGAAAGTTTTTACCGATTTCAACCCATTACTCTTCGAGTCGTATTTACTCAGACACCTCCAGCCATTCCCTGCCGAAGGAAGCCGATACTCACGCAGGACCCTCACGCCGTGTTTCAGGGCTTGCACTCTGCTGGGCTCCATGGACATGCTGAGCATGGTCTGCTGCCCACCGATGGTGCACACCTGGTTCTCCTGGGCCGCCTGCTTGAACATCACCAGCAGCTGGTTGGCGATGATGGTGTTGAGCACGGAAATGACGACCATGGGGAACACGAAGGAGATGAAGGTGTTGACCTGCAGGGGAGAGATGGGGCACAGTCAGGGATAGGATCAGCGGAGCAGGAGGTTGGGTTTTATTTTTCAAAGCAGCAGAGGAACAGCCTGCAGTGGAAATCTTTCCCTCTTCTTACTCAGCTGGTTTTATTGCGCAGAGGGAGAACTCAAACACTGCTGACGCATGTTCATTCATGTCGGTCAACACCCAAAAAAGGCAAAACAATTCATTTCTAATTACATTCTTTTCCCCTTTTCAGTGCAGTTCATTGCCAGAAATGTCTCGACTGAAACATGCCATTGATCTTTTCATCTCACAACCAGCAGGATGCTGCTTAGCTTTCATCATGCGTAGCGTGACTTCTAAATAACACTATGTTATTGTCTTTTTCCTGCGTTATGAGAACTCCTAGGGATCCTTATAACTATCTTTTTTTGTCTTCTGTCTTTTCCTTGTAGATTTAATGACAGCGTTTTGTTACCTCATAACTAAGTTAAATAAACCTTGTGCCTTAAAGGAGAAAAATTGATCAGAATAAACAAGTGGAAGTCGTAATGTTTTTAGTACAAATTATTTGATTACTACAGTTTTGATAAAATTAAATGGAGGATCAAATTAAGCAGTGATTGAATCAAGTAGAAATCACAGTTCATGTCAAATGCAGGAGAGCTTTTGGGCTGTTTAGAAACCTCAGTGGAACTGAGCTTGGCAAAGGGCAGCCCAGGGAGATGGAGGCACGTCTGGGATTTGCCTGCACATCTGCACACGGTTGCCATGGTGGGATGGGGAGCTGCTCTGCTAAGCCCAGGAGCTCATCCTGCTGTATGGCTCAGGAGGAGACTCAGCACATCACCCAGGTGAGTGTGGAACAAATCAAAAGCCCTTTAAGTTTTCAGAATTTCAAAATATTGACAAGAATTAAACCGTGCTGCAAATCGCTGTGAAAGCAATTGTATTAAAAGTGATAAAATGACAAAAAGATGAAACTACAAAACTCAAGAGGGAATTTACTCAGTGGGAGGGCTCCAAGGCAGGCTGACTTCTCCCCCAGACAGCCACTTATCTTTCACCTCAGTGATGTACAAAACAGAACAACCCTGCACTCCAAGCCAGCACCTGGTCCCTCTGCAGATTGCAAAACTTCATCGAGAGACAGGTTCTCCATCTGCTGGGATGGACACATCCCCTCCCCACCCACCCACCTCGGCGGGACCACGGTGGACAAGGTTTGCTGTACACCCCGTGTCTGGTGCAGATTTGGGGGAGCTCTGGAGGGGTTCAGAAGTGCTGGAGGTGAAGGGGAATCACCCAACCACACCCCCAAGATGCTGCAGGGAATCTGTAAGGGAAATGAGCAGCACATAAGCACATGGGAGTAGGTGCACATCAGAAGCACTTCACGTTTTTGTCCGTAAATCTGAAGCAGAAAGTCCTCTTTTGGTGAAGACAGGGACTGTTGTTGCCCAGGTTTTCTTCGGATGGATCAAGTCGCCCTACAGCTTTGTGCTCTGGAGCTCCATGTGTTAAGCAAAAGTACCAGCTGGGTTTTGTCTCTCACCCACGTGGCGAGAACATCCTCTCCCATTTGTGCTGGTAATAATAACAGAGCTCCTCTGCGGGCTGAGTGAATTCCTAGATACACCCCACGACTGCAAGCTGCTAATGGCCTCTTCTGTTAAGTATAAAGCGGTTTTCTAGGCCTCTGAAAGATCTCACAGCCTCCTGCATATAAGGAAGAGTTATCTTTCGGAGTTGCCTCCCCAGGCTAAGACAGATCATTAAGCAGTGAAGACCAACTGTTTAACCTTGGCAGTGCAGCCGGGCTGAGCTGGTGCACACAGGGCTGAAATGATTGCTCGGATTTACCTGGTCAGACTAAGAGATGAACCCTGTAGCTCCTCACTCCAATCTCAGTAGCTTTAGCTGCAGAATGCCCTTCTTCCCCACTGCTGAGCAATGCCTGCTCATCGGCAAAATGCAGCACTTAACTCTGGAAATGTTTCAATCTGTCACCTGAGATTCAGGATTTATTGGTTTTCATTCTAAACTTTTGCCCTAGCTATAAATTAGACTTACTCTATATAATTTTGCAGAGCTCTGAAAGTCTTTTCCAAGCTTTCTTAAAAGCCTTGATTCATTCCATAAGTGCATTGTGAAGTCTTAAAGAGCTTGGGAAATTGGCTAGAATAGCACTGACTTTCCCTTTTAGGAATTGTTGTGGTAAAAGTGGGAATTTTGCATACTTTCTATCAAAGGCTATATTTACAGATTTTTTTCCCTATCTTAATTTGTAGCAAAACTCTCATATAGCAAAAAAAAAAAAACCACAATATTTTCCCCAGTAGCAGAATGCTTTAATTTGTTGAAACACAACAATGTGTTATTATTTGCAAACACAAAGTCCCGAAGAACATAAAGGACAGAAAAGCCAACCTCCCTAAGCAAACCCTTTAAAGTCCCTGTTTTTTGTCGAGCTGCTTGCTGGGAGCCCAGCACGCTGTGCACATCAATGCAGCAACACTTCATTTTCAGGTGACTTTGCACGCTGCTGGAGCTGGTCCCTCCAAGAACTCTTCAAACTCAGTGAAAAATTTCCCACTTTCTCAAGCGGAGCTGGTCTGGGATCCCTGGATGACATATTCAAAAGTTCAGGAGCAGGAAGACTTATAGAGATGTTTCATGGGATTTTTTACTGTCTCTCCTGACATCAGTGGATGAAAGTGGCTACAGCTGTCGGTGAACACCCATGGGAGCCTTTGGAGCTTTATAGATGTTTACAGACTAATCTGGCCCCAGAAGGAGGATTTAGAGAGTGTGCAGGCTCATTTTTGACCTGAAAGTCTCAGATTTATGTTGGTTCACCATGGAAAGCAGGGTCTGTGTGATGCTGGATCTACACTGATCCTGTGTTCGAGGTTGTTCGGATGCACAAGCACAGGGGTCTGGTCTCACCTCTGCTCTCACCAAGATGGTTCAGTCTGATTGTCCTCTCTGTCAAAACTGATGTGTTTGCACCAGAGTGAACCCACCAGAGCCCAGCACCACACTGGGCAGAGTGAGCTCTGTGCAGGGGCCCACAGCTGCTAAACATGGAAAGGCTTAGCCCTGGCTGCTCTCTAGGCTAAAAAACCCACACAAACACACCACCACAAACCCTGTGACTGTGTGCTAAATCCTCATTAAATGAAAAAAAAAAAAAAGAAAATCCAATACTGCAGCGTTTGCCAGTGGCAGGACAGAATGAAACACTAACCCAGTTCCATGCTGCTGTCACTCCCGGAATCAGTGCAGTCCTAAATGCTGCCCCAGCACCAGGCTGGCAGCATCTGTGGGATGGGATTAGTCCTCAGGACCACATCGTACTTTGCCTCGTACAGAGCAACAGCCTTCCCTCCCAGCACTGCCTGAGCAGTGACAGCCAGAGACCCAACTCGCCCTTCTCTGGCTGTGCTGAGCAGGACAGTGACAACACAGATGTCACCAGAGGCTGAGCTCCCAGCAGAAACCTCTGCTGAGACCCTGAACCCCCACAGGCACTTGATGGATGCCAAGACATGGCAGAGGCACCTCTGTGACTGACCCAGGCCTCAGAGGTACAACACCTTCATTGTCCCCAGGGCGGTGACAATGACCTTCCCAGCTCCATCTCGGTGTCCTTGGGGCCCTGCCCTGCGCCAGCTCGGAGCCTCCCTGGCTCTCCAGTGGTGATGTTCATCCCACCCTTCTCTTGGCTCTCTACTGCCAAAGGTGATTTTAATATGAAATAGGAATCAATAAAATTATGCAGCGTTTTGCAGGACACAGGAGACGGAGCAAAGCTGGGGACGGGGCTTCATAAGTTCATGGGACAATAAATGGAAATTTATGGGAATTAAATCAAACTTAATAAAGGGGAAATGATGCAGCTATCAGCCTCACAGTTAGCTCAACAAAAATCAGACTTCGTGTGAGATAGAGAATTCAGCCTGGTGTGAGTTTGCTTCTCCCTTCCAAACGAGAGTGTGGGAGAGACATGGGGGAAGGGACCAGAAAAACCAAGGGACACAAAAGCAGAACCCAATTTCTTAGGTTTGTCACTCTTCCTAAGTCTTTTGCGTGGAAAACTGCTCCCCTGGCTCTGCTGAGCTTCCTGCTGACGTGATTCACTTTTGCCAAGTCGTCCCTCAAATTATTTGACTGTGTGGTTTCCCTGGGTTACCACCAAAAGCAGCCATCAGCTCCCTCGCAGCCGTGATGGAGAAGATGAGAACAGAACTTCACACAGGGACTCCCCAGAGAGCTTCAGCTAAGTTCTGTAAATCAGAGGGTTTGCAAGGATTTATTAGTTTGTGCTCCAAAGTGACTGTTGGAGGAACACAGATTCAAAGGCCACTTTGGAAAAAGATGGGGTTTGGATCCCTACTACAAGCCAAGACTTTTTTTCTTAGATATATCTGAAGGCAAGGAGGGTAAAATTTATGAATATCACACTTGTTTATGGGTCACCTTTGCTCCTAGCAAAACTCCATGACCTGAGCCACATGCAGCTGGCTGTTCCCATGGTCCATCAGCACACGATTTTGGAGAGGCACAGAAAAAATGAGTGAGGTCTTGGAGAACTTAAGTGATGAAAAGTAAAAAAGTTAGGCTAAAGGCTTTTCTGGAGATACAGCAGCAAATTTGACACTGGAAGTATTTATGATAAAAACAGCCAAGAACCAGAACTACTCACAACATTTTAATTGAAAAGAGTTTTGATGAGAAAAGAGAAAATGTTCCAGTACTGAGACCATAAAAGATTTTTGAACACGGATCTTGTGTTTTCCCTCGTGCCTTTCTTCCAGAAAAGTAAATAAAGTCCCCCAAAGCCAGTGGAGCATGGAATGCTGGTAACAGCAGCAGCCCGTGTGGTGCATCCCATGGAACAGCAGCCAGGATGCTCTTCCAGCAGGAGCAAGGCCCCTGGAGTGGACATGGGGGCCATCTGAGATTAGGGGATAATTTTAACCCTGGGTTATGACAGGGGTTTTGGGACAGAGGCCAGAGATGTTCCCTTGTTGCCTGATAAACGAGGTGACAGCAGAGCCAGATCTGTCAGCACAGCCTCTCCAGGGACACAGCCCCTTCCAGCACTGAGCTGGGATGCTCAGAGCCATTTTTCTCCCTTCTTTTTCAGGGCTGTGGGAAGCGCAATTAAAATGGAGAGAAGTGTGGATGATGATGAGCTGGTAAAAGCTCATCTGTGCCCTGAGCTTCTGTTGTAGCTCCTTTCCCCGTGCACACCCAGGGAATGCTGTGAGATGGCTGCAGCCTTTCTGTTTTCTGCTGGGGAGGATTCTCAGAGCACAGACTCCTGGGGACAAACCTGTGGAAGTGGGTGAGGAACCCCAAAGGAGCTGGAAATTGCCTCAGGAGGAGATGGATCCTTGCTGGTTTCCTGGAAGTGACGAGGGAGAGGGCTGAGGATACAGCGCTTCATTTGATTTGTTGTTTTGAGCAAATATATCAAACCACAGAGCTACATTTTAACAATCTACCACATTCTGGTTCACCTCATTTCCAATGGAAATGGAAAGTAAATTATCCTCCCCCTGACTGTGGAGGCAGTATTGTTAGCATATGTCAATCAGGGAAGCACATTCTGCTACAACAACATTTGGCTGCCAAAAAATCTTATTTGACTAAATGTACTTTACAAAATTACTGGTTATCTCTCTCAGTAGCCAGAATTAGCATTTTTTTAACCAGCCAGTGGATAATTTCAGCCCTTAATAAGCACAGTGCTGCATTCCAGGATACAGCAATCTGTGGGAGACAAAGCAGGAAAGGGGAAGGTACACAGTGCTGGGATGCCCAAGGGAGCATTTGGCAATGGCACTCGTGTTTGATGTTCACAGGATGTGTCTGATGAAAAAAACATCCACAGGTTTTTTCCCCCCACAGTAAATAAATTACCATCTAATTAACCCCACCTTTCCATAGCTCTTCAGCTTCCCAGGCCAAGTATCTCACGATTATCAGGTAAATGCCATTCCTTAGTTCCAACAGGGCAGGGGAGGTTTGTGTTTGTGAGTGATAGAAGAAAATAACCCCTGCTTTTGGAGCCAGTAACTGGCACAGGGAAAAATGTGGAAGCAGGACAACTACAGCCTAGTAAGGCAATTTATCTCTCCTGGAATTTTTTGAGGGGACCTTTACTGCAGGGTATTGGCTCTGGTCCTTACCTTGGATAAGTGCATCCTGGTGTGGGAGCACAAATCCTGGGTAAATAGGAATATCTGGCCAAGTGCCAAAGCCTGTGTGTGAATCTGGAGCTCTACCAGTGCATTTGTGCAGGAGCTCGACCTTTACACGCTGCCAGTTTTAACTGGGGCAGGTTTGCCTGTCACGCTTCATTTCGGGCGGCTGCTCTCTCCAGCAGCCCTGACAGCGGTGGCAGGGGTGACACAGCTGTCACCCTCGGACAGAGGCTGGCTGGTGACGTGGGTGGGTGGCACTCTGTGCCCTGTGCAGACTCTCAGGGAGGGTGCACGAGGGTATGGTGGAATCCTGCATGGTCCCATCACAGCACCAGAGTGACACAAACCCCTCTGAGCTCAGCTGAGTGAAATAACCCTCCCCTTTCCTCCTAAAGAGGGACAGGATGCAAATATCCATGTAGATCCAGGATATAATATGCCGTCATTAGCTTAATGAATCATCAAAGACAAGACACTAAACCCCAGCTTTTATTTTTCTCTGTGAAACACCCTGAGAAACAACCACAAAAGCTCTGATTGCTATCTCCCTGTATACCCTGTACCTCTTCTGCCCAGGCAGAGGTGAGCACACATTCCGTACACATTATCCAAGGTAACAGAGCGTGGCCATGTGAATTGCTCTGATCTCATCCCAAAGAGCTCCCCTGTTCAGCCCCTGGAGCTGCAGGAGCTCAGAGAGACTGAGGAGCCCCTTCCCTCTGCCTCAGGGAGACCTTTTCAAAAGCGCTGAGTATCAAGCCCAGACATTTCAAAGAAAGGTTATGATGATGTGAAATGTTGCTTGCAGTCACAGGTATTGATGTCAAAATGTACGATCAGCTCCGAGTTACAGAGGCAAAGCCTGAAGCCAGGACACAGCCGCGTGGGGACACAGGGATGGATGGCAGCCACAAGCAGCTGAACCTCAGGAGCTGGGGCCGTGATGAGGGTGTGAGCCTGATCTAAACACAGACATGAGCAGGACATCCAGAATTTTTCATCCAGGGGGATCAAAATTCCAAACAAAAGCCTGGAACACAGGCTCATCCTGTCCAATCCATTGCTGATTAAGTAACCTAGCAGGTTGTGGTGACCTCAGCTGGCATTAGCCACAGGAGCTGGAGTTGGTCAAAACTCTGTATTTCAGACCTCTGCAGGAGCCCCAGTTTTATCTTTGCTTTGGCTGTGGTCTGGGAACAGGGCACTGCAGGTACTGTTGCTGAGGTGAAGAAAGAGAACAGACAAGTCTGAAGATAAATTATCAGATGGAGCTGATGGATGCTCCCAAGTCACTGGGCTGGTTCCTGTCCCCATGCTGCTGCTGCCCTGCAGCCATTGCTGCCAGTGGGGCCGGAGCTCAATTAATTGCATGGCAAGGACATGTGAGCATCTGTTCCTGACACATCCACTTACTTGCTTTACTCACGGAGGGAAAACTCCTCCAAAGACAACTCAGAGGATAATGTAAAAGACTTGTTCTTGAGCTCTGGCTGCTCGAGGCTGTGGAGGAGTTTCAGGTTTTGTATTGGTAGATATTTATATCAGAAGAAAATTCGTGTTACTACAAGGCTTGGGGTGGCAGCGTGCGCTGACTGCAGTCTGTGCTGTACTTGGAGATCTACGAGGTGCAAGTACCTACAGCCTGGTGCACAGCAGCAGGACATGGCCGTGCACAAGGCAGTGGTCCTCTCCTCTCTCTGAGCTGGCTGGATGCCTCCAGAGCTGTCTCCAGCTGGATAACATCATCCACGAACTCTTCCAAAGGGCTTAATTTAGCTCTAGCATTGAGATCAGAAAGAGGATCTGCTTAAACTCTGTTTTCATTAGCATTTTGTGTCTGCTCCACAGTAGTGATGTTTTCCTGGCTTCTCTCTCTAGGTCTGTGGCCATCACAGAGAATAACCAGGCAGTGTGGATTAAGGTTTTAAGAATAACCAACGTGTACCATTTTCGAGCCTGTGTGTGGTCCCACACTGATGAACTATAATGGGAATGCAGAGCAGCTAATGATGTTGAGAAGTTGAGTTAATCACACACTCTGCAGGAGTTAATCAGATACAGAACAGATGGAAATAAATTGCGTACTGAAAAAACATCCATCATATCTATGGCAAAAACATTCCCATTCATAAACTTCCCTCCTTGGAGAAAACATTTGTACATAAAAAACAACATCTGATGCAGAACAACTGAAATGGGTCTCTTGCTCATGATGGGTTGGGAAAGATGTCAGAGCACTGAATAATGGTGGCATTCCTGAGCTTGACTGGATACCTGAAGGATCATTTAACCACATTTATATGCATGGTTACAAAGCTGTGGCCTGAACTATTTTCAGATTTAGTGTAAGTAACAGCAAAAGATGTGATTCATCCATAAGTGTTTGATATAAATCTTATTATTCCTAACTGTACACAATGGTAATATCTAAATATTGAACTCCCTGGAGACCTCTGAGCTTTTCATTACCTCCCTAAATGCCAGAGAACCTACTCCATTATAACTGTTCTTAAGAGAAAAATTCCTCCTTTCCTGGCCTTTGCCCACGAAACTCAAACTTGAATGGTTCGGCTGATTCCAGCTTCCAAAGAGAACAGACAAATTGGAAGGTTCTGAGGTTTATCACCATGCACTGGAAATGCCTTGGATATCATGGATGTCATGGATATTCAGCTTTTTCACTGAAGGCTAAATGTTTATTTAGAAAAATGGAAGAGTAACCCATTAACGAAAAAAGCTCAACCCCAAACATAAAAAACCCAAACAAATAATCCAAGTTCTCTCTAGGATTGAGCTTGATGAAGATGATGAATTTGGGGCCTTATACATCTCACTTCAGTTAATTTAGGGCCTTCTGCCACCGATTTAAGAGGGTTGTGTGGAACTTATAAAGGAAGTTTTTGTCATGGGACAGCTGCTGCTTTCCTGTACCTGGTAAGGGAGGACAGAAGAAGTGACAGAGCAGCAGTGATGATCCTCCATCACATCATCATTAACCCGAAAGCTTCAAATCCTCTCCCCTTCCTCCTTCAGGAAATCACAGAATCACAGAATGTTCTGAGCTGGAAGGGCCCCACAAGGATCATCGAGTCCAGCTCCTTCCTTCTTCATTTCCTGTGGTTGGTACAGTGAGCTACAAGGTAAATTAATTCAATTTACCCAATTTTGCTTGCAAACAAGAATAAAGTCAATTCATATGCTGTCAGTTTGCTGGCCTCAGCCTTGCTCCTCAGATCCATGGCACTATTTAGGGCAATATTTTTGGTTGAACAAAAACTCAGTGAATAATGTTCTTGCTTTTCCCTTTGAACACACAGACCTTACTATTTCCCCCTCACCCTCCCCAGCAGCTATGTTCTACTGGAGGGGAAATAATCTTTCAACTTCAAATGACAGATTGGAAATATGCTTTAAATAATTTACCAGTGCAGTTGGATTTCAGTTCTCACTATCTGCTGGTATTTTGGTTCCTGCTTGTTTTCGCCAAAGGGATATTGCCCATCGCCTTTCACAAGATATTTGGGTTTCTCCAGCTCTGCTGCTTGTCAGCCCTCTAAATAATTTAATAAATGTTCATGCAGTGCCTAATGCTCCTGACGGCTGAGTAATACTAATCCAGATTTTGCAGTTATTTTCTGTCTATCCTCTTTTGGTTCTTCTTTCCCACTGGGTTGCACAAGTTGTGGAGGCTCACGTGGTGGACATTCATCCAAAGAAAGTGCCTCCATGGTGCTCCCCGTGGTGCAGACTGATGCTCTCTGTTGAGGGTGGCATCTGACACTTCTGTGTGGCCTTTGCAGCCTGGGATGCTGCAGGAGGGGCAGCCACCACAGCCTTTAGGAGAACGCAGACTGCACATGTGTCTGAGGGCTCTATCACCAGGTAAATAACTCCCAGCAGCTGATTTTGAGAGCCAGTATCCAGATCCTTGTTTCTCTAACCTGTGCCTGTTATTCCATACATCTTTGGTCCATCCTTGGGATGGTTGTTGTCATGAATGAGACTGTTACGGTTGGATATTTACTCACAGACATCAAGAAAAATAATTAAACCCTGGTGACAGTCAATTATCCCCCAACTTTTCTTGTTCTGGCACTACTGAGTCATTTCATCCCTCATAATCAAAATGGGTGGCTTTTGCCCACGTGGATATGAAGTCACTTGCAGCAACTGTTTCAGGATTCTAACTAAGCAGTCTGCCTTAGCAGGGAGATAAAGCCAAAGATACAAGCATGGAAGCATAATGAGCAAAGATTTCTGACTGTGAAGAGCAGCAAACAGTTGAATCAAGCGGTGCTTTCTTCCTTCCCACACTCTCTTGGTAGGTGGATCATGACAGAGAAAAACGTGGGTTTGTTTGGCTCGCGTGGTGCCTGTCAGACTCCAGCTTTACACTTGGAACGTGCACGGGTGTGGAGCAGTCGGGTGCTGGGCTCCCCTCTGCCCCCCCTGTCCAAGCCAGGTGCCCCTCTGGGGACAGGGGCTGGGTGGGCAAGGCTGCAGTGGCCCCTCTGTCCTGCCCTTTGTGGGGGAAAAATGAGGATGCAACCAGCAGCTGGCTGACAGGAGAGCAGAAACTCATTAGAGCACAGGGTAATTAATAAATCAGCTCCATTCCCCAGGATGATGGTGAAGATTTAAGATAAAGACTTTGTTATAAACCAGTCAGAGACTCCAGCCTTCAGCCTGATGCATGAGGCACACACTGCAGCAGGATTCAAGGGAAAGTTAATTTAAACAAAAGCCCGAAGAAATGGAAAGAACAAATCATTCTCCTATCGAAAAACACGTTAGACCCAGTTCAGAAGAATTCAAAAGAAAGTTAAGTTAAACAAAACCCCAAACAAATGGAAAGAAAAGATCATTCTCCTATTGAAAAATACATTAGACCCAATTCTGGTTTTGCATTTCTGCCAGGTGAGGTGGAGGTAGAGGAGGGTAAGACATGCTGTAGTGTCTGAGCGACAAGTAACATCATGACAAAAAAAAATATTATCTGTTGAATTACACTTAAGGATCAAATTTTATGAAGCTTTTTGTAATATTTCACATATGCTGAAAAGTCTCATTAATATAGCTGGTAAAATAACAGCTTGTCTGCTTAAAGTAATTAGTAGTTGACAATTGGGCTGAATTTTAAATCCATGAGGAGCTTTGGTTAGGACTAATAAATGTTGATTAAGGTAGCAATTAAAATCTAACAATCTCTCTGGGGGTCTGAACTTTAAAGCTGGAGTTAGGAACATACCTCAATTTACAGAGAAAATGCTACAGTTCCTCCCCAAGCTGCTTTATTAAGCTGTGGCAGTGAGGATTTTTTTCCTTTGTTTTGTTTTGTTTTGTTTTTTTCTTTGTTTTGTTTTTGGTTTGGGGTGTTTTTTTTGGTTGTGTTTTTTTTTTTTTCTGTTGTTTTTTTTTCTTTCTCTTTTCTTTCCCCCTCAGTTTACACAACTTAATTGCAGCCTAAAGTAGTGCCCCACAGCTTGGGCAGCCACCAGCACCTCTCCCAGTCTAACACCTGGTCAACACCAAGACCTTGGGACAGTGGTGACATTTAGCAGTAAGGTTTGAGCTTTCTCTCAGCTGTAGGACCCTCCTGACGACCCTATTTCCATGGCAGTCCTTCCCAGGAGGCAGCACCTGTCCGTCCCTGTCCTCATCAGGCTCTGAAGTGGGTTGGAGAGATCTCCAGCTCTCCTTCTGCCTCGCACACGCAGCCGACCTCTCGCAGAGAGGCGAGGTCAAGCAGTGCCAGCTGAGCTCATCTCTCCTGATTCCCTCTCCCGCTGCTCCTCATCGCATCCCATAATCAAGGTGATTGGATGAGCTGCCAAGGAAAGGTATTGACTAGGCAGTGTCTTGAGGAAGACTAAAATTATCTCTCTTTGTTGCACTTGAGCGGTGTGACCAAGGCAAATCACGAAGCACATTTTGTTTATAGACTTCTTCTACTGATTTGTCATCAAGGCACCATTCACGGAGGTCTCAGGTTCTTTGTGATCTTACTTAACCTGATAAAATTTCAGTCACTTCCCTGCATTTTTCTATTTTGGAAGTCAGAAAGTGCATTTGTATTTCAGGGAGCACCTCCTTTATACTGGCCAAATCCTTTTGGGTTTTTTCACTCTCGCTGTGGGCAAGACATAAACTGAACACGAACCCAGATTTGTCTTTATCACACATTAGCTCTGTGTCACCCGTTAATTACATCGCATCCCCCAGTTTTTAGGATGAATGACAGTGGGGGAAAAAATAGGAATACAATGTGAAATGGGAGCAGCTTGGTCCTCTGGTGCTGCCGGGAGTGTGTTGGTACTCCCGCTCTGGTCATGCCACTTAAATCAACAGACTTGTCATTATATTGCTTCCCAGGTCTGTTCCTGCTGACTTTGGGAGCTGCTGAAATGAGCTCCTTTTCCTGCAGGGTGCTTGCCATGGCTGTTATGGAAAAAAGAGCAGCAGAAAATTTGTGCACATTGTGGTCCAATCCAGGGAGTGCTCCTGGGGCAAGGCAGGGAGGTCAGCAGGAAACTGTGTCCCTTTCACTTCCCAGGGCTCCTGCTGAAGGCAGTGGCTGCTGCTTGGTCCTGCTCCTGGCCCCAGCATCCCCAGCATCCTCAGCAGGTGAAAGCCTCTCATTCTGGGAAGGACCTTTAATAATCAGCATCATTTTTTGGTGCTTTCTGAGCCCAGCCTATGCGACCCGAGTGTGGCTGTTGGCTTCTCCACAGCACCGTGTGTTCCTGAGTACATTTTCTGAGTCCATGCATTGTTAAGGATATTTAGAGAAAAAGAGAGCTGGAGAACTGAGGAACTGGAGAGCTGGAGGAGGAAAAGGAATAAATCCAGAGGGTGGAAAAAAAGCCCATTCACTATCAGGGGATGTGTCTATCACTTTTTTTCCCTTCTTTTCTTCTGTGTTGTAAGGATGAAATACAAATGGCTCAGATAAATGTGGAAAAGGATGCAAATGAAAGCTTCATAGCCAGAGACATTCAGAGCTATTTTTTTTTCAAAGGAGGCTTAAGAACTGGATGAAATTGCACATTTCCATTTGAGTGAGCAATTTCCATGCCTGAAGCTTTGGGACAGGTCGTTCTCTCTGCAAGATGGACACAAGGGTTGAACCAGCTGGGAACTGGAGCCACAGAGGGGCATGAGGGTGTTTTGGGGTTTTCAGGGAACACAGCTGCTCTGAGATGGTCCCCAGTGGACACAAGTCACCCTGGACGTCTCCACCCACAGACAGTACCACCCTCCACACAGATCTACCTGTGCTGCCATGGGCACTCAGGGCTGCTCTGGACACATCACCTGGGGTCTGCAAACATTACTGCATGGAAAGCCATGAGCTCCTGAGGAGGAACAGGGTGATTATTCATGCACAGGCTTTCAGACTACTTGAAAGGGCCTATTTAATATTTTTACAGTAATACTATGCACTCTGCTGCTCTTACAGTAGAATTACAGGTGTCATCCTGAGGAGGTGTGTGTGGGGGGCAGGATTTTGGAGAAAAGCCATTTTGCCAGGGAGACGAGACAAACAGAGGGGCTGCAGAGAGACTTGGCATCTCCAAGGAGCTCAGAGGATCTCCTGGTTTCAGGTTGCTGCCCTGCCCCCTCACAGAGCCATGAGGGTAAATCAGCAGGGAAATACTCAGAGGGGAGAGTATGGAAGGACTCATTGGATCAAGTGACAAGCAGAGAGAGAAATCCTAAATCTAGAATAGGTTGGGAGGAAAGCAGACATGAGCCACCTGTCCTTAGTGACAATGTCTCTGTTGGCCAGTTAAAAGCCACTGCAATGAACAGGTTAGGTCCTAATGAGCTGCGGGTCCAAAGCCTGAATGGGCAGCTGGAAGGCCACGTAACCCCAAACCCACATGGTCTTTCAGAAAATGAACGCAAGGCAAAACAGATCGAGAAGGTCACGGCTCTCTCCTGCAAACCACAGCACAGGCAAGCCCTGAATGCTTTCCCATTTCTCAAAACTGATTTTCTCTTTTCCAAATTAAAGTACAAAATGAACATGTGAGACCAAACACTATTGGAGCAGACTGCAAATGAGGCTAATAGGCCAAATGTCAGATTTGTTTCTGCTGAGGAGTCATTACTGAGTACAGATTTATGTAACCTGCTTTGCTCTAAAGCATAATCCAGCCAGCAAATGACTGGCATGAGGAAGATGTTTTGCCTGTGGAATGGCTTCTTTCCTGTTACAAATTTCTCTGCACCTTACCCCAAAGGATAGGGGCATCCACCTGGCTGTAGCCAGCATTTGAGGTTGGCTAAAAATCTGATGGATAAGGGAAGCCTGAGGTGCTGGGATAAATAACTCCTTGGAATCTGTATGGAGCAAAGGTATAAATTGCTATTCCTCAAATCAAGATTCTGGTGGCAGGTTTAGAAGAATCTCTAGCCATCTCCCCATGGCAGCTCAAACTCCTGGAGCACAGTTCACAGGCTTTTAACAGCAGGGTTGTTTTCCAGGTTTACTTTTCTCAAAACCACAGCGCTCCACAGAGGAATGGCTGAGAACGCTGACCTGGAGCAGGTATCAGCTCCCAGCGTCCTGACTTGTGAGGTGCAGGAATCAGGAGCTGAATCTCTGCAGGCACCCAATAACTCATGGTGCTGTTCAAGGCTTTGAGCGTGGCTGTTTGTCACATCCCCCTCTGCTCACAGAGATGTTGCAGCTGCTGCTGCTGGCACTTACTTACACTGGCCTTTGCTATGCATTAACCAAAATAATTTCCTTTATGAAGCACAAAAATTTCAGTGCAAAAATTGCTGCTTTTATCCCTAAGGCAGGCTGCCCAGACACAAGACTGTCTCAGGTAGGAACCATTCCTGTCCAAACAGCTGTGGAGGCAGATTCCTTGCAAAAGAGCAAGTGATTTAGCAAGATGAAGTAATCACAGTGTCATGAATGCAACCAGGATTTCCCTGTTAATTACCTCACTGTTAATTAAGGGACCATCTTTTTATTAAAATTAATTCTCATCTTTTAAAAATCTATTACTTAAAAGGGGGATGTACAAAAGTGTTTATCACTGATGCCCTAAGATGCTAATTTCCAAATGTTATGGCTTGTAATCAAGTTTAATTTTCTGACTTACCCTCCAAACGAGAGACTTTACACCAGTTTTGACATTTAAATTACCTCTGATTTGCAAGTCCAATACTGCCATAAATATTCATTGCCAAGAATCGAGTATTTAGTCTTTAATTTTTTTAAATTTTTAATTCACTACTAACAACCAGCTCCAGAGCAAGCTGAAGGAATGAAATGAAGCACATTTTATCTGAAGCACTGGGAGCATCTGGCTTTGCTACCTAACAGTGAACCGACACATCACGCTTCTGTTTGATGCTGCCGAACAAAATTTGACAGCGAAATCACCCTTTGATCCTTTCCCTTACATCTCCTCACAAAAAGCTGCTCTAAGGCAGCAGCTGTTGCCCGGCACTGCCGTTGTTTTGGCGTGTGCCACGTCCAGCCCCGCGTGGGGACAAGGCGAGGGCAGCCCAAGGCAGAGGCAGCTGCTGGCACAGGCCGGTGCCACGTGCCGGGGCTGGCGTGGCCGTGCCAGCCCTCTCCTCTCGGGCAGGCAGAGCATTTCGGCTTTCACAGCCATGCAAACACCACAGCTTCGCTTGCCCTGAGCGCGGCCCCTGTGAGGACAAAGCCCAGCTTGGCACAGGAGAGATGCCTGCTGAAAGAACGCCCGGGGTTGGGGGGAAAGAGCCTTTTTGGTGCTGCCTCGCTGTGACATTCCCTGCCCAGGGTGACAGCGTGCCAGCCCTAAGCGTGTTGGCCACAGCTATCCCAGTAAAGGCAGCGGGCTCCAGGCTCTGGGAGGATCCCCGTGCCCTCAGGCAGTGACACCAGGGTGTCCTCTTGCTGCCCTTCTCCAGCCCCCACACCCGTTCGGGCTTTGACACGATTTCAGTGACCAAGGAGAAAGCTGTGCCGGGGACTGGCAGCTCTCAGGGGTGATGTGCCCAACTCCCTTCCCCTTCCCTGAGCAGAAACCCGGGTGAGGAGCAGAAGAGCTGAGATGCTCCAGCCCCTGCCCTTGCTGCTGTGGGTCTCTCTGGTGGCCGATTTCTGTCTCAAAATGCTTCGAAGGTGCTCCATTTTTTCTCCAGGATATTGTGAGAACGTGGGTCAGTGTGGGACGGGAAGAGGGACAGGATCATTGAGCAGAGGGCTCAGAGTCTCACAGCCCAACTCCGAGGGACAGAGCAGGCACACACCTGTGCACATCAGTCACAATAAAGGGCAAACTGGCTTCATAACGAAACATTCTCCTCTTTTCAGTGACTGATGACTTCTTCAATTTTTTTTTTTTTAATATCAGATATCCTTCAAATGTAATTAATTTCTCCAGTCTCTTTTCTTCTTTCAACAATAAGGCAGGGACAGAGAACCAGCACTATCGCAATCCATTTCTCAAAATCATTTCTGTTTGCAAAAGGCTAATAATATCAAGATACACTGCAACCCTTTCTACCCTTAAACCAAGAAATTTATTTTAGGCATAAACATCTACTTCTGAGATGAGCTGCTGCCAATGCTTTAACTAACACAAGATGGAATACCACACTGCTTTTATGGCATGTTAGACACCCCCAGCTCACCCCCACCCCAGGGACAATAAATATGTACCTCAAATGTAACTCTACTGCTGCCAGGAGTGTCCTTGGCTTCTTGTGTGGGCATCTTTGCACCACAGTTACACTGAGAGATTGATTTTCTGATACATAACTGAGGTGTCTGCTCCTACCTGAGATCAAAGAGAGACCTGCTTTCCCAGGAACTCACCCAGATCTTTACTTTGTCTGCTTGCTTTCCATTTCAGTTCATTATTTTAATTAAAGGTATTTTCTCTGCCTGCAGTGGTTCACAGTGGATGGCAGACTCACTTCTAGTAATATTTACCTCTTCCATTCGAAAAGAAATTGCTTGCAGCAAAGCCCCATTCAGTTGAGATCTAAGTGTGGCCTTAGAAAGTCCAAGCTTTGAAAATGTGAGATGGACCATAAAAGATCAGGAGTGCCAATTTCAGGTCTGTTTCTGCCAAAAAACCTGAAAAATGTACTTATTTGGTGGGCCAATGTTCCCTCTGGCCAGTGCCTAGGACTAAATTGAATCCAGGACAACAAAGCCCTTCCAGATTCACTTTCCAGGAAGGACCAGACATGAGAAGGATGAGCATCAAAACTGGTGAAATGAAGCTATTCAGCTCCAAGTTGTTTAGAGAGACTCCACAGTGTTTAGAGAAGACTCATAAGAAAACCTGGACTTTGTTGTCCCAAATAATTCACAGTAAAGTGGAAGAGATGATCCCATGTCGCTCTGGTAGAAAAAAAGACACGACAGTGGCCTGTAACTTCTTGATTTTTGATTCAGTAAAATCTCAGAGTCTTTTAAGTGACAAGTTCTCATAAATAATTCCATCTAATGGAAGATACTTTGGTAATTGCGGTATTTTAATTTCAGCCCTTTAAGTGCAGAGAACTCTCATTAGCACTCAGCATTCAGGTACTGCAATGAATTTTCATGGAGAGAGAATAGCATACACAGCGCTGAAATGGTGGAAGTATGATGAATTTATTAATCATTTTATGGACAAAGATATTAAGTGATTCATTAAGCAAAACCATCCGTTCCCTTCTGGGTACAAGAAAGTTTTTATTATTCCTGTTTTTCAGGTAAATAGACGGAGGCAGAAAATTACCAGGTCTGGCTTAAACCTCTTCTTCCCAAGCATTTTCACAGTGACTTTCTCTGTTTTCTAGCAAGGTTTATTTTTAAATGAAGCCTTCAAGTGACCCTGGAGAGTCTGACTTTCCATGCCTCAATCTAACTACTGTGCAATATTGCCTTGACTAAAGGCAATAAAAACATGCACAGGGGAGCTGAAATGCCAGGCTTGGCAGACTGAGTGCATGAATATTATAAATGAATGAAGCAAAATTTGGATTTCAGGACAAAAGCTTGCCTTTACACCAATGCAGAGAGAATTGGACCTTGTCATGGTTGTTTAAAGGAATTTGCAGTACCTTGGAGAAGTGACTCCTCAGCTGCTATGTGCTGCCAACTTGGAAATCAAGTCATGGAAATTAAAACATCCATGTTCTCAATTGTTCCACTGGCACTGGAAGTGCTGGAGGAGGAGGAGGGATGTTAAATGAGAGTGTGCAAGAACAAAAGTGCTGGTTTTACGCTGAACTCCAAGCTCTCTTGTGTAGCAATGACTCACAAAGTCTTGGGCATGCAGCGAAGGTGGCACCGTGGGCAAAGAAAGAGCAGTCATGGCACATTTTCCTTCTAATTGTCTCCTATCTTTTAACTGGTTTCAGAACTAGATGTTAGCAAGGAGGCAAATGCTGCTTCCTTCATGTCTTCTGCAGTTAAATGCTGCAGAAATGGAAAGGTAAAGCACTGCAGGAAAAGCTGGTGGGAATCAGAGACTCACAGAAGGGTTTTAGTTGGAAGGGACCTTAAAGACCATCTCATTCCCCCCCCTGCCGTGAGCAGGGACACTTTCCACTATCCAAGGTTGCTCCAAGCCTCATCCAACCTGGCCTTGAACATTTCCAGGAATGAGGCACCCACAGCTTTCCTGGGCACCCTGTGCCAGGGCCTCACCATGTGAGCCACTCCCTCCATTGAGGCTGTATCGAGTTTCCACCTCAGAGAGGCGTCACTGGATTTTGTTTAAGATAGAGATTAAACGTTCCCAAAACTCAGCTCCCTGCTGAGCTGCTGTTAGAAATCAACAGGAGAGTGATGGAGGCGAGGACAGTGAGCAAAGCCAGGTCTCAGCCAGCCCAGAGGAGCTGCTGAGCATCACTCTGTCACTGCTGCAGATGTTTTCCTTTGGGCATGGTGAACACACACTGCTTCTCTTGCTCCATTACTTACAGCTCTCATCCATTTTACCTTCTATTTCCTGGCACAGCTTAATTTGGAAAAAATGCTACAATGACAGGTCTGTGGCAACTCTGACCACTGTTTCAGGCTCACAGCTTACACAAAGGAGCTGAGAAGTGCAGGTCCCTCCTCACTCAGCCCAAACCTGTGGGCATCCAGTTACCTCCAGGCCTCCGGAGCTGCAGTTGTTACAAGCAGACAAAGCTGTCAGCTCTGCAAAAAGCCCTTTGAGTGTAATTATAAAGCCATTTTCGCATGAAAAATGGTTGTTTGTATGAATACATGCACGGATCAGCTTTAATTGTAAAGGTAGAGTTCAAACCTAATTCGAGTGTGTCAAAAGTTCACAGGTGAGGACCTCTGTGTTGTTGCAAAGGCATTCAGAAATTCTGCTTTGCTGCACAGCCTTTGGTAAAGCAGAGATCATGTGGATGAAAAAAAGGGATTAGTCTGATCTTTAATGATACAGCCAGTCTCACAACCTGAGAACCAAAATAAAAAGCACAAACCAAACATTAAGAGGGAGAAGCACCAGCCACTTGAGTGCTATTTGGATTAATATATTCAGAACCAATTAGAGACCTTGTTAAACACTCTTCCTCCAGGACCTCTCTGGCATATGCTTGACACAGACAAGGAAAAACATTTGATCTTTAGCAATGAAGGAGCAAAAGAAAAATAAATTTTAAAAAAAAGGACACACTGAAGACAGATACTTCAAACAAAATTAATCAAGAGAGAATGCCATAAAGATTGTGCCTAACTTCTAGGGGACAACTTAGGTATCAGTTTACTTATTTATTATGCATTAATTAAAATGCTTAAAAGAAGTGGAACTTGGTTCAGGGAGTGATGAAGCCAAATCAGATGTGCTTTGACTCATCAGAGTGACACAGTGAAAGCTGTACAAAACTATTACCAGGGAGATCTGTTTGGAGAATTTAAGAGCTTTGTGCATTTAAGGAGTTATGACACGCTGTTCTAAGGCAATGAAAAGTACAGGGACCGAGGAGATGTGAGAACACAGGTTATAAAAACAACTGAAAAATGTTTTTGTCCTGTAAGGGGTTTCTAATAGATGAAGCAGT
The DNA here is from genome assembly GCA_013389985.1 of Dryoscopus gambensis. Classification (NCBI taxonomy): domain Eukaryota; kingdom Metazoa; phylum Chordata; class Aves; order Passeriformes; family Malaconotidae; genus Dryoscopus; species Dryoscopus gambensis. The sequence continues at coordinate 537,244 of WEIT01035649.1, forward strand.
TCCAATTGCCATGGAAAAGTGAAAGGAAATCTTGCAGTCCTTGAAGCCCCCTGTACCTGTGTTATGAGCTTTGAATACCTGCTCTAACTTAGAGCTGCTCCAATGGCTTTTGCAGTGCGTTTTTGGACCCCTCCTGCAGAATGAAGCCTCTAAATTGAGGGTAGAACCCTGTGCTTGTACTTCTGCAGGTCCCTGGTCCGAGCTCCAGCAGCTCCCACAGGTCACCCTGTGAAGGATGGGGAGTTACAAACCTGGAGGCCCAGGACACAGCCCTTGCCTGGGCATGCAGCAGTTACAGACAAGTAATCTTCTTAAGAGAGTGGTGAGTTTGATGCAAAGGGAATTTTTGGAAGGACCAAAAGCTATTTGTCATCATTCAATATACAGAACTGACAAAAAAGGGGGAAACGTTCAACTATTTCAATGTTTTTAAATAAACACTTGTTTTCTCCCTGGAAACACTAACACATTTTGTTTCAAAATATTAAATAAAAAAATATGCTGAACTTCTGCTTTATTTCAGAATTGTCCTAAGATAAAAAAATAAAGAAGAAAAAGATGTATTATAAGCCCAAAATGAAGCAAAATGATCCACTTGAGCTCGAACTAGAAGTTTAATTTGCACACAAAGTGCTGTAGGTCAACCCCGAATTAATTGCTTTGTTTAACTCATCCCTGATAAATCTCTTAATTCGTTCTTGTTTCGACCCAAGCACCTTTCTCCTTTGAAAATGAATTATTTCCCTAGGAAAGCACAAATCCCATCATTCTCCCACGTGCAGAAGGAACATCTCCAGTGGAAAGGGAGGAGGAAGGAGAAGCAGTGAATCCAGCCCACGAGCACTGGAAACAACGCGCCCTTGGGGATCACCCACCTGCTCTGATCTCATCTGGAGCCTGCTTACCCAACATTTCTCTGGGTTCCTGCCATGGCCGAGAAGGTCAAGATTCCTCCCAAAGCATCAGTGCTTTTGTGAGGCTCAGCATCAGAGGCTGTGACAGCAAGACAGCTTTGTTTTCAAGTATGAACCACCAGCGCCTTCCGAGTATTTTGCCTCTCCCTCCCCCATCAAAAAAAAAAAGTATAGAAATGAAGAAAGTTCATCTGGACTGAAACAAAGGAGGAGGAAGCAGCCTGTCCTTTCATTTTGATGGATCTTTCTCTGAAGGCAGCACTGAATATCTTTGTTTTCCAGGTATCATTTTGGTTTCAGATTAGTCATTCTTGACACAGGCATTTTCCAGCTAACAGATTAAGCTTCTCCTACTGGGCGCAAAGTATTTGGATGTTGTCTTGTAAAATAAGTAATTTTCTCCCCCTCCTTTTGGCCAGAGCAGTGATTACTGCTCACTGGTTTAGACAGTGAAAGAGCGGGTTATTTTGGAAAGAATGAAAAAATAAAATAAAATAAAATCTGGGAACATTTCCATTTCCCTCAAAGCTTGCTTAACTTGTTTTAAGGTTTTATTAAGGGCACAGAATGGTTGACAATAAAATTATTTCTCTGAGCTGGGAGAGGTAAAGCAGATTGTTACACACAGGGAGAGGGGAGCTGACTGCTCTCATAAATAAGTCAATGTGTTACTCCTGCAAGACTGGAAGCGGAATGACAGCTCCTCCAGATGCTGATGCTCTACTTCTCCATGACCCTCAGTAAACTGAAGTTTGCTAAAAATACCTTCCCAAAAGCACACATGCTCCAGGGCTGCAGAAACCCTTGGAGCAGGGGAGGTTTTAAACGGCCAGATTCCAGCTCAATCCCACCTCAGTCTGGAGCTGGGCTGGGTATCACACCTCTGCTCCCAGCTTGCGTGCCCAGCCCGCCACCGAGTGCTGCCGCCGTGGCTGAGGGGCTGTGTGGGCAGGGAGTGGGCAAGGCTGGTGGAGCCAGAGCTGCTGAGCCTCCCAGGGTGGTGGGGATGGTGCCTGCTGCATCCTGGCTGTTTTGGGAGCAAATCGTGGCCCCACCACGCTTTAATGGAGATTATTTCGAATTATGTTCCCAGTGGGGATATTTCTGTACATGCCCAGCCTTGCTCTCCTCCCTGCCCTCTCTTGACACAACGAAGAGGCAAGTTGTGCCTCTAAAACACAGCAAAATATTAAAGGTGAGAGGAGATGGAAGCCCACTAAATTCCAAAGCAGAGCTTTGTTTTGGGATGAACATTCCTTCATTCCTCAAAATGCAAAGCCTACTCAGGCAGTGGGCCAAGGGCACGTCACCTTCCCCTCCTGACACCCAACAGAGGAAATAAATCAATGTCACCAAACCCCTTTCTCCTTCTTCTTTTGCAATTTGATGTCTGAGATGCACAAGGAAAAGGAAAGCACAAGTCTGACAGGGTGATTAGTGTTTATCTTTACTCACACAGAGAATAAGTTACCAATCAGCCGCTCTGTCCCTATCTCCTTATTTAAAATGCAAACTAACATGAATGAAACAATAACATTTTAATTAGATGGAAATAGAAAAGCTACAGGAGAATGCCATTGCTGAAGCTGTCTGAGGTTCCTGAGCTGCATGTAATTACTTTGATGGATCACACACTAAAGGGAAAGTTAAACAGCACAGTTTCCACACTTTTTGCACCATTCCATCTCTTCTCACTTTCAGTGATGGAAGCCAGGGACAGCAAGGTGGGAAATGATTTTCCTTCCAGTGCAGCAAGGACAGCCTTCTGGGAAGCAGAGCCAGCCCACACTCCAACTCTGCCTGTTGTGCTTTAAAAAAAGAAGAAAGAAAAGCCCCACAGCTCCAAACCAAAGGATGCCCAGAAAGCATCAAAAATGGGGGGGAAAATGTAAACCATAATGGAAAAGTAAGAAAAAACTGAAAGTAAAATAACCCATGTAACTTTTCATGAGTATGAAGATGTACTCTAAAAAGAAAGGCTGTCACAGACCAGCTCTGATGCCACCTTGCACTCTGGTGTGGTCCAGGGATCAGTCTGGCTCCCCCAGACTCAGTGCAGCTTCAAGCCCAAATTTTGGAGAGGCACAGCCCAGACCACACGGTGCATCAAGGCTTTCGAGGCGGGGCCTGCTGCCAACACAAAATGTGTCACTGTGAATCATCCACACACCACTTTCAGACTAAAAAACTGTTCCCTGAATCATGGTGAAAAGCACAAATGTTCTGCTCTGAAACAGAAAATTCACTGACTCCTTCTTGAGCCAAAAATAGGGAAAAGGTTTATGTAATTCATTTACTTTGAAAAATAAGCATTTCAAAGTTATCTAAACAGCACTAATAACAGGGAAATCTCTGTTTATTTAACCAGTCCATTTTTTGCTGGGCTTGGTGCTGGTGCTCCAGGCAAGTTTGTCTCATTCACCTTAAAACAATTTAAACACAAAACTTCACCCACCAGCTGTGAGAGGCTGGCAGGGCAGCAGCTCCACTTCACATCTGCGTTACTGCCTTAACCATGTGCTCCTAAAAACATCCCAGGTTTTGTTGCACACCCCGTTGTGAGCAGAAGGAGAAGCTAGGAGCATTTTGTGCGTAAGTCTTGGAACAAGCTGTTCTCTTAGGGGTGACCTGTGCACATTTTATCACCGGTTTGCCCCATTTCCAGCCCAATCGGCTTGGATGGAGGCAGATTTCCGATAAGTTGCAGCTAGAATTATAAATTAAAAAGCCATGATTATTTTCAGCTGAAATCCTTGTCTCCCTGGATAAGCACTCCACTTCCCTCAGCAGTCTTTGCAATTCATTCTTTGTGACCAGACACAAAAGCCCTGTTTTCTATGAGATCACTTATCTCCAGCAAAGCTTCAATGGAATATCGAATGAAGGCATCAAAACTCTGTCAAAACAACCACAGCCACAGCCTGGAATGTAATTTTTCAAGGCTTCTTTCTCAGTGTTTGCTGGTAATAATTTTCAACAAGTTCATGCCCAGAAAGGGTTGGGGGATTTTCTCCCCATTGTCCTCTTGGGCCGCTGGGCACAGCAGCGTGCAAGGCCAGATTGGATGGGGTTTGGAGCAACTTGGTCCAGTGGAAATTGTCCCTGTCCAGAGCAGGGGGTTGGAATGAGATGGTCTTTAAGGTCCCTTCCAACCCAAACCATTCTGTGAGTCTATGATTCACCATTGGTGAAGGTCTTTGATTGCCAAACCCATTCCTGGGCAATTCCCAAGCACTGGGATCACCCAGCTCCGAGGAAGGAAACCAGCTTCACCCACCACAACATCACCCTGTGTTTGGGACTGATGTCTGTTTATAAGTGAAGGCAGCCAGGCAGAAAGACTCCTTCTCCACCTGAGTGGTTTCCCTGCTGCTGGGATGCTGACCTGAGAGGCCTCAGCCATGGGCTGGGTCTTGGCAGGAGAGCAGCACTGCTCCTGAGGGATGCTGGGGCGGGACAGGGGGATCTGGTCGGTCGATGTGATGGCTCCATGGAGCATGAGCCGGTTTTCCAAGTGTGCTTGTGTGAAATTTGTAGGACAGAAACAGAGGGGACTCTGCTAACTGTTAAGGTTTTCATAGAATCATCATTGCTTAGCCACTCAGTACGGAAATTTTTCCGAACATCCAGGCTGACCCTCCCCTGGTGCAGTTCGAGGCCGTTTCCCCGTGTCCCATCACTAATTGCCTAGGAGCAAAGGCTGACCCTCAAAAGTGTAAGGAGCTGAGATGTGGACCAGCCTCCCAAGGAGAACAGAAACCCATTCCTGAAGAGGAATTAATGCCCAGAAGATTTTCAGCCGTGCTTCAATCTTGTCTCAACAGTACCCACAGGTCACAAGTCAAGATAATCTCTACAGCCCGATCGATACATGTGGCCTTTTAAGCAAGCTCCTCTCTGCTGCCATGAGGCTGGCTTGGGAAAGGTGTTGCTGCAAATCCACATGGAAAATCAGGCATTGCACCCTGACAGACACAGCCCCAGCAAAAGGCTGCAGCCCTGTAAAACTGGAAGAAAAAAAAAAAAGGAAAGGTCTTGCAAATCACCTGAACCGACTCCTTCTCCTGATAAATCACCTGGAATGTGGGGGTTTTTCTCTTGAATTTGAAAGCATAGCTCTGATTTGGAGCACCAAGGGAAAGCATTGCCTGTCTCTTCTGAATTCAGTGGGGAGGAAGTCGGTCTGTTTGCAGGCGTGTGGCTGCTGTGCACAGCTCCAGCTGCAGTTGTAGAGCTCCAGTCAATAGCTGCTTTACAGAAAAAACAGTTTTGTTTTGCAGGCACAAAGACCTCTTCTATCCCTACCCAGCAGGAGGTTTATAAAACTGTCATTTCTTGCCCTGTTTCTGCCCTTGCCTCTTTGCTTCCACTTCTTACAGGCTGCCAGTGGGTTTTTTATTGCTTTGGGTGTTTTCTTTTAATTGAAACTGAGTAAATTGCATTTTTCCCTAAATAGTTGATGAGTTTAACAAAGTTTTCCATTATTTCATGGGGGGAAAAAGCAGCAAACTTTGGAGCAGAAAACAGAAACATTATTTGAACTTGGTTTATGCAAGAGCACGGAGAAGTAACCTTGCAATGAGGGGGGCAGCTCCTGAGGGCCCTTAAAAGCAGCTTTTGCCTGGGCAATATTTAAGGGATGAAGTTTAGCGCAGCACTACATGATATGAGAAAACCTCTAGGGTATGACCAGCAATTTTCCCTTTCCCAAACACACTCTTTTGGAAGTAATGAAGACACGAGCAAGCTTTATTTCTGGCTGTTCACTATATTTGTAACAGTCTTTTCTGCAATATCTCCGCTGATAACAGGGGGAAGAGGGAAGATAAAAGCAATCATGAAAGGAAAAGACCTTCTGCCTCATCCCCCTCTGATAAAACCATTCCCTGCAGATCAAATCTCTAGCCCTTTTTAGAGGAACTCGGGCTAGGCAGGGAGGGACAGGGGTTGGAGACTCATTTGCTGGGAAGAGATAGAGCTGGAGAGCAGTAATGCAGCTGGCATCTCATTCTCAAAAATAAATGGCTCCTGCCATGCTTCATATTCCTTCTCTTTTCCTACAGGACCCCAAACATTAATATCACTGGTGAGGAAGATGCTCTGCTTTCTCATAAAGAAGCAGAGCAGCTCCCTCAGGCACAGCTCTATCCTAAAGCCCCATCCCTGTTTTTAACCTGAAACAATTCTCTTCCTTCCAAGCAGCTCCTTGAGCTCTCAGCCTGCCCCTCATGCAGTGGGAACCACCCTACAGAGGGGGAACTGAAAGAGCAGGTTGGCAAGGGATTGCACCAAGCTGAAACCTTGCTGGGACAGGACAAGCCCGCGGGAAGCAGCAGCGGGAGCTGAAGGGATCTGGGAGCAGCAGGGAGGGTTTGTGGCTGGGAGCTGAGCTTGGGCGCTGGGTGCTGGGGGCCACAGCCTCTCTGCTTTGCTGTTATTATCCCCTCTCTTCCCCAGCCCCTTGGAAAAGCCCCTTTCTTTGGGTAATTGTGGGTTTGTTCTCACTGGAGGCACTGCCCTGGGACACCCTGTCTGTGGCATCCCCTTACTTTGGCTTGTGATGAACTGAGGGAAAATGCATCCATAATAGAGCTCAGCTGGAAATTCCCTGAGCTTTTTGCTGCTCCCAAGCAGAGTATTCAGCAGTGACACAAGGTCTAATAGGCTTCTGCTGTTCCCTTTGACTCAGAAAAATGGCTATTGCAGCTGTTAGTGCTCTGTCTTCAAACAAACTCCCTTTCTTGCTAGATACTAAAGAATAAATGGTATTTCCTTGGCTCCAGAATGCTCTTGGAAAACAACCATCAGATCAGGCAGTACTTTCTGGCCATGCTGCCATTGCACTGACTTCTCTCCAGTTAAAGCTGGGCTCATTATTCCCTTCTGATACTCCAACACTGCCCTCAAGCAACAGCTGCCCTTGGGAGTTTCACCACTGCTTGATTCCCTCTTGGAAGAAAGAGGGGAAAGGTTTCCCTTCCCCTTTGCCACAAGAGACAAGCTCTCAGCAAGCAACAAGTGCAGCAGTGACAGAGCCAGAAGCTGTATGATGACACAAGGAACAAGTGGCATCACTCTGGTGGGGCAACAAACAGCTTTGGCTACAGTTTACAGTGTGATGTTGGTCACATTTCTCCTCCATGAAAGGTGAACAGAGGGAGGAACAGAGAATGACCCAAAACAGACACAACAGACCCAAACCCCGTGCAAACCTACTAGGAAATTCCATAATGAGGTGCTGGGCGCATGGCATTACACCTGACAAATTCACCACACGAAGACCTAAAGGAATAAAACAGCTCCACACAATTTCAGGGCATGAGAATATGTTCAGTATCATCTTAAACTTGGCGAGAATAATTTTCCTGACAGCCTGTTTAAAAGAAAAGTGGGTTATATGATTAAAAGAAATAAACCCCTCTCCTGTGCTCTATTGCGTGACCAGCAGAAACAGCCTTTCTGGGTTCTCTCCTACCTGGATGTCAGAATTTCCCAGAGGTTTTCATGCCTCCAGCCCTTTTCTTTGGCTGTGGAATCACAAGTAGGTTCTCGGGCACTGATTTTTGCAAAACAGCAGGCTTAGATAGAGATTTCTGGATTCAAATATCGCCAGTGCTTGCCTACAAAGCACAGGGCACAAATCAAACCCAAGTAACAGAAAAGCCAGGCTGTTAATCTTCATAATGTGCCTCTCAGTGGGGATTTCACTTGAATGTTATTTGCATTAAATATGATACTGAGTGGTGGATATGCAGTTATAAATAAATTAAAGGCCATATTTAAGTCCAACACTGTTCCCCTGTTGGCTGCAGACCCAAGTGTGAGAGCTGCTAACAGTGGACTGTGCAGCTCTGTTCATCTGCACGACTCGCTGAAGGGAAAAGCGGTGGCAAGTTCCATCACTGGTGCCCTGAGAAATTCATTTTGGGGGAAAATTAACCTTTTTTGTGAGGTTTATGGTGTCAGCCCAAGCTCTACAAGTGCTGGAAGTATTATGGACCCTTCTGCTTCCCTCTCCCCCTCCCCACACTCTGCTTGTGGGTTTTCTCCATACAGGCTGAGCAGGCAGGAGGCTGTGCTGGAGCCTCCCCTTGGGCTGCCGAGGATGGGAGCTAAGAAAATTCAATTAGACTTTCAAGGGAGAAAAAAAGGACTTATCCCAAAGGAGAAGTGAACTTTATTGCTGCTTTTTCTCAGTGTTTTTCTGTGCTGCACCTCCTCTCGGCCTCGTGGAGCCTCAGGCATTACAGGGTTTGTTTCCTGGCATGGTTTGACCTCTAGGCTGGGTTCAGAGTGCCAGGCTGGCCATATGCCCTGCTCCTCTGGACTGCTGCACTCTCAAATACTTTCTGACCAAATTCCTGCCTTATTTTCCCTTTCAAGGGATTTTCCATTCTGCATTGGCCAGGAAACACCTGCAAGTTGTGAGGGAGACAAGCCTGAGGTAGAGCTTGCTCCTTGGGTTAGTAAGTGCAGTCTATTGAGTGTTTGGGCCATACACAGCTCCCCATCATTGCACCTTGAGGTCAAATAATCTCTTTATTAGTCTAAACCTATCCTTCTCCTTCTGCCTACAGTGCTTTATCAAACTTGACACACTTGGATTTAAGGAACGAGTATGACAGTGTCACAAGCCCATGACTGACAGCAATAAGAAATGAAACATGGGAAACTCAAAGGATTGAGTTCTTTTTTTCGAATTAAATGAGTATATTAAAATGTATAAATTACCCCCATGGGGATAAAATGTGAGGTCTTTGCAGGAGGAATCAATAGCCATGCGAGTAATGAGTTAAACTTTCCCAGCAGCTGTGAGCTGCATTTTTATAAGATGGTTTTGAAAAAATCACTGAATAGGAGGGGAAAGTGGGTTCTTATTGAACATACGCAAATAGTTATGGACTTATTAAACAAATTCACCAAGGGAACAAGGTGGTACAACAGTCCTACCACATATTAAGACCCCATTTGCTCGGTTCAGCAGTACAGACATCCTTTGTTCTTGATTAAGTTTAAATTAATAGCATGTGGCATTGCAATGACTATATTAATTAGCTCCTTGGAGTCCTGATCAAAAATAGGGGTCTGCTGAGCCAAATGTCATCCTGCATCCAAGTGCTTGTGGCAGATCTGCAGCAGGTCCCTGCTCCCACGTCTGGGTGACTCTGGTAAGGTGATGAACCCCTTTTTTCACCGTTAAAGGAGGAAGAAAATGAGATGGTTAAGGGGTAAGATTGCTCCCGCTCTGGCTGCTGACACTTCACAAAGCCCTGAGAGCAGAGCCGTGGCAGCAGGGAGCACCATCAGGCTGAGCCTGGCAGGAGGGGACCGGCAGCAGGGCTGAGCTGCCCAGGGGGAGAAGGCAGCAGGGACATCCATGGACGAACCTGACACGGGGCAGCAAGGGGCTGCTCCCCTGCAGGTGACACCACGGCCATGGGCAATGCCACCCAGCCCAGGGCACGGCCTCTGGCACAGCTGCCCCTCCAATGCCTCCCCAATTTAGGGATGCTGAACATTCTTTCTGCTCTGTCCATGGCTCGCCAGTTCAGAGGTACCCCCAGCTTTTTCATGAGCGTTTTGCATAAAATAGATGCTTCTTCTCCCTTTTCAAATGATAGGCTTTATGAAAGTTTACATTTACTCTTTGTTACTTTTTTCCATTTCTACTGCGAAAACCTCATCTCTTTGATTTCTGTCTTCAGCTGACAATTGCCCCCAGCCCACGAGAACTCAAAAGCTTAAAAGAAACCTCACTGAACTTTTCCTCAAAAGAAAAAGTTCAGCTAAGAAGACCTTGTCCATTGTACCATTTTTTTCCCTGGGAGAGGAAAGGCCCCCATGGAGCCGTGCCCAGCAGTGCACTCTGCACTGAGAATCCTGAAGTGAAAAAGCCACAGGAGATAAGGAGCAAATCTCACATGCTGAAACCACCTGCAGGTGAGCAGCTCCTCCAGCCCACCAGATGCACCCTCTCCAAAGGCCAAGGATGAGAGTCACACAGTACAGCTGTGTGCCACAGCATCCTCCGTCCTGGCGGGAGCAGGGCTGAGATGGATTTCTGGTACCCCAGGGAGGGAGGAGGAAGATGGACCTCCACAGACAAGGCACTTGAGTAATGGGATACAAATTCGTCTCACTAATATTTTCTTCCCATACACGGAAAACTTAACAAGTGAATGCAGAAAAATACTGGGAATGAACCATCAGCTCAGAATTTTGCTCCTCAGTCAAGGTTAGTGCTCCACCATCACCACCTTTTCTAAACCCAAGCGCTTGCTTCCCAAATAACTCATCAGCTCAACTGATCTATCATCATTATATGTTGGGGGTTTTTTAATCCCACACCTTAGAGATTTTGCAACTGGATAGAAGAAATGGTATCCATGGGAGGCAAGACATGAGGGAGATGTTCCTGGGGCACGAGGGGTGAGCTGGGCATTGGAGGCATCTCCAGCTTCACACGGTGGGAGTGGCTTGTACCGGAGGGCAAAGAGCAACCAGACAGACTGGGAATGTAATAATCCAGATTTGTCTGCTTAATGTGAGGGAAAGGAGGGGTGTCAGCACTGGCACTGATGGGTTTGGCATTTAATGTTCTCTGCTTTAGGGCTCACACTTCCCACCTCGTCAGCCCAGGAACCCTCAGACACCATTGCTCACCCACTGTCCCGTGGCCCTCAGCAAGGGGCAATTTCACAGCAGGGAAAAGGCAATGGGGGTGCCATGGAAGCCCAAATTCCCCTCTGCCCCCCAAACAAGTACCCCTGTGTCCCACAGGGGGATGCTGCCCATCCTGCCTGCCTCGGGCAGGACACAGAAGCATTTCTAAACGTCAGGAAGCAAAAGTGCCATCTGTGAGTCTCGAGCAGATGCTGCACAGAGACGAGAGTGAAAGTCTTTAACGGAAAGGAGGGGGGAGATGACAATTAAATAGCTGTTTTGAATGATCTGAAAGATTAAAGGCAGATGAAGGTTTTTTGGATTTTTTTTCTCTGGGAAAAGCGACCACGAGATTACCTTCATCTCCTCTGCCTTTACAAACTGCTGGTAAGAGGAAAACCTAAGAGCTAAATCGATCAGCCACATTTCCTCGTTTTTATTATCTCTCCAGCTGACATCTTGGGAAGGGGGAGGGAAAAAGAAATCAAGTGAATTAAAACCAACTGGGGGGGGAAAAGAGAAGAAATTATGTAAGAACTGGCAAAACACAGCAGGCCAAGTGGTTATGTAAAGCAATGAACACAAGAGCTTATTTAAATTAGATCTAGCTGCGAGACAGAGCAGAGTGTAAACGGGCTGGGATTAGGCAGGCTGGGCTGTCGTGCATATGCTGAGTTAAAGCCCTGGGTTCCCTGAATAGTCCATGAAAAAAAAGGCAGCTTTTTAGGGATGCTCCCACCACAACAGATGGGCTGGGGCGGGGGTCCCCCTGCATCGCTGTGGGGATGGATCCAGACACATTTACACACCAATATCTTCATTTTCCTGTCTGCCTGAGGGTGTGGCAGCACTGTGACCTGATGGGACACAGTCCTGCCACAAAGGTGCCATTTGTGGTGCCATCAGAGGGGTGAGTGGCACCCAGGACTTCTCTGGTGCAGTGAGTGATTTAGAGCAGCACTGTTATTAAAAGCCACAGTAGGAGTTTGGCTGTGACTTAAGGAAAAGAAATCAACTTCAATTCATCTAGTCAATACCAGTATAAACACAGGATTCCTGAACTACTGACTAATCCTGGATAGGATTTGCCAGCAAACCTGGAGAGAATTCAGCCACTTGGTTTTATCGCTTGCTATTTTCACGTAATATGGACAAATGCTTCTCAAGTTTATTTACTTGGCACCACAGATCTGATGGTGGGCAGGGCCCTGCCTTCCACAGCACCAGAGCAGTGAGCACAGCCCACCACCCTGCCAAGGTGCTCCTCAACAGAGGAAATTGTAAGGGAGTGTTTGCAGCATTGTACATGGAATGAATAACTCTGTGAGACTCTCAGATTAATGGGAATTGAAGAGATGACCTTGGAAGAGGGTGTAGAGAGCATGGTAATGGATGTCAAGACTCCTGGTCCTTCCTTTCCATCCCCTTCACACCTGAGGCTCTTTGGCACATCCCTTCAAAGGCATTGCATGAAGAAATGTAGGCAGAAATAAAGCTGAGGAACCCCTTGGGCAAGCTGTTGCTTCATGTGTGGAGTTGTTTACTCTACAAATCATCCAAACTGTGAGCAGGCTTCATAAAACACAATAAATGAGGGCTCTGGAGGGACGGATGAGCCGCAACCACACAGGGTGGGCTGAGGCAAAGCAGATCCACAGCATCCTCCAGAAGGGTGAGGAGGTCCAGAGGAGTTCCCCAAGTGCTGCCGTAACAAATGAGCAACCTGGAGCTGCTGGAGCTGTGGCAGTTTATGGAGGAGCAGGGCCTGCTGCCATGTGTTTTAATAAATGGGATCACACCAGCTGGCCGTGCAAATAAAACATTAGCATGTGTCAGACACGCTCCCCAGGCACTCGCTGAAACTTAGGGGACATTTTGCAGCAGAGCCATCCAAGAACAGGCTGTGCCATGCCAGTGGGAAAACATCTTCCCCCTGTGGATTTTGGGGTGCCAGGAGCTGCCCACACCCAGCTCCCCTTGCTCACATGCCCAGTCCAAGCTCAGATAAAATCTTGGGATTTTAGGTTGAGGAGCTGCCAGCTCTGTGTGTAGGGACTGATGGTGCACCAGGATTGTAGGTATTTCTTCCAGCGTCCCCTCTTTCCCCAGGCTCTGCTGTGAACCTCTCCAAAAAACAGGTATGAAGGTAAAAAAGTAATAAGCAGGAAAATCAATTTGCACAGCATCTGGCCGGTAAAATTTGGAGCTTTTTTGAAAATCAGGGCTGAGAGCGTGCTGTGTTAGTGGCACACGGGGCTGCACATGGTAGATCAGGACACTCAGCGGGATCCTGTTTTGGGGAAGCTGGTCCCAGAGCCAACCCCACAGGCACAGACCCACAAGTGAACTGGGGAAACCTCTCATCCTGCCTCAGAACTCTCATATCTATTGCTGCCATAACAAGGAGCTTTAAAACCTCCTCCAGCTGAAGTGCCATGAAAACATGAATTTACTTGTACGGCTTTAAGAGGTGTTTAATCTATGTGGAAAAAGAACCTAAAATTGGCTACAGTGCTTTCCAGAGGATGTCTGCCAGCTAAAGAGTTTACTAGCCCTAAGTAATGTGGCTATAATGGACTTACTCCTGTTACCAGATCCCACATGGATGCCAAAATCCAAACCAGACGCCCCTGACTGACAGAAGCAACATGAAAACTTGGCAGTGGAGAATGTGTAATAAACCAGATCCACAGGCTGATGTAAGCAGCTGCAAGGACAGTGATGAGCACAGCTGGGAAACAGTTCTAAGAATTCCATATCAGAGGCCACACAGGGCTTACGCCTCGATGGCAAGAGGCGAGATGTGCCCGGCGTACGGATGGTGGGGACACACAGTGTCACGCTGCAGAACACCTCACTCACTGCTCTTCCTGATTATGTGCCGCCCTGAACAATTTGTAATTGCTAGAAGAACATCAGTAATTGCCTCTTACAGTTGATGTGGAGCTTAAGTGGTGCGAGTTAATATGTGCAAAACCAAATATCCTGAGTGTTGTTTGAACAATTATTTTTTTATTATTATTACTACAAGGAAACCTGGTTGTTCACATTAAGTCTAATTTCACTTAGGAATGTCCATTAAAACTTGACTATTCAAAGCAAATACAGAGGAACTTTTTCAAAATCAGAGATGTTAAATTACTACAATCAAATAGGCCCTTTCAACTCAGAATATTCTGTGATTCTGTGAAATATTTTTTCCAGGAAGCTCATTCCAGTTCAGAGAGGATCATTCTCCTGTAATGATCCCAGCAAAACCATAGCTCACACTGGGCTCTGAGGATATAAATGGTTACAATTGCCCTGTTCTGGGACAGGCTTTCAATCAGTCAACAAATAAAACCACTTGGAGAACTAATGGCTTCCAAAAAAAAAATACCAGCTTGCTTTAGATAGTTTGCCAAACAGGAATAGGAGTGAAATGTGTTGAGTGATTTATTACAAGTGATTTGCCAGCTCAAGCAAGTGCATCATTGCTCTGCTTAATTTAAAGACAGAAAATGAATGCAAAGAGATGCAGAGATGCTCTAAAGCAGCTTGAACCCACCACGAAAGACCAGGACTCCAGATTGCCACCCAGCAAGACCTCTGCACGTCACACTCCACATCAGCACTGCCCTTTCTCTCCCAGATCTTCCATCATTTGTCTTTTTTTAAACCTCTGCACGGCTTACGACGTGAGAGCGCCGGCTCACACGCTGTGCGATGGTTTCCATTAACGCACTTAAACCTGACTTGCAGCTGCTTTGCTTACTCACTCCAGAGCCTTCCCCGGTCCCGGGCCCTGCCTCGCGTTGTGTGGTGCTTCCCCGTGCTCAGAGGAATGGAGTGAAAACATGAAACAACCTTCCTGTCCCGGCAAAACCACTTTTGCAGCCACATCCCCCGTGAAGGAACAGATCGACAGAGTTTGAGGTTTGGTTCTTCCTTCTCCCCCAACAGCTGCCGCTTTCTTTTAACTTTTAAATTAATTCACTTGTTAATTAAATATATAACTATGAGGAAAAGCCCACAAGTGAACTTCACATACGCATAGCACATTCATGCATGCCTTCTCCTGACTTGGCTCATGGGATAAGGTACAGCCTGAATAATTGCAAGACTATAAGGTACACTGAGAATTGTTTAAAGTGTAATCTCCAAAGATATGGATGGGAAATAATCCTCCGGTTTTAGCCCTGCCATAGTAACAATGAGCATCAGTTTAATCCTAGAAGGAAGATGAGTGGAAATAATGCATTTCAGTCCCATTGTTCTCAAATCAGATGGCTCATGTCTCCTCAGAGAGTAGAGAATTTGGGTTAAGTACACTGGGCTGCTGCTGACAAAACCTTCCAGGCATCTACAGGAGAAATGCAGCCCTCACCACCTCAGATGGAAGTTAGGGATCATGACAAAATGCAGAGGGAATCCAAGGCTTCTATCAGGGCTTGAGTTTGGTTTACTGGAACAGTACAGAGGGGAAACTGGGAGAGTTATGTCTAAACATTTACAGGCTCTGGTCTTAAATCTAAATGCACAAACCCTCACCTGCTTTTAGTGAGGGAAGGAATGGCTCTGATTTTTTTCCATTTAAGTTCCCTCCCTTTAAGTGTGGGAACATCCCAACCACTCCAGTACACATGCAGCTTTAAATTCCAGCTGCCCGCTGATTAACCCCACCAGAAATTCATGTTCCAAATAAAAAATTGAGCGGCTATCACATGCAAGCCTGGCAGCCAAGGGACTGTGGAGATTGGTGTCTTGCTCTCTTCTGTCCCTTCTTCCGTGTCTCTTACATTTTTCAAGCCCAATGCTCCAGTAAACAAATGTCTCAACCCGCCAGTGCACTGGAGCACGGCAAGTGTTGATGCTGAAATGCGTTCCATGCATGGGCGTGTTGGATTTAGTGCTGTGTGGAGAGCAGCAAAGCCGTGCTGAAGTCAGGAGGGGCTGCTGGTTAAACCAGCCACGGATTTCCCCAAAACAGCAAAAATAGCAGCCTCTGGCTTCCACGATGCAGCTCCTTTTCAGATGCCTGTGCTACACCCTGTGTCCAAAACTTTCTGACATTCGGAGCTGCCACTACACTGAAGAAAAGGGCTCTGGATCAACACAAGGAACTGGGAAAGGGGGGAGAGATGGTTTTATTTCCCCTGAACTTGCTGGTCGCTTTCCAGCAGAAGGGAAGGAGATGCAGAAAATGCAGAGAAAGGGTGGAGATTTGGGGCTTTATAGCGATGACCTGCCACCTTTGGGGGGACCCGAGAGTCCCCGGCGCGACACAGCGGAGCGGGGCCGGCTGTCCCGGGCTGTGCGGCACCTGGAGGTCCGGACCGGGACAAAGGGAGCTCTGGGCACAGGAAGGAGCTCCGGAGAGGATTGTACCGGCCCGGGGCCAGATTAACCACGGAGCAGGATTTACCCAGGTGCAAGATCTCAGCTTAGCGTGGAGGGGCAGGAGGGGGTGAGGGGAGGGGCGCAGCAAACGGAGCCGAGACCCCCCACAAATCCCTCCTGAGCCCACCCCGGGCCGGTGCGTCCCGTCAGGGCTGCCCGGGACATCCCCATTCCTGAGCCGGTCCCCGCTCCATCCTCACGCTCCTGCCCCGCCCGGCTCCGCAAAGTTTGGCCAGCCGGGGGAGGAGGCGGCTGCCCGGCGCGGTGCCCGGCCCCTCACCTGGATGACCGTCTTCAGCGTGGAGGTGTCCACGATGGCGGTGCAGATGAGGGAGTCGGGATCCTGGTCCTTGCCGTAGATCTGCCCCATGGTGAAGATCATGGGGATGGCGAGCAGGAAGGAGGCGATCCAGATGCAGCTGATGAACTTCTTGGTGCGGCTGCGGGACATGATGCTCTTGGCTTTGAAGGGGTGGCAGATGGCCATGTAGCGCTCCACGCTGAGGCTGGCGATGTTGAGTGCCGTGGCATAGGTGCAGGCGTCCCGGAGGAAGTAGTAGCCCTTGCAAACGGCGCCCCCGAAAGCCCAGGGGTGATGGACCCAAATGAAGTTGTAGAGCTCGATGGGCATGCACAGGAGGAAGATGAGGAGGTCGGAGAAGGCGAGGCTGGCCAGGTGGTAGTGCACGGTGCTCTGCAGGTTCTGCAGCGACTTCTTCCGCACCAGCGTGTACGCCGTGATGGAGTTGCCCACGGTGCCCACCAAGAAAAGAGCCAAGTAGATGACGGTCACCATCACTTTGGAGTAGATGTCGGTGTTGACGTCCAGGTCCTCCTCGTCGGGCACTTTGGGCAGCAGGTCGGAGCGGTTGGACGCGTTGGCATAGCCGCTGGGGTGCGGGTGCAGCGGCCCGGCGGGCACGGCCGGGGCCGTGGCGTTCGGGTGCATCCCCGGCG